>QUSE01000028.1:105435-169862 GCA_006508115.1 Apiospora malaysiana
CCCCCCCCCCCCCCCCCCAGCCAGTTGCGTGTCGTTGTACATTACCCCCCTGCCCTGCTGCTGACAATACCGCGCGGGTGTAGGCTTATCCTCTAGCACGGAAAACGGTCCGCGTCTGCAGGAAGGGCTTGGCGGAGGTCAGCACATGATAGGTCGGATTGGATAGGCTTATCAGCTAACCTGAATAGGTGCCTGCACCCCATTTGTCGATGGTATATGGCCCGCCGCCGGCTACCGGTCAATTCGGGGCTAACATAGCGGACGATGGACCAATAGCATAGAATAACCGCGAGAGTTCTTCTAACGCGGCTGGGTTCAAGTCCTGAGCATGAGTGGCTTGACCGACAAAAAGACGGACGACACACGTTGACGGCTATGAGAATTCTGTCAGAAACAACCTCACAGGCGCTGCGGGATTGAAGATCATTGAGGGAGGGGGGGGGGGGGGGGGGCGGGCCGACCGGGTTCGGAATTTTAGTGCTTTTCGGGGTTTTCTCCCCTGCTGGGTTATGGTTTGCTAAGGGGCACCTAAAGGAAAAGAAAATCTCCTAGCNCCCCCCCCCCCACCCCCCCCCCCACCCCCCCCCCCCCCCCCCCCCCCCCCCCCCCCCCCCCCCCCCCCCCCCCCCCCCCCCCCCCCCCCCCCCCCCCCCCCCCCGCGCCGGGCAGAACGGGATCGGAATAGTACTGAGTTTCGGCCTTTTCTCCACTGCTGGCTTATGCTTTGCTAACTGTCACCTAAAGGAAAAGAAAATCTCCTAGCCCCTAACTCTAGCAGATACTTGTTGATCGTGCCTTGCCTGTTCAAGACCAAGTGTGGTAGGTGTCGACGTGGGTCGCCCTCATTGGCCGTAAACAGAATGCTCCATGGGTGGGCCTGAAGAGTACTTGTAGGGTCGGCACTGTACGGACCTGCGACCCTGCAACCCTGCAACCCTGCAACCTGAAGGAGTCAGGATGGCACGGGTAGGCTGATAAGCGCTACCTACATACGTGTGTACTTGCAGCATTACTTTGACACTCCCCTCGTCCAGCACCATACGGCCATGTATGTCTATGTACAGCATGTCGACATAGATAGGCCAGGTACTACTGCAATAAATGGAACAAGAAAGGCCGCGGTAAGGGTAGGTAAGCACTTGGGAGAGATTCTGACGAGTCGGATTCTGGAGTCCAAGTACCGAGGTGGGCGTGTACGACATTCAACCCCCTTCTCGAGCCGCCTCTCCGGCCACATCTCATGATCGGTACCTGCCACCTACATACCTCCCTCGCTGCAGTGGCAGGGCGTAGAGAAGGAATCAGTACCACTCCGTACTGTAGTAGTAGTAGTAGTAGAAGAAGAAGAAGAAGAAGAAGAAGAAGAAGAAGAAGAAGAAGAAGCAATTGTTTGCTTTTTCTGGGAGGCCTTCTCGAATAACTCGCCAATGAGAATAGGCAAAAGTAGCAGTGTGGTGGTAGCTGGCAGGCCGTTTAGTAAACCAGCCAAGGAACCAACTCCCATGTCCTTGGGACGGTAAGACTATGTGTTTATCCCACCCAGGTCTGACTGGAGGTCGAAATTGATTATTGATTATCGAATACCCCTAGGAAGGAATGTCAGGACGCCAGCAGCCCGATGAAACGCCCCGAGACTATAAGGGCACCGGCCAATTTACGCCTAGGGAGAGCCCATTTGCCAAATATTGGAGTTCACCATGGGGGTCATACATGGGGTAAAGAGATTGCTGATTGGTCAGACGCACGATTTGCATAGCCGCTGCCCGCTGTGCGTTAGGCCGCTGCTGGCTCATGCAAGTGCTCAAGCCCGTTGAATGGGGTCCCCTGTATGGGTGGTGTGCGTAAAGCAAGGACCTCGCTCGGGAAGGTAATAATAGTAAGTGCTTAGAAGATGATACTGTCGATCTTTGAAGTCGTGATGGATTTCAGCTGACTTGTGATCATCCAATTGAACCCATTCGAGAGAGAGAGAATGCCTTGCCACATCGAAAACGCCCGCGGCGAGGATGGGGTGAAGACTGTAAAGTGAGAATATTGAAGCATACGAGACCTGGTGTGGTTGTTGCACGTGCGGTGAATTGTGTACGATAAGATTGGTGTGTTCTAGCTCCTGGTGTCGAGAAACTCACCGTAGTCGCAAGAGCTGCCTGTACCGAGTACTGCTTAGAAAGATACTCGATACTCTACATACCTGTGATGGGCGGGCACTGGCTGATTACGGAGTACATCACCCATCTTAAGTGGTCTACACCCGGCTCCGTAGGCCTCGTGAGGTAGAAAAAGAATGACTTCTGAGACCTATGGCTTGGAGAACCATCCCGATGGCCGGCCCACCCGGGAGAGCGGAATAATGAGCATGCTCATGCTCTCGATTCAGCGCGGTTTAGCTGGTCCGGATTCTGCTTACAGAAATCGTGGTCGTCAACGGTTCTAGATCATTGGCAAGTCTCGAGGTTGGTCAAACCCGTGCGTAATTGAGGCTCTTTCTGATGTAGATCGATCATGATTATCAGCCTGACGCCACCAGTCCGAGGAAAGATCATATCCTCGCCCAAGTGCATAGATAGTGCCGTGCGAGACAGTGCATAGTGCCCAGCCTGCGATTGACTTTTTTCTTCTTTTCTGTGGCCTGTGGGAGGAAGGGTGCTTGGTAGCGCGTTTCCTTTTCCTGGTAAACGGCATTGTCTCCCTATGCCGCAATAGACGGTGGAGGCCACAGCTCCTTGCCGATGGCGCTCCGGAATCGACCGGACAAACGGGCAGTGCTGGCTCCGCCGACTAGCAAACCCCCTGTTATCAATTGTGGTGGTTGAACTCCCCTCCGAAGTGAGACAGCCGAACCCTTGAAGAGGTACGAATCTGGATCAACCCAGAGATCGACAACCATGTGGCTCACCGCGATCATTTAGGCTTTGGCTAGTCTGTGCTGAATTAGACGTGTGCAAGCTGTCTGGCTGGAAACACACAACTTCTATGCCATTTGACTCGGGTGCTAGCCAGTAGGCGGGAGCCACGAACCAGTCAGCAAACCAGGATGGTGTCCGCGCTGTCAAGCCACGTTCTCGTGTCTCTTACGGTAACGTGGGCAGCTGGGCTGGGGCAGAAAGACAAAATAGGCAGACAGGGCGGAAAGCCTCTGGAGCATCATGATTGTTGAGCATGGCTACGAGTAATTGTTGCTGATAGCAGGGTTCGTTGGGCCCGCGTAGACTTCAAAAGTCAGTCAGGCCAAGACTTGTTTCCCGCGACTGTGTTCCCTGTCCGATCCGCATCCTTGCTGGTTGTGCACGCGTAGAGTGAGCGGGAGGGAGAGGCAGACAACCGCTAGGAGATTAATACAAGGAACTGGAAGAAGGAATCTTGACCCCCAAAAGGTGTCCCATTTCTTGAACGGTTCATCACGCTTGGGCAGGTGAATGCTCGTCCAAGGTGGAAAGGGGCAATTTGTTCTGTATAACCCTATCCGCAACTCACGAGGGCCCAAAACCTCCTTTTCGAACACTGTTGCGGGAATGTTTATGCAAGTGGCGGTCTTGGCGCAAATTGTCTGATAGCCTGCATTGTGCATTGCAGCATGTTGAGGGCCAAGCGGAATCTTGCATCTTCCTACGTAGTCCTGCAGAGAAACCACTGAGGCGCTTCCTAGTTTGCTGCAAGCCCCACCATGGATTGGCATATTATCTGATGCGCCTGATGCTCTAGAATTTGCAACCTAGCCGTGGCGAGCACCGAGTCTCGCAGGCGGCGTTTGGGTGACGGAGAGATGCCATAATGCCATAAGCCTCAACGGCTACGCGACTCTGTTTCTTCTTCTTCTTTTCTTTCCCCATCCGTGTGTGTATATGCGTGTATAGGTATGCTGGGCGGTTGAGCCTATGCGACTGCAACTGCTCAACGGTTCTGTAACCATAGCCACGAACCTGCATGGCTTGGAAGTAAGCGTGTATGTATGCATCGGTACATCGCGTGCCATCATATCGTATGCGTGCTAGCCATGGGTGAGTGATTAGAGGGGTTGGCTCTTGTGGATCTCTAACTACGCATACAGCTCCATCGACTCGATGTTTATGTGTGGCCTCAGCATGTGTGGCCGTACCCAACCATAGTTGATAGATATAGACACAAAGTTGTATGGTATGTGATGCTAGCCCTTGAGGAGCGTGTGTCCAATGTCAGATGCATCGTGCATTGCAACCCCATGAAGCAGGTGTAACTGATGTGCACCTGGCGTAATACAGCTTGCAGCCATTTGGCGTAGGATGCGGTAACGACGGGCGCACAGCGGAAAGAGAACAGACAGTGAGACCTTGCCTTGCAGATGTGTAGCATATCGGCCATATTCATCCTCTGGGCTGGTACGGGCTTGCAGATTTTCTTACGTCCGTTGGAGCCGTGGTCACATTACAGCATTGCACTTCAGTGGCTCCACCCCTCACCGGGTGAAAAGACCTAGACTTGGATCTGACCCTGATGAACATTGGATAATAAGTATGTAGGCAGACCAAGAAAAGCAAAACGAGAGGCTACGGACTCGTCTGTGCCATCTGACCGGGGGGGGGGGGGGGGCCCCCCCCCCGAACCCCCCCCCCCCCCCCCCCCCCCCCCCCCCCCCCCCCCCACCAGATCAGAATACACGTACGTCCTTGGTCGTCTGTGAGCCCGCGAGACAGCCATCACCTCAAATCTTGAGTTTTGCGTATCGTTCAAAGATGATGGATGATGTTTCGTTTCGCTGGTGCACATGTTTCTTCACTTGCAGACTCTTGCAGTCAGCCCTTTGGAGCTAGGGCCAGCTACACAAACATAAATACTTTTAAGCTCACAGAGCGCCGCAGTTGCCAGATAACTTGCATGCACCCAGGCCCTGGTCATATGTATATGTGCATGTATGTATATGTAGTGTACGTAGTAGCTGTCGATGTACAGGTAGCGCATGCATTGGTTGCCGTCTTGACTGAAGGGGGGGGCCCTCCAGCCAAGGACCAGAGAGACCTTCTAATTTGGTCGATGGTGTGTGTGGTTGACGAGAAGATCGACGTCGCGCGCACTTATTGACTTCCTCCATGTTCAACATTTATCGAAATAGACAGCTTGAGCAGTCGGCGGGGCCCATGAGTCAAGCCCGTCTTTGGCTCTGACTGATTCGGTAGAGGGGAAAAAACCGTACGCTCACTGCACTGAGCCTACAAGGTTACCTCCTGGATGACGGATTTTGCATCCAATTCATGAGTTATTCCCTGGGATCTCGCGCAATTTTGGGTTAGATCCAGTTTCGGTCCGGATGTTGAGAATTGGTAAAAGTGCTGGTGATTCCATCTCAAAGCCCGGTGAACCCTGCAATGGTCCCACTACGCTTGGCCGGGGGGTGGTGAAGTTCAACGAACGCCCAACCAGGGGCCCTGCTTATCTTGTACAAGTAAGAAGGGGGGAGGGCGAGACTCGAAAAGAATGGTTGCGATGCCTTTGCAGTGGGGTGAACGAATCGAGGCGATTACTGGCACCGCAACGCCTTGGTCGTCAATCTTCCATATTAAATTCTCTATTGGCCGCTTGGGGCGTCGCTGCCCATGGTTTGGTCAAGAATGTTTCCAGACTGTGACGGCGGGCGGATGACGAGAATACCCGGACTAGGTGTTCATCATATTGCTCACAAGACTCGGCCACCGGTAAGAACAATGCGATTGTGCTCGAAACATTACCCACATCGTATGCAAAAGAAGGTCCGCAACTGGCGATTTGCAAGCATGGCCTGGAGGATGAACAAGCGCTCCCCGAAGCGCCAGCAGGCCATGCTTGCGGATAATACAGTACATTGTGGGGAGGATGGGGGGTTATGGGCTCTGGGCGCTCTGGGCGCTCCGGGCTCTGTCTAACAAGACGACACCTGGACGGGCAGCGGTAGTTGATGTCTGAGAGCGTTTCCGTGTTCCCAACCGAAACTTCTTGCTACCACTCAACCGCCATACATCGAGCGCGGGCAACAATGGCATTGCTATAAGGCAACTGACGACTAGGTCTTGTCGAAACCGTTCTTTATTGATGTATATATATATATATACACCTGCCTACACACACACAAATATGTATGCTCCTTTATCCCCCATTTCCGCAGCAATTTGAGGTAAGAGAGGCTCTCGCTAGACAAAGAATAGAACGAGGGATGCGCTATAGAGCAAAGTAGCTACAATAGGTAGTGAACGTAACAATAACCGTACCGATCCGAGAAAAGCCACCCAAGCCACCAGCGTCTCAGGAACCCAGTACGGGAGATATGAACAAGGTTCTTGTGCCACGGTGCCATGCCTAAACAGTGTGGCCGTTGGTCGGTGAGAGTGAGGGCTGACGGGACTCCCACGATTTCCCGATTCCACTCCTAACTCGCTGGATTGACTTTCGGCGCAGGCCATCTGGCGATCCCTGCCTATCTTGTCATTGAGGAGCTGTCGCACACACACTGTGCTCTTCCTGGACGAATTCTCGAGGCTCTCGAGTTAGATACACGACCGGCTAGAGGTTGATCACGACGAGTCCTTCACGGGCGAACTGCCCCAAGTCCTGGTAAGATTAGGATGTCGACCCATGCCCAAGACGCTGGTTGGAGCAAGAAATCATTTAATTTGCCCGTACCAGTTGATCGCAGCCCTGTGAAGCCTGAGTGAGGTTTCAACATCCACGCTCTTAGCATCCATGTTGGGCTGGCGCGGCTTTGAAGAAATTGTCTCGCACAGTGTGCGGAACCGGTAAGTAGGTAGGTGGGTGGTGGTGGTGGTGGTGGTGGTTGGCAATGCAGTCGCTAAGAAATGTCGAACCGAGTACGGCTAGATATACACTACGTTGATGAGATCACGAACAACGCTTCCCCGGTCTTGTATTGAACCGTGACCTGATTACGGCTCCGGATGCCCCAGGTCTTGATAATCTTTTCGGGAGAGACGGACTGCGACTGCAAAAGAGTATGTTATGTATGTATGTACGTACAGAGTATGTACGGAAGGTCAAGTTTATGCTGTGAAGCAAACCCCACGGTGAGACCCGTGCTTGAGAGATCGAGCCTACTGTACCGCTGTACCGCTGTACCGCTGTACCGCTGTTTTCCATTACGCGGTGGCCTGTCAAAATCTCTTGTCTTGAGTTTCCCAAGATGCCGAATTGAGGTCTTGGTTACCGCCAACCAGCCTAGAGAGTCACAGAGTCCCACCCGCTACCAGAAACCCCGCTGCTGTACTTGGTGCTGGACAGTGCGTACATCTTTGCGCAGGCCAAGTGGGTTGTGGTGCGGGCTGGTTCTGGCCTGTTGTTTCCCTCCCTCCATCGGCCCAGCTCCAAACATGGGACAGACATGGGAGACATGGATGAGGTCTGTACTTCGCAGCTTGTACTTACTTGCACACAGCACACAGCCTGTGGATAGGTGGATAGGTATCGAGAACCCAGAGGTTTGCTCCAAAAAGAGAAGAACGACCCACAGAGAAGACCCCCTTGTACATGCAGCGATACTAGTACCCATCTGCCTACCTACCTGACCTGCATACATTGGATACTACATACATGTAATGATGGAGAAACTCCCGTGAAGAGACAAAAGACAAAAGACAAAAGAGAGAGACTCTACTTACTCTACTGGGGCTAGCTCTTCTTCAGGTTTGATATATTGGTAGGTTGACGACCATTTACCTACCTAGGTAAGATAAGATGTATGTTCGCATGGGGATAGATTGCTGTTGCTTACTCTGAGTCTGTCCTGGTCTGCTGGTTTGGACTTCTTGGATGACATGGTCCGAAAGGAAGACGTAACAGCCAACATGACGACAAAGTGGGAAAGGGATCCATAGGCCTGTCCTGGCCTGTCCTGTGTCCTGTATGCGTACGTCTTAGTGATGGGCCCCGATTCGAAAAGGGTCAGCCAGTGTGTATTGAAAGAATATGAAATGAATAAACGAGCCAACGAACGAACGAGCGAATGCCATTTCATCAATTCAAGCAATCAATCAATCGATCCCTCCATCTGCTAACTGTATTTTCTCTTCCTTGCTGGCTGGCTGGCCGGCCGGCTGGCCCTGGCTCTCTCTCACTCTCGCTCGCTCTCTCGCTGGCGTTACATTCGCTCCCCTTACCGGTGCACACCCCCCATGACGAGCTCGGCTCACACGCCACACTTGACTTGTCCGTTGTACCACCCTAGCCTGGAAAAGTAGACGGTAGGGAAAAAGGTAGGTCGGCCGGGGGTCTGCTAAGAGCGAGACCCCCCATGTCCTGGACCTATCTACAGACCCTAGTAAAGTCGACCCAACCTCCAGCCCACTACGACCTGCCCCGGCTCGAACAACGCAAAACCCCAGCAAAAGTAGTGAGGAAGGAGAGCGAGAGACCCAGAAAAGAAGCAGGGCACCACTTTCTCGCTCTCCCGGGGGGCCATCACCAAATATACATTGTACTTGCCTCTGCGGTACCGTATGCAAAAAGAGAGAAAAGAAGAGGGACAGACCAGGCCAGCCGGAGTCGAAGAGAGGGGACAGCACACACAGACGGAGAGAGAGAGCCAGGGCCAGAGCCATCCATTCATCCAGATCCAGAGCAGTGAGAGTATCTTTTTCTTCTGGCTGCTGCAGCGCGCAACGTTCTCGCAGGGCTGGGGGGTTCGTTTCTCTCATCTCATCACTTACTTTGCACCTTTCTCTCGTTTATCCTGTGCTTCTTCTCTCAACTCCTCCCCAAGGTACAACGGGTACGGCCTCTACCTCCCGTCTACCGTCTGATTCTAATCTCGACCTTTTCCCTGCCTCCTCCTGCTCCTCCCCTCTGCTCGTTCTCCCACCTTCTCATCCGCCCCAAGAAGAAAACCTTCTTTTTTTCCTCATTCTCTTTTCTTCCTCTCAAACACGGCCCGTCCGACCTCCTCTGTTTTCCTTGAGTTGCAGGTCCATCGAGGTTGGAGAAGGTATGTGAAAGTGACCCATAATCAACGTCTCCATCCCGTTACTGCTGTTCCTGCTTCTGCACCTGCATCCTCCGCGCAAACTCTGCCCAAACCCCAAGTTCTTTTTCTTCCCCAGGTGCCCCTGCTTTTGCTTCCCTTCCTACCAAGCATACGCAGGTGTATACAACTTTGTAGTTGTGACGACAGGTTGATTGGAGAACCTCGGGGCTTGCTTAAGAGTCGGGGAGCTCCTTGAAGTAGAAGAAGAAGAAGAAGACGACGTTCGTTGTATGTTCAATGCCCGCTGCGCATATTGGTCGAAGTAGTCGCTCTCAAACGACCCCACGCCGCTCGTCCAAAAAACCCACCATCCATCACTTGCCCTTCACCCAGGAAAACCCGCTTAAGACCAACGAGAACGGCTATACATGGCGTCCTGTTGCTCGTTGACCTGCACTTCCTCCTGACTTCCTTCCAGTCAACTTTTTCATCTTTCTTTCCTTCTTTCCTTCTTCCCTTCCTCTTTCTTGCATTACCACACGCTGCCGGGGGTTTTGCCTGAATTAGCTGACCATCGCAGTATCCATCAGTACTTCGACGTGTAAGCCGCAGACCGAGCTCCAGTCATCCTGCTGCAAAGTCACAAGTTCGCTCGCTGTCTTGCGACCCGCCCAGAGAACTTGTCGACAGCCACATCATTGGTTTCCAATTGCCGTTCTGCTGCTATTCCTCACGCCGCGAGAGGGTTTAGTTGTTGGAATTCGAAGACACTGTAGAGCTGCCTTCCGAAGTGTTACAATACTCTGCTCGAGTTATCCGCCAATCTCGCCCACATCCACGACGGTACGACGCTTGCACCGGTTTCGATCTCTTCCGTTGCTTGTCCATTAATCGCATTGTACAGCAGCTCAATTCACAGTTGCTTTTGCCCTTGCGACAAGCTCCGAATCGCCAAGGGGTTCACCGCTCCCTGCCCTCCAAGTCGTCTCTACTCGCCGACTAGGATCCAAGATTAACTCTCCTCGAGCCTCAACGGCAGTTTGTTCAACGCCGTAAAGCTGGATCTACCGCCGATCTCCCATACGCAAGCCCGGGGAACGTCCGACGTACCACCCTACTACGGCCATCCTGCTACCCAGCGCACGCCGTATGTGAGCGAGAGGTTACCTTCATTGCCGTTTCCTCAACCGCCTCCCCTGGCATACTCGTCCGGTACTTCGTCTCCCCGGGTTAGCTCAATTGCATCCTCGACAAGCTCCAACGGAGAGTCGCAATCTTCTTTCACATCCGCAGCATCCTCCAACGGGCCTAAGACGCCGTCGCCTAACCTCCCAGTGCCCACGGCTTTGTCAGGACCTCCCTCTCAGCAAATCGGAGGATACGATCAGTATTCTGCAATGAATTCTGCTCCCACGCCCGACATGTACTACCCCCAGCATATGTCCACTGGCCCTGCGCCTTCGCCTCAGACCGTAACCTCGAGTGGCCTGTCACAATACGGTCATCAGTCCACACCGCTTTTGCACCCCGGCCCCCCTCAGTACTCGGCTCCCTACCAACAGCAGTATGGCTACGCCAATGGGCTGACTTCTCCCCAATCTGCACCGCCCGTTGTCTCCAACTCCATGGGCCCTGCTCAGAATGTCCTGCCTCTGCCTGCAGTGAACCAGCCGGGTATGGGAAGCCAATACACTACCGGCATGGACACTTCGGGCCAAGTCGCGCCGCCTGGCATGAAACCTCGCGTCACAGCAACTCTGTGGGAGGATGAGGGAAGCTTGTGCTTCCAAGTAGAGGCTAGAGGCATTTGTGTCGCACGCCGCGAAGGTTGGTCAATACAAATTGAGGTGCTGATAATGAGTTCGCAGAGTTGCTAAGAATGATTGCAGATAACCACATGATCAATGGTACCAAATTGCTCAATGTAGCAGGCATGACCCGTGGTCGAAGAGACGGGATCTTGAAGAGCGAAAAAGTTCGCCATGTTGTGAAGATCGGACCGATGCATTTGAAGGGAGTCTGGTAAGTATCCCTGAAACGATTTCTATGTATCTAAGACTGACTCATTACCCCAGGATTCCATTCGAGAGAGCACTGGATTTCGCAAACAAGGAGAAAATCACTGAGATGCTGTACCCTCTCTTTGTTCACAACATTGGAGCATTACTGTATCACCCGACAAACCAGACTCGGACCAACCAAGTGATGGCCGCCGCTGAGCGCCGAAAACAGGAGCAAAGCCAGATGAGAAATACACCGGCTCCTGTTCCTCCGGGAGGTGCCCTACCCTCCATTCAGCAGCATCATCACCATATGGGACTCCCCGGCCCTCAGTCTTCGCTCCCCTCTCACCAAAGTTCGGGGCGGCCATCTCTTGATCGAGCTCACACCTTCCCTACACCTCCTACCAGCGCATCGAGCGTCATGGGCAACATGGGTACTTCGGATAACTTTCAATGGAGCCAGCAGAACATGAGCGGAGCTCCCAGTACAAACCCCATGTCGATTGATACAAGTCTCAGCAATGCTCGCTCGATGCCTGCAACTCCAGCCACAACGCCTCCTGGCTCGTCAATGCAAAGCATGCAGCCTTACCCCCAAGGCACCCAACCGTATGACAATTCTCGCGGAGTTTACAACACGACCCATCAGTCCCCTTACCCGCCGTCCCACAGCAGCCCTCAGGACCGCAACTCGTACGGACAGGCCAACTCTTACATGAGAAACGACATGGCTCCTCCTGCTGGTAGACCCGCAGCTCCTAGCGAGCAGGATGTCAAGCCCCCGAATGGCATGATGCACCAGCAACAGGCTGGTGAGCAAGTCCCCCAGCCAGCCGGCGAGGACGAGGCGGAGCATGAGGGTGAATATACTCATGACAGCGGAGCGTACGATGCCAACCGGACAGCTTATAACTACAACGCTCCTCCTGTGGCCCCTCTAGCAGGCGAGCATTCTCATCTTTCTCCCGAGATGACAGGGTCCCCCGGTCATCAAGCAGGATCTGGCCGTGCTACCCCACGCACCGCAGCCCCGCCCCAGCCATTCTACGCACAACAGGGATACAACACTCCTCCGCGGATTCCCCCTCCCTCCAGCAACTTGTATAATGTAATGAGCAACGATCGTGGGGCCACTAATGGTGGCCCGGGGGGCGATGTGTACGGCTCTCAAAACGACATGGGCGGTTCTTTACAGAACGGATACGTTCCCCCCGTCATGAACGGCGCTACTGGACCGATGAAGCGCGGGCGGGACGATGACGACGACCGGGCTTCGAGTGCGAGCCTTGACCTGAAGCGCCGGAAGACGCTGATGGATGGTCCTATGCCGGCGCCGACGTTTGACGCCATGAACCGACCTCCCTCGACATTATCACAGCGCCGGCGGTAATGCTGATAATAATTTCGCATCCGGCGAGGCGCACGTGTGTTCTGCGGCTAGTTTTATCATTTATTGCATTGAGAAAGGTGTTGCGGCATTCTTACTCCAAGAGGCGATCTGCTTACGATTGGACTCCTGCGGGACATAGATTGCGACGCCTGCTACGACGACGCTCCTTCGACTTTTCCTTATTTCTTGTATTCGTTCTTGCCACGAGATCATCCGGCATGTTTGGACTGCAGCCTACAGACGCGATGACGAACCTTACGACACTTGATTCTTGCTTGTTATTGAATGCCGCTCAAGGCTGTGTAAATGGCTCACGATTTGACGCGTTGCATGGAGGACCTTTAATCTTCTTGGCAAAAACACACACCTTCTTCACCTTGACCTACTTTTATGCCGAGCACGACGAGAAATTGAGCAACGGAGATGTCCCCGCCTATCATGAACTCTAGGCGGGTAATGTTGATCACGAACGAGGCACATTTGCTACTTATTTTTTCATCTTTTATTTGTCCTACCTCGATCACCCAACCTTCCAAAAAGAAGAGGGGAGGGCCTGGGTGATTCACGGAGGGTTTTCCTTGAATTACGACTTGATGACGACCAGTTTCTTCTTTTCGAAAAAGTGCGGTGTCACTGTGGGCGTGTTGTTGGAAATGTCTTGATGGGGAGTAGGTTATCGAAATCCTCCAGGGATTTCGACGAGAAAAAAAAGCTTTTTGCTTTTATACACAGCAATTTAGAACCTAGGCTACGCTACATACAAACAAGGCCGATCTACTCGATTAGCTGACTTAGGATTTGAATTGTTGTCTGCCCAATGTTTTAAACGGATATCACATGATGAACTGATGTGCCAGCGTACGGTGCTAGGGGTCCTCCGGCGTATACGAGGTCGCGCTATATGTCATGAAGGAAGTCGATTCAGTCTGTTAAAGCCTTACCAAAAAGCTAGTAGGCAAAGAAAGTATCGAACGCATAATTGTGGTACTTCAGTACATTTAGCCAAGTCCTACACAAAACAGACGCAACGGGCCGTTACTTGTCGATAGAAAATATGACATTTGGCGCTGTATTCGCAACAGATGCTGCAGTAAGGCGTAGAAGGGAATGAATGACCAAACCAAGGGTCGGCGGAGTATCAGTTCATGACGTTGTGCTCTTCTCCCTTTTGTACATACGCTGGGTGGTGTCTGAAGGATATGTATGAGTTGGATCTAGGTGGTTTATCTTGACAGTCACAGAAAGAGGCCATACGAGCGACTCGATTTGACTTGCACGTATAAATTTGTCGATGGTCCTTGTATAAGTGCGCTTGTGTCGCCGACGCTTGTACCATGAGGTAACTACTGTTGGACCGGCTTTACGCATGGTCTAACTATTCATCCGTCCTTTCGGGCGAGGAGAATAATGATGCAATGTGACAACCCGACCGTCCATCTAGTCTCTCACTCTCACGCTCAGATCATACGAAACCAAAACTAGCTCCCGGGTGGACGGTGGGAGACTGAGGGCGGTGAGAAGAGGGAGCCATTGAAAAGCAAAATAGGGTAGCACCACCCTTGGGGGAGGGGGTTGGTTACCTACTCAGCTCCATGGGGTGGTGGGAAACATGATATGTCAGTTTTGGGGGAGGAGCGCCGACTCTTGTCACGAAATGATCCAACGATGGGCACCGCCCATCACGATTTGGGACATCTGTGTCACGGGAGCCAATAGATGCAATCTGGGCTGGCGAAGAAAAAGGGGGAAAGGACGACAAGATCCGAGGTGTACAAGACATTATTTCATCCCCTCGGTGCTGACGATGTGCAGTTCGTTCTCCGGCCCGAGACCCGTGAGCAACCTCACAGGATAATCATCAGACCCAGACACACGACCTAGTCATTGTTTTCGGGGTTTCAAGCAGCAATCAGACGTTACAAAACACTGAAGGGGGGAAGTGATGCGCGGGATAGATGGCTGCGTGTAAGCGTTGCTCGTGTCACCACCACCAAAGCGCCCAGAACTCCGCACTCCTCTCTCTCCTCCTCCCCTCCCCTCTCCCCGAGACAGGCACCCTTTCATTCTTGCCATCGTTCGATGCCTACATTTGTAATTTAGCACATTACAGCTTGGGCCGCGCCTCGATGGCCTTGTGGGCCCCGCCCTTTTCCCGGAAGTACTCGGCCACCTTAGCCCGCGCGACCTCGACCACGGCCGCATCCTCGATGGTAGCGGGCCACGTCACGGTTTTGTCGAAGTCACCGTGGACGGCATTCTCGACGAGCTCGCGCAGGACCCGGCGCAGCGTCTTGCCCGACCGCGTCTTAGGGATCATCCCTTTCCCTTGGATGATCCCACCGAGGCTGGCGATGCCGCCGATCTCCTCGCGCACGCGCCGCTGGATCTCGCCCGCTACCTCTGGGTCGGGCACGGCCGAGGCAGGGTGCTCCGGTGTTGAGAGCGTCACAAAGGCGAAGGGGAGCTGACCCTTGAGTGAGTCCGGGATGCCGACGACGCTCGCCTCGGCGACCAGGGGGTGGCTAGTGATGGCCTGTTCGATAGCGCCTAGGTACCGATTATGTCGAGGTTAGTTATGTAGTCCAGCTATGCGCTATCGCGTCTCCCAGCGGGGTGGTCCCCATGGGGGAAGAAGGCTTCTCGCTTTCCCTCACCTGTTGATAGCCTGTGCCCTGCCGTATTGATAAGGTCGTCGCTGCGGCTCATGATGCTGATGTATCCCTCCTCGTCAATCATGCCTGCGTCGCCCGTGTCTATCCACTTTCCGTCGAAACGTTTAAGGTAGCTGTTGTAGAACCTCTCGTCATCTTGCCACAGTGTACGGAAACCTGTCGGCGCCAACGGTATCGCCATGACGATGTTCCCCATCTTACCTCTTTTCACCTCGTTGCCCTCATCGTCCACCGCGCGGACGTCGAAACCGGGCATCGCCTTGCCGGCACTGCCTGGTTTGATCGCCAGGGGTTTGCAATTACGTGTGTTTGTCCACCGGTCCTTGCCCGCGTGAGGGACAAGACTGATTCCCGATATGGGCGAGCCAGACTCCGAGGACCACCAGTTGTCAATGACAACAGCACCGGGAGCTCCATACTCCCGCAAGAGCTCCTGGTAGGTATTTATAATGGACGGCTCCGACCTCTCACCAGCTAGGAAGAGACCGCGTAGAGACTTCAACCCGCCGGCTTTGCCGATCTCCTTGAAGAACTTGTTCTCGGGATCGTCCCTCTTGACGGCTCTCAAGGCCGCTTAACACATAGTTTTAGTACGCCTGGTATCATATGATTGTTGGCCATGACAGAGTATGTGCACTTACTTGGAGCTGTGAATAGCGAGTTGACCTTGTAGTCCCTCACGATCCGCCAGAACGTCGAGCTATCCGGCGTGCCCACGGGCTTCCCCTCGAACAAGACAGTGGCGGCACCAGCTAGCAGAGGCGCATATATGATGTAAGAGTGCCCCACGACCCACCCAATGTCACTACAGAGAAAGAGTCAGTCCGTGCTTCAGTGTTTGCAGTACCCTGCAGCGATAAGAAGCCGTGAGAGCGCCGGGGGAAACACTTACCTCCCGGTGAATATGACATCCCCTGGCCCATTGATCCCGAAGAGATAGCTGATGGACAAGTGCAACCCCACTGCATGCCCACCGGCGTCCCTCACGACGCCCTTGGGTGTTCCCGTGGTGCCACTGGTGTAGATGATGTAGAGGCCGTCGTTGGCGTCAACGGGGACGCACTCGGCGCGCACGCCGCGGGCACGAGCGCTACGCACGAGCTTGAACCAGTTGCGCTCCCCCGCCGCCTTGTCCAAGGCGTCCCAGCGCAGCTGAACGCGCTGCCACACGAGGACGCGGCCCGGCTTGTGGCTCGAGAGGGCGATGGCGCCACGGATGAGGGGCTGGTAGCTCTGGGGCGCCTTGGTGCCGTCGATACCGCACGAGGCCGTGAGCACGGCGACGGGTCGCGAGGCCTCGATGCGCTGGGCCAGGGACTTGGCGGCGAAGCCGCCAAAGACGACGGCGTGGACGGCGCCCAGGCGACCGATGGCGAGCATGGCGATGGCGGCGGCGGGGATCATGGGCATGTAGACGAGAACGACGTCGCCCCTGCGGACGCCACACTCGTCGCGCAGCACGCCGGCCAGGACCTCGACCTCGTCGAGCAGCTGGGCATAAGTCAAGGTCTGCTTGGTCCCCGTGACGGGGCTGTCGTAAAAGATGGCGGGCTGGTCGCCGCGGCCGGCCAGCACGTGGCGGTCGACGCAGTTGTAGCAGGTGCTGATCTGGCCACCGTTGAACCACTCCCAATGCGGGTGCTGAGTGGCGCCCTTCAGCAGTTTGGTGGTTCGGGTCAGCACGGCATTGGGCTTCTTGTGCCAATGCAGTTGGTCGGCTTGATGGGCCCAAAAGGACTCGGGGTCCTCGAGGGAGTGCCGGTGCACCTCGTCTTGTGGGTGGCTCATGGTAGCTTGCTTTTGTTGTGAGCTTCTGCTTTGGTCCAATGGGGTTGGAAAAAGGGAAAGGAGGGGGATGGATGGCTACATGGATTTAATCAAGGCTTAAGAAGAATAAGAAGTAGCAAGGGATCTACAGTTGGAAAAGCCCGGGCCTGAGGATGGGAGGGAGACCTCGCTTACAATGTGGACGCCTTTGCTCCCAATTAGGAAGACGCACAGAAGAAGACTTGCATATCAAGCGAGAGAGGTTCCAGCTTCGGGTTGGTCGTCTGCTTGTAAACCGATAGATGTAACTACACCTGGACGATATCTGCGGCATATTGAGATATATATATATATATATTAAATTGCATACATTTACTCACTCACACACGCAGATGTTACACGTCGCCAAGGTTACACGTATGGATTGGACTGACCGCAAGGACACTGAAGCCCCCCAAAAGCCCGGCTGCCCGGTGCCCGGCCTTAGGTCATAGTGCTGTAAGTCCAGTGGTTCAGTAAAGTAACAACAGTACCTAAACTAATCCAAAAAAAAAAAAAAAAAGTACCCCAGCTTCCCCGCATCCGCTACCCCGGAGCTGCTCAAAAAAGCCGACAGGGATATGGGCTATGGGGGATCCGCAGCTCCAGCAGCATCCGAGGTCGAACAGCCGAAAAGGACTTGACCGCATATTCGAACATGACCATCTGAGATATTCTATCTTCTACACACTATAGGTAAACTCGGGGTTCTCTCGGTCTGTCAAGTCCAAGAACTCTTGTCCCTGCAGTTTTTGGTACCCGGGCGCCGCGCGAATCACTGCCTTCTTCTTGTTCTCGCGCTTGCACCATATATAGATAAACAGAAGATCTACCAAGCTGACGGCGTAGCAGACCACAATGGTGATCTCGGCCGGTCTGTATTGGGGTGCATCCTTGTCTGCAGAAATCAGGTGGTTAGACATGCATCGTCGTCCGTAGCTCGGAAATCAAGGAGTGGCCAAGCCGGCTTACCTCGAAACACCTGCGGGCCGATGATGTTGCCCACGCAGTACCCAATAAGGTACATGGCAGCCACCGTCGTCTTCTTGGTCCATCCGGCCACGTTCGTCGAGATCAAGGATAGCAACGCGACAAACGGCGTGGGCGAGGCTTGCGTGAGGTAGTATCCCACCAGACGGCCGGGGCTATTGCTCTCCGGGAGGCATGTAATCAAGAGCATGCCGAGAATGGCGATAAGCATCCCAATAGTCGAAAACAGCTGGCATTGATTAGCGAGAGCACATGCATATACCATTGGAATAAGTAAAATGCGGCACTTACCAGTCTATTCTTGTATTTATCGCCAAGATATCCGCATGCGATCAGAGCTACCACCTCCACTGCGCCTCCGGGAATCCCCAGAAGCAAGGAGTCCACATTGGAATATCCGAAAGACACAATCAGCTGGGAGAAGAAATTGCTTATCCCGCCTGTTCCAAATATCAGTCTTGGCTGTATAACCCTTTCCGCTTGTCCAAGTACAAGGTAGCTCACCATTGGGTATATCAGCAACGAGACTGTAGAACACAAAAGCCCATATCATGGGATCTGTCAAGGCCTCCTTGCATTGATACCACTTGAAATGCTTGTTGCCCACGCCCTGTTGGTTCACCCTGATCCGCTCGACGGCCATGACACGCTCCTTGGGCGTAAGGAAGCGGGCATTCAGCTGGCTGTCGGGCATGAGCCAGAGGAAGACGGCGCCCATGGCGGCGGTGAAGAGCCCGATGACCAGGAAGACGAGTTGCCATGATTTGATGGCCGCCGGGTGGTGCTTGGTTCCCACGGCAATGCCGTACGCAACGCACCCACCGACGATTTGACCGACGCCGTTGAAACTGAACCATATGCCAGTCCGGCTACCCTGTTCGCTGATCGTGTCTAGATAATCCCGTTAACAACCACTGCCGCTGGCACTGCCACGAGCAATGACTTACACCATTGGCTAGTGAACAAGGCGAACCCAGGTGATACGGCCGCCTCGAAGACTCCGAGGAAGAATCGCACTATGCTGCGTCAATCACAAGGTCCATCGTCACGTATGCCAAGTCAGCAACGAGTGTGAAAGTTGCATACCCGTCATGGCTCCGGCGAAGTTCTTGACTGCGGCCATGCAACATAGAGTCAACCCCCACATGATAACATTAAAGGCCGAGTACTTGGCCAGGGGCAGTCGTTGTAAGAGGCGATTCGTCGGGTATTCCCAGAAAAGGTAACCGAAATAGAACATAGATCCGATCCAGGAGTAGTCCTGACCTTTTGATTCGAAACACGGTTAGTACAATCCCACTTCAAGTATGCTCTCGGTGCAGAACTCACCCACGAGGTTGATGTCCGTCTGTGGCTCGATATGTCAGCACATGCAGTTCCCCTTCCACAATGCCTAAAGCACGTTCAAATGGGGCGAAATTTACCTTCAAGCCCATGACCGAGGCGTAAGAGACGGTCGTCTTGTCCAGGTAGTTCAGCCCATAGACGATGCAAAGCAGCGGCATCAGATTGAGATCGATCTTGCGCAACAGCTTCTTCTCCTCTTCCGGGGTGATGACGATGGTCTCGCCCTCGTGGCCAACAAGGACCTTGTAAGCCTCGTCGGCATCATTTTTGTCGGCGTGCTTGAGCACCGCGCCAGATTGGACGTCGGGCTTGGGGTCCGGCGCTGAGCCGGTCTTCTCCAAGTCCGCTTCATCTGGAGCGACCGAGGAGTGGCCGGCTGGCGGGTTAGCGTCCTCGAGCGGAGCCGAGACCTTCTCTCCATCTCCCGTCATGATGTTTTTTGTTTGTTTTTTGCCTGGTCTTTCTGCGAAGGCCAAAAAAAATATAAGTACCAGCTACTAGGCGTAGAATGGGGGATTATAGCCCACACAGAAGATGGCTTGCTACAGCTTCAATGAGAAAGAAGCTGGACAAGGTGAACGAAAGGGAAAGCGGCCGGTAATCGGCGCGTGCGACGATCACTACGGGTCGATACCGTGTAATTAAGGGCGCGATAGATTGCCGAGTCAGCTATCACTCGGTATCAACAAGCTGCAGATAGTGCAAATAAACTTATATACAGGTATGACTTTACATCACGTAAGAGAGGAGGTGCAACTCGGTGGGAATAGCCCGAAACAGCGCGATTCAAGCTCTCGTGATGCGATCTGAATATGAGGGTAGAGAGAGACGCCGAAATCAGGCCATTGTGCAGAATCCCATTATTCGGGTCGCTAATCATGTCGAGTGGAAGCATATCTACCGAGTATATCTACGGGCTATGTCCCGACATTGACATCATGCTGCTTGACCCCCTCCTGCTCTTGATAAGTAGTGGCGTCCAACCCAGCAACATTGGCCAGGATAGGAAGGTCGAATTGTCGAATTGGGTGGTATCGACCGTTGCGGTAAAAAGTTTAGGTCAGGCATTAAAAGAAGTAGCCGTTATTACCTAAGGTTAGCAGTCGTCTTTTCTTTATTTGGGGTTCATTAGTGGGAGTGGGGGTGTGGTCGCGGAACCTCCGACGATACGATAGACGACGGTATTGGAGATCAATTGGAGACCAACCAGTTGGTGATTGGAGCCCAAGGGGGGGACAAAAGCGCCGGCAGCACTTGCCTAGGACAAAGGAGGCCGTTCGGCATCAAAGCTGTTGTTGTGCACAAACCTACCTAGATAATAAGCCAAAAACACGGTAACCTTACTTGTTCCTGTTTCTGGACGAAGCGTTTTGTTTCGACCCCCGACCAAACAGACTGTGTGTGGTGTGTGTGGTGTGTGTGGTGTGTGTGTGGCTGTTCGAATCCGCCGCCATGGCATAGGTTATATAATTCCTGTGAATGGCCTCGGAGAGACAAGATTTTAGTAGAACCCATATCTATCCCCTACCTATTTTATTTACGAATACCTACCTCTCAACCTGCCAACATGGAATCAGCCAACAACATGTTGATGCACCCTCTCTGGGGAAGTTTCTGGGAAAGAATGTCCCAGCTAACCGGCTGGAGGATCGTTTGGATGATCGTAGCGGTATTGGTCTGCTTATGGGCTCTCTGGGTCGTTCTCAAGTTTATATCCCGAATGTGGTCGCTGGCTTTCAATACCATCTGGTTCTGCATTTGGGGGATGACCTGTTTGTTCATCTTCTTCTGCAGTGCCTCCGGCAGTGCTCATTGTCCTCCGCCATGGAACTCACTCGGCCAGATCCTAACGTCGTTCATTGAGCGCAAAATCGGTACCTGGGCATAAACAGACCACAGGTACGTAATCTCTCGTCCTCCCTTCCCACCCTCACTCGCCTTAGTTGTCCCGTCTCTTTATTTGTTTCTGTCCATCACCGACTCCATCGTTGAGGTAGTGACTGGGCTCATTAAGGTAGTATACGAGAAGATTGAAAAAAAAAGACGAATATATTAAAGAGTTGTATATAAATAAGTAAGTCAACTCACTAATGACATGTGTAAAATCAAAAATCAGATGTGGTGAGGATGGCTCTGTATAGTATTTATTGTATTGATTGGAGAACTTACTTATTCGTAATACTTACTCCCTAACACCAACTTGGCCATCGCGGGAAACAATTCCCATTCGGCGCAGCACGGGTGTCAGCCGAGATCGAGTTCCAAGATCTGGAGAAATTTGGACCAGCCAGTATATACCCGAGAACTCATGCAGTCTGTCTAATTTGTAATACATCTCTTGTCTCTCCGTCTTGGTTCTACAACATGCATCCATCACGGGAATGGCGGCTTCGTACATAAACCCACGCGCGACATATGGAACCACCGGAAACGTCCGCAAAAGGAAATGAAGACCCCCCTCCCCCCCGGTTCAATAATACATGTAATCGTAATTTCTATGAAACTGGCCAGCCGGGCCCGCAATCCCGTCCTTGCCCACGATGCCCCCGGTCCTGCCTGGCATGTGGGGGAGGCTTTGTTCTCTTTGGGCCAACGGAGCTGGACCGCCGGGTTTTAACTCATACGCGGGAAGCATCGACACTGGGGGGAAACATGCGCACATCGCTCGATCCCCGACCGACGATGACGAATGTAATCTTGGCTGTCCGGAAGGGGAGAAGACCTCGGTGGCTGAGTGACAAGGTAAATATCTAGAAGTATATGTAGGCATAAGTCATGGTAGTGATGCCCCATCAGTTTGGGCTCAGCAGGTCGCGCGTTTTACCTTAGCACCTCTACATAAGTTCCCAACAATCCCATAACCCCGAGGCGAGCCCAGTTCTATCTACCCACTTGTCGTCATCATCTTCATCGTCACCATGCACGCCCAGACACTCCTCGGCATCTTGTCGGCCGCCGCCACGGCGTCCGCCCTTTCCGGCTCCGGCCGGTCGACGCGGTACTGGGACTGTTGCAAGACGTCGTGCGCGTGGTCCGGCAAGGCGGCTGTGAGCCAGCCCGTGACGACGTGTGACAACAACAACAACCCCATCACCAACGTCAACGCTCCTTCCGGTTGCGACGGCGGCTCCGCCTTCGCGTGTGCTAACAACTCGCCCTGGGCCGTCAACGACAGAGTCGCCTACGGGTTCGCCGCCACGGCCATCGCGGCCGAGTCGGCCACGTGCTGTGCCTGCTTCAAGTATGTTGCCCCGGTCTCCCTCCCCACCCCCCTGCGCCCCTTCGCCTCGCTTACCGTCCTTGCGCGTGGTTAACCAACCCTCTCTTACAGGATCACCTTCACCTCCGGCCCCGTCAGCGGCAAGACCATGGTGGTGCAATCGACCAACACGGGCGGCGACCTGGGCTCGAACCAGTTCGACTTGATGATGCCGGGCGGCGGCGTCGGCCTCTTTGACGGCTGCTCCCGCCAGTACGGCCGGGCGCTGCCGGGCGCGCAATACGGCGGCATCTCCAGCCGGTCCGAGTGCGCCTCGTTCCCGGACCAGCTCAAGGCCGGCTGCGAGTGGCGCTTCGACTGGTTCCAGAACGCCGACAACCCCAACTTCAACTTCGAGCAGGTCCAGTGCCCGGGCGAGATCGTCGCCCGCTCCAACTGCCGCCGCAACGACGACTCGTCGTTCCCGGCCTTCAGCTCTTGAGTGGGAAGGGAAAGTCGCATCAAACAGAACGCATCAACCTACTGTGTTCCAATTTCAATATGAGCAAAAGGGGTCCCACGCAAAGTGTAGCTAGACGGCAGTCCTCAAGTCTTGACACTGTGCATGTAGGGCATATATTTTCTATTTCTAGTATATATCCATATACTGTATATATCGTTACCAATCTTGCTCTTTCCGAACAAACTCAATCTCAAGATATTCATCAAAGGAAATCCACCCCTATTGCGATTTTGGGCTGTGGATAGTATATATCGTCATGTCGTCGTAATCTGCGTTTATCTGGCATACGCCAGCTTGTTTCCGTCTAGGTCTTCTTAAGCAGGAGCGACGTGCACCTGCCAGTATTTCCTCCAATCAGACCACTCTCCCCCCTTCCCCTTCGAGTCGTCGTCGCCCTGGCCGGGTTTCCAGGCGCCGAAGCCACGGCCCGGGTCGTACTCGGGAAACTCGGCCGGCTCTGCCAGCAGGTTGCGCTTTTTGCCGTCTGCCAGGAACTTGAGGAAATCCTCCGAGACGTGCACGTACTGGCGCAACGCCTCGTGGACATCAATCTTGGCGCCAGTGGTCAAACTGAGGAGCAGAGGCTCCAGGAGCGGCGCGTCTGTGACCGAGGGGTGCGAAGTGCCCAACGACGTCATGAACCATGAGGCGTGGCCCTGGCTGTCGCCACCGTCCTCCTTACGCCCCTCGTTGCCCTTGTTGTTGGTCATCACGATGTCGCGCACCGTGTCGAAGTGCGCCCGCCCGTAGAACATGGACCGCTTCTTGCTCCACGAGTTGCTATGGACCACCAGTACCGGCACGTCGATGTCGTCGTTGAGCCGTCCGCTCTGCTTGCCCGGGTCCAAGATGATGGCGCCTTGGAACGGGCGCAGCTCGTTGCCGGGCCCGCCCTTTAGCGCTTGCATGGCGCCCGTCGCGCCATACGAGTGGCCCGCCACGATCATGCCGTTGGTGTTGAGGCGGCCCGCCCAGTCGTGCAGATTGGCGCCCTCGCGTCGCGGGTTGGCGGCAAAGACGTCGGCGCCGTCGCCGGAGTTGATGCGCCGCAGCACGTGCACCGTCTCCTCGATCTCGGCCTGGCGGAAGTCGAGCTGCGCCTTCTTGAAGTCCTCCTCCTTCAGGTCGCGGCCCTCGACAGACTCGACCTCGGACATCCGGAATGTCAGACGCGTCTCGTCGGGTCGCCCGGCCTCCTGGATGATGGTCCCTGGGCTGGAGCCATCGCGGTGTTCGAGCATGGCGACCACGTAGCCCCGTGAGGCCAGCTCGCCGGCGTAGTGCGTGTAGTCGGTCCGGCTAGACGCCATGCCATGTGAGAAGACGATGACGGGGTAACCTTGGTGAGTGGTGTGTTCCGCGCGCCCCAGCAAGATCTTCTCTGCCTCATCGTCATCGCCGGGTAGAATGACTGACGATTCCGAAGACGAGCTAGCCGTGTCAAGTGTCACATCCTTGTCACCCAGAAGTGGTAGGTCAACACCGGCCGGGATCTTGACGTTGCCCACCAGTAGCTTGATAGCGCCGGTAAACAGGGCATTTGTGATGAAGTTGCCGATGTGGGCAAACTTGGCGTAGCCGGCTGCCGTCACTGAGACAGGCTTGGGGATCCAATCGTGATGGTGCTTGAGTACTTGCTCCCCCTTTGATGCCGGATAGTATAGCGTAAAGAGGACAGTCCGCAACTCGAACGCATTTTCGTTGTTGGCTTTGAACCGTGCCGGATCAACAAGGCGAGGCGACGAGGCAGACGCCTCAATATCGATGGCCCCGACGGTGTGTGGCCCGCTGTACGGCGGCAGTGGATGGGCTAGCAGATGGCGAGATGCCACGAAGCTGTAGAGAACATAGCCGATGGCTAGCGAGCAGGCGACATAACGCCATGTGAACCGCGGACGGAGGACCGGGGGGATCCAACTAGTCGCTGGCCGCGCTTGAGATGCTTCTGGAAACGGCTTCATGGTATGCCTTCTTCAATGCCGCGTTAAATTGACGAAGAAGATGATGATGTGGTTTGTAGACAAACCGCGAAATTGATGGATTGGATATCTATCTACATATATCTGATGAGCAGCCAAAGACGAAACAAGGCTATGTCATGCTATGATGCAATGTACGGGTGCGGATGCTCTGGAACCCCGCCACGTCTATGGTGCATGTGGCGATATTTGGTCCAGGTGAGCGACAGTTTCACTTAACCAAGGCCATTTCTTATAAAATGATGTCGCGATTTTGGGTATTTCCATGATTGTTGCAGAATCTGGAATTACTGATAATAGGAGTCTTGAGAATCATCTATGAAACATAACAAGACCAGTCTCTATCTAATGTCCACAAGCCTACAAGCAACATCATTTGGGGGGAGGGAGCTGATCGCTGCTGAAGCATTACTTACGTCATACCATTCATTGACTCAACTCGCCCAAGTCCCTGGCAAGCACTTTGGCGAATTGACACAGTGAGCACAAACAGTTCTGCATTATTGTAAGAAACAACTGGTCGCAGGCAGATACACTGCCATAATGCATTGGTATTGATTTACAGGAGAAACCCCGTTGATTTTATACGTCCAAGTATACTTTACCGGAGAGCGGCCAGAGGCCTGTCTTGCACTGTCCAGAGCCACAAGATCAGACGCGGAGCGAATGACTATCTGCAATTCCATGCGAGATGGTCAGGCGACTCGGGCATCGCAATACGGCAAGTTCAGCACCATCCGGGCACATATATGGTAGTTCGTAGTAAATCGACGGCCCTCACGGAATGACGTCCTTGCAAGATATTGACCTCGGCCAACAACCGGGCCAGGCCACTGCCGGCAAAAGAGAGCGGCACCGCCCATTGACTTTCTTACTACTACAGGCCTTATCCTAGATAACAGATACGACTTAGATAGCCAAAACGTATCTATTATCCCTCATATATCTATTATATGGCGTGTTTGCTAACTAGGGGAACGCCTGTACTGCTAGTAGTACCACTACTAGGTACCTACCATCTCGGTGGTGAGGATGGTGAGGGATACGACTAAGAGATAGACCAATGATGGTTAACATTTCTCCTACGAGCCACTCTGTACACCGTCGACCAACGGCCCTTTCCTTTCTGAGGCGGACTACTCCAGAAAAGGGCTAAGGGCTATGTACTGGATGTCCCAAATCTCGGGCTGTTTCACCGCCCACTATCGTGGCTGGCTAAACATGGTAGCCAATCCGAATTGCAAGCGACGGGTTTCCGTCAGACGTAGGGGCGGAAAGGTCCTCTCAGCTGGTATTTTAGTCCATGTGTAGTTCCAGCATCGCGTAGTTACCTACTCCATTGCGGCCCAGGACATGATAGTATAGCAAAAAGTACACAGAGAGGGGTAGGATGACCGGTAACGGCCGCCAAAATGGCACAGGAAAGGAATATGGCGCATATACGTAGTACACCTGAGTGCTCTATGATAAGATACAAAGCAAAGTACATTTCGTAAAGTGTATACCGAGTATAAGTATGAGTATCCATAAGTATGGATGTATTATATCATTCCTCATTTGCCCATGCATAAGCACATGCGCGTCCGTCCAGCAAATTCTTCGAGCCCCTCTTGTCTCATTGGTGCGTGCCCACAGTTGACCGAAATTGAGCTGACTGGTTGACTGGCTGGCTGGCTGACTGATTGAGCGTTGCGTTGCAAGCGAGCGCCCAGCTCCAGTTACGTTACAATGATCTCTCCGTACATGCGGTATGTACATGCTCAGGCACATTAGCCTACGCGGCTAGGTTGGGGATGGTGGTGTGGGTGGACTGGTAAAGTAGGTAGGTAGGTAGTAGTACCTAAGCAGGTAACCTTAGGGTACCTGGGAACTTGGGGGGAATCAGCTTCAGCTCAACTGTCCAGCCAGCCAGAAAACCGTCTGCCGTCTCTTTGGGGCGCACGCTACTGCAGGTACAGTGAACGACGCGGAGGAACAGGGAAATTGTGGATTGGCTCATTTGGAAAAGGTCCTCCTTGGCCGATCCAGGCTTGCGCGTACACCAAGAACATCAATTGATTCCGGTGGATTGCGATTGGATTCCGCTCCCGCTCCTTGGGTGTACAGTCTGTCTTGGATGTCGAAAAAAGGCAGGAATAACGCCGAAAGAAACAAACGGCCAACCCAGTGGTACGTAAGATATAAAAATAGTGGCAGCAGCCCACCGAAACTTCACATGTCGATCTTGGCCTCAGATTGGTATCCCTCACAGTCGAGTCAAGGCGTCAGGTGTTTTGCAGGTCAGTCGCGACCAAACGCACATGGACCCCGCGATGCCCATGTCTCAACCGACGATCTCGGGACGATGTTTCCTTCTTTCTCGACTTGACGCGTGGAATTGGAAGGAAGAAGAAGAAAGGGAAAAAAAAAAAAAAAAAAAAACCAGGCTGGATCGTCCGCTCCCCCACTCATGCGTAAACCGAGACAATATCGCCAATCCGGGCGGATCAACCGAGTAGAGTCGCAACCGTATGGGCCCGCAAGGGAGGCATATATGTAGGGCAGTTTCAAAATATTTACGAGACAAACGCCTCTCGGGAGATAGAAAACGTCCCACCCAACCGGAGGAAACAAAACATGAAAAAGAAAAGGGAAGAAGAAAGTTTCAATGGAGTATGTTACCGACACAATGGGGAATAAACAGAGAAACCGTACAGGTTGCACCCGTCGCGTCGGACGGGAGCTTCCTGTAGGAAGCACAAGCCTCGTAGATTTTCCCTGCCATCCCAAGTAGATGAGATGGCAGATCCTGCCCTACCCACCATGCTTGCTGTCGTGCATTCATGCAGATCCCAAAAGGGAGGGAACACGATCTTCGTATGTATCTACCTACCTACCTAGTCAATGCAGTCACCATAATGTGGCAGTATTGTGCGTAGAAGACAAGGAATGCTGTTAAGGTTAAGGATGCGGTCAATTCGCCGCTCGTTACGCGTTACTCTTAGGCAGGTGGTCTACATGAGCACACGGACAATAGTATTCACACACACATACACAAACACGAGGAAGAAGCTTTTGAGGCGCCAGACCAAAACTCGGTCTTCCTGGCGAATGTCAACTTTGTCTCTAATAGCTATAGTAAGTACATAAAGGCTCGCTGACACCAGCAATATTGGCCAAAGACCGATAAAACATCCGGCTTTTTCTATGTGCAGTTGTAAACTCCCCGGCTCTGCCGTTACATATTGACAAAGGGTTGGGTCGACTCTTAAGTTTGTACAAGAAAGAGAAGCCGGCAGAGCACGAGAACAGACAAGGGGGGTAGGAAACAACAAAGGGTATTGGAATAATGGTAATGGATTGATATTTGCCAGAGGCTGCGACCTCTTTCCCATATAGACCTCTATCGAAAAAAGATTATTAGCGGCAAGAAGTCGTAGAAAGAGACGTCATCCTCCGCTATCCATCCCAAGGTCCTAGGGGACCGCACACATTGTAAATCCTCCGTGGGCGAGATTTGTAAGGGATGTCCCAACACCGAGACAAAAAATTACAAGAATCAAGATGAGGTCCTGCAGGCCGTGGCACTGCGAGGAAGAACACCGTATTGTTGCCGTTATACTCCCAAAGTCTAAACCACTCCGAACCCTGAAAACCAACCACACTGCTTTCCCGTCATAAAGGGGCGTATCATCCCACGAATTAAGGTATTATCGAAAGGAAAAAATCGTGAGCTAGACGTGAATGCGAAAGCAAGTAAGGTCGATTTACAAGGCGAAGACGGCAGCGGCAGCGGCCAGGAGACCACCGAAAGCGACCTTGCCGGCACCGGCAGTAGGGACCGGGGCGCTGGGGGTGGTGGCCTTGGTGGGGTAGCCACCGGTAGGGGCGGGGGCCAGGGTGGTGGGCTTGCCGGGGACGACGGGGACACCGGGGACGGTGGCGTTGCCGTAGGTGGGGGGCTGGAGATCGAGTCAGTACTGAGAACAGGAGTAGCAGCAGAGAGAATGGCGAGCAGAAACTTACAGGAACGGGGGCAGCGCTGGTAGGGACAGCGGGGGCACCGGTGCAGGTGGCGCCGGAGCACTTAACAGCCGAGGTGGTGTAGACGGGCTTGCTGATGGTGCAAGGGCAGTCGGAGATGGTCAGAGTGGTGGGGGCAGTGACGGTGTAGGTCTTGGTGCCGTAGGTGATCTGGGTGGGGCCAGGGCAGAAGGTGGTGTACTGGTTGACGACCTCGGTGGTGTACTTGACGACCTGGCTGGAGATGGTGGTGCCGTTGGCGGTGGCAACAACGGGGTAGGTGGCAGCCGGGGTGCTCTTGGAGACAGGGGCGGAGCTGGAGACAGCGGCGGTGCTGCTCTTGGAGGCAACGGGGTAGGCCTGAGTGGCGCTGCTGGAGGCAACAACAGCAGAGCTGGAGCTGGCGGCAGCAGGGGGGGCCTCAACCTGGTAGGCAGCCTGGGCGCCAACGGCGGCGAGAGCGGCGAGAGCAAAAGAGTACTGCATCTTGACTGATTTGTCGGGGTATTAAGTTACTCGGGAAGAGTGGTTGATTGTCGTGAGGATTATTAGGTAGTTAAGAGCAAATTAGGTATGCTAAGAACGAATGAATGTGACTGAGAAGTCAGGGTTTGGTTGCTAGTGAGCGTGTGTGGGTGAGGAGGGAAAGGAAAGAAGAGTTGATGAAGCATGGAGAGACGCAACTTATATACAGAGTTGCTGACATGGTAGACTAAGTCAAGACATGGGGCGGTTCGCCGGTGTGGGTGTGTGTGTGTGAGTCTCCTCTCTCTCTCTCTCTCTCTCTCTCTCTCTCTCGCGCTCACCCACACCCCCAACCCACACACTATAGGAACGAGAAGAACCTCGTCTTCCGTCTCTCTTTCCCAGCTACTCCATGTCGACTGCGACAGTGCCATCCATGCTCATTCCCTTTTTGCTATCCACTATACACACACAGCTAGCCGGGGCCCATGCTTAGCGTGGACAAGCCAAAATCCTTCCTTTTAGTCTTCTCCCAGCTTATTTCGCTTTGCGATCGAATCAAAAAGCAGGGCCTTCCAGAATCCGACATGGGTCGGGGGGGGGGGGGGGGGGGGAGGGGGGGGGGGGGGCGGGGGGGGGGGGGGGGGGGGCGGGGGGGGGGGGGCGGGGGGGGGGGGGGGGGGGGGGGGGGTGGGGGGGGTGGGGGGGGGGGGGNCCCCCCCCCCCCCCCCCCCCCCCCCCCCCCCCCCCCCCCCCCCCCCCCCCCCCCCCCCCCCCCCCCCCCCCCCCCCCCCCCCCAAAGAAGGAGGGTGGACGAGCGCTGATTGCGCATTGACGGTGCTGTCAATTCCATCACAAATCAGGGGGTGGGTGGATTTCTGCTGCTAAGATGCAAGTACACATGGCCCCGTCTAAACTTGTACGATACTATTAGTTGGGTGCTCCACGCGCCTGGGACTGTGGCGGACGAATGAGCCGGAAAGGGGCAACGAATAGTGTATCCGTAATACCACAGCACTTCCAATTGGACAAAAGAAGAAGAAGCAGGGGGGAAAAGAAAGAAAAGGCTCCAGCAGGCTTGTCCGAGACGTATTGACCTGCTGTACTCCATACCACTACCTACCTACCTAGTAGTACCTACCTGCCTATGTGTACTAGAGGAACACGAAGAAAAGAGAGAGAGAGAGGTAGAGAGTGAGAGGTGTGTGTTGTGGCAGTACCTCGCTCGACCCAATTGCATTTGCTGCCACTGTCACTGCCACTGCCACTGCCACTGTTACTGGCCACTGTATCCCCCCTTTCCCCTGGATTGGATCGAGCCGAGGGTGGAACTTCCCTCCCCCGAACTGGTAGCGACCTAACTGGCTGGAGAAGTTTTTTCCCCCGTTCCCTTTCTTTCCCTTCTCCTTCTATCCTTTCTTTTCTGGTGATTGGGCTTGGTGCTCGGCGGGTGATGAGAAGAGAGATGGCGGCTCGTAGGCGTCCAATCTACTACTGCAAGGTACAGCCTTTCGCAGCTGCAGCAGGGGTCTGGGAAATTACAGCGCCACTGGTCTAATATTTTCCTTGGTTTCTCCGTCAGCAGCACCGCACTGTTTACGGCTGGCCCTACTGGCTCTCTCTACCTGTACATTCTGGCTCCCAAATGAAAACAGACATCGATCGAACAAGTAGGTCTTGATGAATGTATTGAATGGATGAAGCCCGCCTTGTATGTACGTGTACGTCGTGCTAATCTTCGGCTCGCGCCTAATCAAAGCGCATTATGCGACTCTGCCGTATATACCTAGTAACCTAGCTGGTAGCCAGCCAGCATTGGCTGCTGAACCTTCTAAAATAAACCCGCCCGGCTCACTCAGCCAGATCATATCAGCATTAATAAGATATCAGCATGGAGGCAGTGGCTATGCGCATGGGTTTGAAGTCGCCAAAAACGTTCTGGAAATTCGGCGAGCTCGGGTTCCCCGCCACCGGGCCTTGCTCGGGTGTCGTGTCATCCCATGTTAAGAGTTTGGCCGTAGCCTGTAGCCTGTAGGGCACTGGCTAATTCAGCAGATCCCTAACGGTTTGTAGGTATGTGTAGGGGGCAGCGATACGGTCTCGACTGCATCCGTGTTGGGTGAGCACTTGTAAGCCGTTGGGGGTTGGCCAATGCAGGAACAATGCCGGCTGTCGGACGCAGTTGCGCTGCTGCAGGAACAGCAGATTGCCATCACGCCCCCCTCGGTCAGCTTGTGCCTGAGCTCGGCTTACAGTACGGAGTAACTGGGCTTCATTTGGTAGTTGACCCCATTACTCGTTTGGTGCCAGACTCGAAACGTCCCCAGAGTCAATGGATGTTGCTGGTAGCCAGAGTAATACGAGCACACGTACAGGCAACAGGGTCAAATTCAATTGCCAGCTTCACTCTTCACTTAATTGATGGATGCTAGCAGGCCAGGTAGGTACTGTACATTAATCATTGACTGAGCTTATCTCGTATAGCAGCGATGGATCGACTAGGGTTACTTCACGAGCAAGACCTATCATTGGCCAGGGCGCAAGTCGATGGATAGGGTCAGACAGGGCTAGGCAGGGTTATTGGTTATTGCACAGCTGGCTTTCTATTTGGAGTAACGGGCGGACGCCGCTCTGAGGAGACGAACTGTACAGGAGTGCAGAGGTCAGATATAGGTACAATAAACGGTATGTACATATCCTAACCTACATGATCTTGCCGCCTACCGGTATTGCCTTGGCTATAGCAATACAAGGTCTGGAATTTCACATGGCCATGGTCCCGAGGTCGAGGTCGTGATCGTGGATGTTGATGTTGACAGTCAATACACGTAGACACGTAGACACGTAGGGCCTCTCCTCGATCGGATGACCCGCGTAGCGAGATTGGCTTGGCCGCTGTCGTGCTTGATGTGTAAAATGTCTCCTCGTCTCCATTCCCATTGACGGATGTGAGTGGGACTGGGTTGATACTCCGCAACGTTGTTGTCGTTGTGGATAGCCATGGTGTTGGCAGGTCCATTATCCAGAAGCTCTTGCTCGTATTGCCTTATTGCATCTTGGGCCTCCAGCACATAATCTATTGTGAGGCATCGTGATGGGGCAAGCAGACAAGTCATGGTTGGCCAAGCATCCAGCATCCAAAGCATCCTAGTAGTAGTAGGACTTTTGCTAGCTGGGAGCTGGGTAAATATTGACTTGTAAAGTTTGCATGGGACTGACTGATGACTCTCTCTCTCTCTCTCTCCCTGTCTACTATCTACTATCTATCACTACCACCACTACTGCTACTGCTACTGTATCTCTTTACCGCTAGTGTGCGTGCCCTCGTGGATGGAGCCCCCCCCCCCTCCCCCCGACTCCCCTATTCCCACTATCGAGCCTGTGTTTTTGACAGCTTCGACAAAACTCCTCCTCTTCTGCCACCGTCGTGTTTAGGGCGCGATCGTCATGGTCTCGACCTGGGAGCCGCTGGGAGCTATTGCGTTTATGGGCCAATTCCTGTCCCTATTGAGGATGGGATCATCGATCGCTCCCGATAGCGATACAGTATTCTGGGAAGATGTGATCCACCGTTGAGGAAAATCCCATCCATACCCCATTCCGCCAGTCTGCCGAACGGCGAATTGCCTTCGCGGGCCATTAATATTAGTCACGGTCATGGCCGACTACCGCTTTCGCTTTCTCAGCTCACCAAATGCGAATGTCCTAGTACGTGAGTAGTAGGAGGTTAATGCTTAAGGGCACTACTAAGTAATAACCCTGCTTGACGTTGGCCTCTAACCAATAGCAGGGAAAATCACAACAACAACAGTAGCAACAACAGTAGCAGTAACAGTGGCAATAGCTGACCGACCGCGATGGGCCATTCTTCCCATTCTCCGGCTCGTAGACGGTATGTAACCTAGGTAGTCTGTATCTACAATCGCAATCAACCCGTTATGTAATGCACGCATGACAGTCTGACAGTCTTCCCCTACCTCCTAAGGCTACCACCTACCAGACCAAATGGGGTTGTCAGAACCGCTTCCGCGAAAACCCAGTGCCCAGTCCTTCCCATTCCCAAAAGCCGAGAGAGCCTAGAATCACCATCAGCTACCAATATCGACCCATAGCGGAGCCGTTCAGGTCGCATTTGGCAATTGATCAATTTCCACAAGATAGCCTATTACCCAAAAGAACATGATTGTCCGAGTAACCTCTGAATTGGGTTCAAATGAGGCTACCGGTATACTCCTACTACCACCACTACTACACGAGAGATGAACCGCAACCATAACCAAAACAACGCGAACTCTGTCTCTGTCTCTGTCTCTGTCCCTGTCCGTCTTCCAACCCGACTGACTGTGACCTTCTCCATGTCTACAGAGCTTCGAACTTGAACCGCCTCGCTTGTCCCAGGCAGATGTGCCATCTCTTGTTGCTGAGGCGAGATTCGATGTGCAACAAAACCCACAGCGCGCTCTCTCTCTCTCTCTCTCTCTCTCTGTCTCTCTCTCGTGTCTCTCCGACAGCAACACCCTTCTAACAATCACATGTGCACCACCCGAACCTCGATATCCAACAGCAGATCCTCGCATATGGTTGCCATCGAAAGCCGAATGCTACGACAACCCAACTTCATGGTGCGACTGATGTATCTCGACACTAACCTAACCTCGACCACATGGCAGGACCTGGAACTTGCATAGTGACAGTTTTGGCTTCGAGTGCATTGGTGTGTGTCTGAAGAACTGCGTACACGTTCTACGACGGACGGACGGACTGTTTGGTGCGCCATCGATGCGTCCGACACCTCCCATTCATCAACGAATTGCGAGACAACCACATAACCTTAATCATCGTACAACTGAAGCCCTTTCTCTCGTCCTCTGCGGTTCGAGTTAGCCTTCAGGTTTCGGCCGCTGCACCTTATCTGAGACAGACGCAAGCTTCTTCCGTCGGCAAATGGACTCGTTACTACTGGGCAACACCAGGCTGGGTGACTGATGGCCAGGTGCATGTTGGTATCTTCCCTCAATATCGTGAATTGGCATGGATGTATACTCCGTACGAAGCGGGCTGGTAGACCCCAGTGGAAGTGCGGGCTGGTTTCACCATCCTCTCTATACGATGTCGCAACTAACGTGATCTGGAAATTTGTATGTGATGTGGAATGCCTCCGGATGGACACGAATCTTCTAGCTACCACGAGGCACCGAGCCCATGAGTTGAGAATATGGACATGCTCGACACCCGATTTGGGTTAGGTGCCTGGAATGGTTAATGCTGAAATGTCCATTCATGGCTCCATCGGCAAGACCTGCGCCTGTATCACGTTCCACTACGAGTTCAGGTCAATACAGGTATAAGTAAGTAGGTCGTTCAGCTCCAGCAACCATCCGAGATATACCCCAGACATCTATCTGTATACCGCGGGGTATCTGGAAAAGGGTTAGTAGCGTGAATGGGCAATGGAATGCGCTGGTGTAGTAGCCGCCGCAATGCATGTGTCGAGACGGAGTCTTCGGGACTTAGTAGGCCCTTAGCTTCGTCTGTCGTGGAGCCTCCCGATCGCGACCCCGCGCATTCAGACCGTGTCGCCGAGTGAGCTGCAACAGTGACGTTGGGCTTCATCAAGAATTAGTAAGCATCATGCCGTTTGAACTTTGAGGCGTTCGGCTTTTCGGTATTGGCCCCCATTTTCCATTTTCGTGGCCAGTGAAACAGTACAAGGCCCATCGACCGAGACACACATTCTCGTCATATCATATAGACATATATATTTATTATATTACTAAACCAGCAGCTTCATATCTCGGTCTTGGCTGACACAACCTTGCCATACGTTACTGTTCCGTCCATTCGCACAGTAAAAGTGGAAGAGCAATATGGCACCTTCGAAGATGAAGGCTGTTGGTAAGTAGTAAACCCGCTCCTCGAGTACACTGTGCGCCATACTATCCATCATTCACCACTCACACGCCCAATCTATCCTCCCAGACATCAAAGGCGGCAAGGGCCCGGCCTCCGCCCTTTTCATCAACGACGCCACCGCCGTGCCGGAGCCTAAGGAGGGGGATGTCCTGGTGAAGATCAAGGCCTTCGGCCTCAACCGCATGGACCTGCTGCAGCGCGAAGGCAAGTACCCGCTGCCCCCTCAGGCGCCGCTGACCCTCGGTGTCGAGTTCTCGGGCACCGTGGAGTCGCTCGGCGCCGGCCACCACGGTGACTTCAACGTAGGCGACGCCGTCTTCGGCCTGGCCTACGGCGGCGCCTACGCCGAGTACATCGCCGTCTCATCCAAGATGCTGCTGCACAAGCCCGACCACCTGTCCTGGGAGCAGGCCGCCGCCATCCCCGAGACCTGGATCACGGCGACGCAGGCGCTGCACCTCGTGGGCGAGTTCGCCGGCGCCGGCAAGTCGGTGCTGTGGCACGCCGGCGCCTCGGGCGTCTCTATCGCCGGCATCCAGCTGAGCCGGGACGCTGGTGCCGCCTCCGTCTTCGCGACGGCCGGCACCGACGAGAAGTGCCGATTCGTCGAGAGCAAGCTGGGCGCCACGGCGGCCTACAACTACAAGACCCAGGAAGACTGGGACCGGCGGATACTCGAGGCGACGGGCGGCAAAGGGGTGGATCTCATTGTCGACTTCATCGGCGCCCCCTACTTCCAACGAAACCTCAACGTGGCGGGCCGCGACTGCCGCTGGGTCTCCCTGGGCCAGATGGGCGGCTCCGTCTTGCCGGCCAACGTCAACATCGGGCCCTTGCTCTTCAAGCGCGTTCGCATCGAGGGCTCCACCCTCCGCAGCCGTGAGCCGGACTACCAGGCCCGCCTGCGCGACAAGCTGGCCGAGTACATCCCCCACTTCAAGGAGGGCGGCGCGCTCAAGGTCCTGGTTGACACCGTCATGCCCTGGGAGGATATCGTCAAGGCGCACGAGCTGATGGAGAGTAACACCACCACGGGCAAAATCATCTGCACCATCTCGTAGAGTGGATTAGCGGCAAGGACCGACCGGTGTCCCCGGCATGGATCCTTCTCTTTATGGCGATGGGCCTATGAAATCAAGCTTCAGAGTGCCATCATTGCCGAACACGCCTTTGCTCAACCAATGTGATGTGAAATTGGAATCGGGCTCTTATCTGACTGAGATCTTCGTATTGCACTTTTCACGTAATATCTCGTCGTGAAACGACAAAAAGCGAAGGAAGCCGCATCCTTGTACGTCATCACGATCGAGTGACTAAGTACCACATTCGACATTTCAGAATCCAAATTGACCATGAACGTGTCTTCTCTTATTTCATTGGCGTTACATCTATGTGAGGGATATAGTATACGCCACGGACATCATGAACTAAAGTCTTTTTGTACTTCGTCATCTACAAAGTATGCCGTCCAATGCTTGCACCATCGCTATGACTTCCTTCTCAGGACTGGCTAATTGCCTTGCCAATCATACTTGTAGACATAACTCTAGCGACAGTAAGTCCTACCATAACTTGTTCAGGCTCCATCTAGCTACTGCAACACTGTATAGGATCGAACAGACGATCATGAACTCATATCAAACTGCTTGATCATGTCTGCCAGTTTCAACGCTTCCGACTTGAAATCCAGAGGCGTTGCGTTCATCACTTGGTATCGGATCCTAATGGACGGCATGTTAGTTTCTGGGCGGATTCACAAGGGGTTGACAGTGACTTACTTCTGGTTATCTCCATATGTGTCCATCTTTGCTCGCACGCGAAAGTTGAGTTTGGTGAAGTTGGCAGCCTCGAACTTGGCAGCCAGAGCCGGTTCGTCGTTCTCCTTTAGCTCCATGGCTTGGTCGGCAGTCATACCATCCATGATGATCCGGCTGACCTCATCGAAACAACTGAGCCAAATCTGGCCTGTATGGTCGTTGACGTTGATGCTTGAGATGTAGCGGTATTCGGGTCGGGGGTGGTCAGCCTGGCACTTCTCGCATCGCCATGTACCATCGCCTTGGTCGATGACCTTCTTGTTGCAATCAGAGTTCATGCAGGCAGGATAACAGAAATTTTCCTGGCGGATGTAGACGACAGTTGCCTTGAGATTAAAGTAGTCGCCTCCCGGGTTGTCCATGCCAAGCATCTCATCCTTGACCTGCGAGATGGACTTGGTTTGATCCTGGCGACCTGTCGCCGCGCCCATGGACGACATATTGTTGTGTGTGTTGAAGCTTCCGCTGGCTCCTTGAGAGTCATACCAGCCCTTCAGACGATGTGCCTCTTCAATATCAGGGTCCACAGCCATGGTACCCGAAGACAGAAGCGATAGCGAGCGGCCTCCGAAGTCTGACACTTTCACGCCCTTGAAAGCCACCACGGACTCGGGCTGGCTGTCAAAGGCAGTCGCACTCTTGCCCCAGATGGTAACGCGCACGGAGAACTGCGAGTCGTCAACCAGGGTGAGTTCTCGCTTATCGTATGGCTTCTGTGTGGTCTTCGAGACGATCTGATTCACCTCGCCAACTTCCTTCAGAACACCGACAATGTCGATGGTGCTGTCCTTTTCAACCTCCTGAAGAGCTTGAATGTTGACAAAGTTGTAGCGAACTTGGGGCACATTGGAGGCGTCCTCGGCCTTCTCGATGACCGTGTCGCGCTCGAAGGTAAGCTCGTAGTCGTTGGGAAGATTGCTGAACTGTTTCTTGGCGAACTGAATGCGGCAAGGATTGCTGATATAATAGACACTCCCCTCTTGGAGCATGTCGTAGTACTGATCGCACTGCTCATTGAACCCGGTGGCCTTGATCTCACCGCTCTCATCTAGGAGGTTTACCGAGAAGAGCTTTCCTTCTCCAGAAGGCTTGTGCCACGTCTTGATGTCTGACTTGGCGGAAACTCGAGCCTTGATAGTCCACTTGTGGGCATAAGGGGAGAGAGCTTCGATGGGGTAGATAACAGGGCCGCCGTGGCTTGCCGAGCCGGTCTTCTGAGGGGCACTCCGAGATGGCAGGGGCTCTGACTTGACTGCGGGAGATTCGGATTTGGCGCCGTAGAAGCCAGAGCCACCAATAGTGGTGGTATTGCCCTCTTGGGCTGGTTTGGACTCGAAGGCGACGGGCTCGCCAATACGATCGTGGGCTCCAAGATTGTCGGCGACCTCGAGGTCAAGAATAATCAGAATGCTGTCCGGTCATGTTAGCATGGGTGAGAATGGCGAGGGCAGTGGCACAATATTTACTTCTTGCCCTTCACGGAATTTGCTTGGTAAGACTTGACCCGTACGATACAACCCCGGACCAGTTGGCCCTCGTGTATGACGTGGTTTGCTTCTATTTGGGTGTTAGCATGGCTGGCGGCTCCCCAGTTGGAAGGGCAGATAGGACGCACGTGTGGCGAGCATGCACTGCACATAGTTTCGTACGTCGCTGAGGACAACTCGGTAACGTTCGACGCTGGCTCCGCCAGCGGGTTGGGCAGCCAAGGGCTTGATTTGAAGGCATTGCAAGACAGGGACAGGAAAGCGCTGATCAACATTTCCAGCATCGTCGAAGACGGCCCTGTGGCGAGTTTGTTAGCTCGCGGCTGTAAGGGACTGGATAGGGGAGATAATGGTCATACTCTAAGGCGCCCTGCGTTATGGCCGATTTGGCCTCTGCAACAGACATTTTGAGGTCGATTTCAGTATCTCAAGGATGATCCAACCAATGCAGGTGATGGCAAAAATCGAGTGTGTAGAGCCAAAAATGTGTTCGGCTTTGCGAAGTCTTGGGATCAGGTGGATGATGTTTCCGGGTCTTGTCTATACGCCAAAAGTTGAGAGGAACGAGACGCGACATTCCGACGCGACCAGGTCAAGGTTCGTGGCGCAATTGTTTAAGTGGTTTTCCATCACCGACAGCTGGCAGGGCCTGCCAAGGCTGGCCTGCTCAGGACTGTCCCCTCTTTCGGCCTACTTCGCCAGCTGAGGCCCCGCTGAGTGACCTTTCCACTGTTCCAGGCCCCCAACGCGCGGGGCATTCGCGGGGCTGTTTGTGGCCAGGCAGATACGTGGAGGTACCCGTAGACAAAGATGTAACAACGTGATGGTTCGCGATGAGATGCGGCACTGATTTTCTGCCTCGATATATATAATAAACTTAGCTGGCATACAAATGATCCCACGTTATTATGTCCTTCCCAACGATGCGCATATCTACCTAATCTATTTGTTAGGTAGTTGCCTCTTTCCCCGGATCTTTGTAGAGTAGGTAGGTAGTTTAACCTAGGTAACCTATGTACCTACGTAGGTTAGTTGGTACTTACTCTAGTACAAATGTAACACCGAAAGCCACGACGTCACCCCCGCGACGGACTTGGCATGCGCTGTGAAGTGAAACCATCAGACGGGGAGACTCAGGGTCCTGTACTTACTGGAGCAGATACCCCTTGCTCACTTCCCTTGCATTCCATTCTTGACTTGTTCACCCCGACAATTTGTCTTTCTACTGCGACTTCTGAGCAAGCCAAATTCTGGAAGGACTCTACGCACTCATTCTATCCATATAGCCCCAACACCACAAGGTGGTACTCCCTGCTTCTGAAAGATCATCATGTCAGAGCCCGAGTTAGCGACGAAAGCTCCGGAGAGCGATGCGAACGAGACCATCATCCCAGGCGATACGCCAGCTCAAACCGGCCCTACCATGGGCGAGCACTGCACAACTGACAGGCCGACTCGTACGCTTGGCTCCATCGCCTACCTGCCTTTCAGCGAAAATGCGCTGGTGCAGATCGTTTACTGACGTTTCATCTCGCTGTAGCTGCCGGCGAAGCCCCCCGGGGTGAGATCCGCAAACTCGGCGAAGTCGACGTAAAAACTCCCAAGAAGCAATCGCAAACGTGCTGGCCGAGCTAATCTAACAAAACCCCCTCTGGACAACTAGGCCTACATCTCCAAGCCCGCCTCGTATCCCGCCTCCCCCGCGAAGCTCCTCCTGCTCCTGACGGGCGGCACCGGCCTCAAGTCAGCCAACAACCAGATTCAGTCCGACAAGTTCGCCGACGAGGGCTTCGTGGTCGTCATGCCCGACCTGTTCGGCGGCGACCCGGCCCCCAACTCGGCTGCCTTGCCCGAAGCCGAGGCCTCGACCTCCTTCCTCGACAACTTCAAGTTGAAAGCCGTTGAGACCGCCAAGTCTTTCCTGATCGACATGTGGCTCGCGCGCCACACCGAGGAGAAGGTCATGCCGCTGCTCGAGAAGGTCATCGAGTCCTGCAAGTCCGAGTTTGCGGATACTGTGGCCGCGGGCGATGGCGTCTACGCCGTGGGGTACTGCTTTGGCGCTCGTTATATCTTGCTGCTCGCAGCCGAGCGTACTGTTCCGCAGGCGGGTTGGTCGGGTGCCCAGAAGCCCGCCGATGAAGAGGCTGGCGAGGCAGCTGGCTCACTCACCAAGGGCCCTTTCATCAAGGTCGGCGCTTTAGCCCACGCAACACTGGTCTCCCCAAGCGACTTCGAGGGCCTGAAGCAGCCTATCAGTCTCGTCTGTGTAGAGAGCGATCCCATGTTCCCCGACGAGGTCAGGACAAAAGGCGAAGACCTGATGTCCAAGGCTAACCTGGAGCACGAAGTCCAGGTTTATCCCGGAGTCCCACACGGTACGTACTTGATGTCTCCGTTTACGGACAAGGAAACTGACGTATCGCAGGTTTCGCTGTGTTTGGTGATTACGAGGATGCTCATATCAAAGATGCGCAAGTCACCGCGCATGAGCAGATGTTGAATTGGCTCAAGGAGCACTGAGTGTAGCATGGTGGCCGTTATTGTATGGAGGTTTTCTACCAGCCGGCGTTCAGGTCAAAGGGTTACTGAGGCACAACGATGGATCAGGTTATCTATCTACATAACTTATGAATTGTAGCTCTGCCTGCTGAAAAGAGGAGATGCACGCACCTTTCTTTTGATAACATGCGGCTATGAGAAACAGTATGAGACTTGAGTTTCGTGAAACTCCAGCCTCATATACCTACCTAGATAGTCATATGCTAAATACAATCGATACTGACCTGTTTCATCATAGCATGCATTCGACTGGTGGCAAGGACATACGGTAGGATAAAACTCAGGAGTTACCTTACCCCGTGGCTCCTGAAGTTGAACTGGTCTGATGCAATATTCTTCCCATCAAATTAAGTATTAGGGCGTGTTTCATTCATTGGTAGTAAGGCAGTCCATAGAAGGAAATGTCATGAAGTCGTTATATTCGTAAGTTCCGACCCAAAGTAGCCTCTACTTCGTTGGTTGGCTCATGTTGTATCGTTATCCAGTTCGTTGCCATACTCTTTTCCCACATAATGATTTCTAGTAGACAGTACTTTCCCCGTTTTTTTTTTCTTTCTTTCCTCCTTTCGTTTCTTCACTTAGAGAACCGCCGCTCCGTTCACTAGACCTCTACCTCCATGCCCATCCAAATGTCATATCCTGCCTGTTTGCTAAAATGAATGAACAAGCAAAACTCTCCCAAAAGGGGGCTTCTAGCATTCGTTCAACCCCTTCTAAGCCAACCCTCCCGCCCCACACAGCACCGCATTCTTCAGTTTCACCGCCATCCGGTGCTCCCACTGGCAGTCCAGACACTCCTCGGTGCGCGGATTGATGACGATCCCGTCGTGGTTGTATTCCACAAAGTCGTCTCGATCCTGCAGCTGGCGGCACGAGGGGCACTCGAGCAGCTCGCCCGTCGCCACCAGGTGTCGCTGGAGGCATTCATAGCAAAAGCCGTACGCCTCGATCATTTCACTGAATGACGGGTAGTGCTTGCGGCACTCTGGACAAGTCTCCTGCGGACCCAGCACCTCGCTGTCGGCCCGCGCCCGCTCCGTCGAGGCCTGCGGCTGGAGATAGTGCTGGAGGTGTTCGTAGCCGGGCTTTTGGAATGCTCTCTTCTTCTTCAGCTCCTGCGAGCCGCGGAGCTTGAGTTCCCAAGAGGGTGAAGCGGGAGGCTTGTCGTATTGAGTTTTGGGTCTTGGGCGTTTCTGCTGCGGCTTCTGCGGCGGCGGCCTCTGCTGGTGAGATGATGATTTCTGGTGGCGGGACTGGGAATTTGAATCCAAGAAAGGGGCTGAGTGGTGTCTAGCGTAGGGGCTCTGAGGGGTTGAACGGTGCGGTTGTCGCATTTGCTGTGGTTGAGACTTATGCTTCTGGGTTTTGGGAGGATGACGGGTCTGCTCTTGGGCTTTTGGTTTTGCTGACCGCTGCGCAGGAACTGCCTTTGAGGGTCGTGGTGGTGGTGTTTGGACAGTCTTCAGGATGTCATCGAGAGCTGTGGCGTGTGGCCGCTCATTATGACTACCATCCGTTGACATGGGTTGGACTCGTGGCTGCGGCTTTTTAAGAATAGGTTTTGGTACATCGTGATATGTACGACTGCTCTGGGCAGCGCTCGTCTTAGGCCGGGACTGGGGCTGGGCTCTCGTCTCCGTGTTTGGGTTCAGCCGCTGTAGTGGCATTGGTGATGCATCGGCTTTTATGATGTAGTTTCCCATGTTAGGTTGGCGGACATGTGGGTAATAAGTCTGCAACGTCTTTGGGGGTCGTGAGGAGTTTTCAAAGCCTCGCGGCTTATGTGAGCTAGAATAATACTGAATCTGCGGACCCTCTTCTCGCCGCCGGCGTTGATACTCCTGTGCAATCTCGTACTGATGCTGATGCTGATGCTGCTGCTTCGTACCATGGCCGGGGGCCGCCGCCACCCCTTTCGCCCCATGAGAAGAGTCTGAGTCCGGCCGAATTATGACTCGCAACTTTGGTGGCTGCGGCAGGGGTGGCTGCGGCAGGGGCATCGGCAGATACGAGGCAGCCCTGTCTGCACAGTGGTAGCAACTCATGTTTCCCGCGTCGCGAAAGTTGACGGCGGGCGCTTCGTGGTTCCCCTGCCGGCACCATTTCATCTCGAAGACGATGGAGGCGTCGCGGACTTCTTGTCGACCTGGCAGATAGCAGTAATCGCACAGCTGCAAAGACGTCCCCCGGTAAGAGAGCCTACGGTGAGCCGCACGCGGCTGTGCACAGCGGTCGCAGAGGAAGAAGCCTTCTTGCGATGATGGCGGCGTGGGCAGGATATCCGGCTCGTGATCTGGCTTCGCCGACGACATGCTGATGCCCGAATCCTTGGGAGCGTGCCCACAAGCTCTCCGCGAAGTCGACATATTTGACTACAGCAATTGGAATGGTAGGGCAAAGTGAGCTGGGAGGTATTGTAGCTCAAGAGCGATGATGCGTGCCCCCCGTTTGTTGATATTGATGTCGCTGACGTCTTTAATGTCGTGGTGGCTGATGAATTCGAAACACTAGCTCAAGGGAATGAAATAAAAGCTATTCTTCCCGTCCTCCTTCAGAGTGCAAGAGCCCTCTGCAGGGCTAAGCCCTTTATCTTTGAGAAAACCTGATGAAGCAGACGGACAAAGGCATTGTTGTCCTCTGACCCGTTTGTTTGGTGGTCAGGTCCTTGTTTTCGATAGCCAACCGCTCTCTTAGTAATGAAACGAAACGTACAGTGGACCGAGAGAGATCGAGTAAGCCAAGTGAAACGATTGTGACAATCGTCATACCAAGATCAAACCCGGGATGATGAGATTTGTGGAAAGGTCTTTATAATATAATCTCAACCCATCAGCGATGTTGACGGTTGCGAGTGTAGTGAGAGGCGAATGTAAACAGATTCTACGACAACGACGACGACAACAACAACAACAAACAACAGCACCACCACGATGTGAGACCCAATGAACCAATTGACCAGGAAAACACGCACGGTTGCCATCCAAAGAGGGAAAAGAAAGCGATATATAAATACGTAGTCGCCGGGGAAGAAGAAATGCCACTGTCTCACATCTGGACAGGCCAGGAGTGAGTTAATTGGACAGCCATGACGGCGAGACACCTTGCTTCTTCGCCATGACCACCAAATTCGGCGCCTCGTCGAGTAGCTCCTCCCGCCACGCCTCGTCCGCTGCCTCGGACCCGCCTATGCCTTCGGCGATCATCTGTTGCACCTCGTCGAGACCGGGCCGCTTGTACTGGAGGTTAACCATGCCGGTCTTGGCCGCCTCCCGCTCGAACGCGTCCTTGCGCATCCGGAACGCGTCGAAATCAACCACGGGGTCCGCCTGGAACCGGAGGTGCACCTGAAAACCGTCGCTACCGCCACCATGGGAGCCCGCGGGTAGAGAGTTGAGCTCCGTCTCGATGACGCCATATTTGCCGTTGCGCAGCCGCGGTGCCATCATGGCCTAGTGGTTTTCTATGGTCCCGACGAAGCGGACGCCGGGCTTGAGGAAGGCGGCGATATTAGCCCACATGCCGGCGAGTTCAACGGCCGAGGGCGCATAGTTGAGCAACCACATACCCAGCACGACGTCGAAGCCGCCCAGGTCCCGCTCCAGACTCGGTACCGTTTGGGCCAGCGGGTGTGTGCAGTCGGCTGCGTGGAGCTCGGTTTCGTATAATGTGGTTGATTTGGCTGCCTCGAGCATCTGCGTTGAGATGTCGACGCCGAGGAGGCGGCGGGCACCCAAGGCGTGCATTATGCGCAACCCGACGCCTGTACCACAGGCAAGGTCCAGGACCGCGATGTCTTTGTACGGTCCCACGGCCTCGAGGGTCGAGGTCAAAAAGGGCAAAAGGGGCCGTATCCCAGGGAACCGCCAGATCTCGTCGTACGAGGTTGCAAAACTGTCGTAATGCGCCGCCGGTGCTGGGTTCTCGGCGCTCGCTATGTCTCTTCGCATCTCCTTTTGCCTTGTCCTAATAAGTGCCTTTCCTCGTATATTGGACTGACTACTTTGGGTAATCTGTATTATGTCAACGAGTGTTTGTCCAGTCCCTGGACAGAATGTCCCCCCAAACGGGTTTTAAATGTCTCAACATGATGAACGTAGGTGGTGGAAACCCCCGCAAATGGGTCTCGGTTGGCAATCCGTCTCGACACTTCAGGCGACTAACCGCACTTTGGTTGTGGAGCGATGAGATGAGATAGCTTTCAAATCTGACACATGAGGTCGAAATAAGAATCCATAGTCCGTGGATGGCGGTCAATGGTCACGAATGGCGTATATTCCGAGTCGCAAATCATATTCGGTCTTCAGATGTCCCACACAGTCCACGCTATCTCTACATGCCATCCGGAGGGAAGTCCGGCTGCGAACTCACTCGACTCTCCGGCTTCGATCGGTATGACCAAAAAGATGGGGTGATGCATGATTCGGGCAGAGCAAACTCAGATTGCGTTTTGAAAACGGCGAACTGCTTACATGTTGATAGCTTGGTAAGGGGGGCACAGCACACACACAATGCTTTGTGTAGGCGATAGAGAGTATATATAGAGGTTATCTTTTCTCCTCATGCTGTCAATGGACTATCCACTCTACTGGGTATTGCTGGCCTGAGTTAATTGTTGTTCATCTTAGCCCCGAGTCGTGTAGCTGCTCCATGGCTCTATAAGTACAACCTAAAAAGACTTTAGATAATTACAACATTATGTGGTGGTCTGCCTGCGCGAACGTCGCGGTTGTGGAGGGATGGGTTTCTAGCCAACTCTCACATAGTTACCTAACCCTCTCTTGTCAGTAAAGAAGTCATTTCAACGAGCTGATAGGCAAGTATACTCACCGGGGAACTGGCCCTGCTTGCCGTTCAGCTTCCCGATCCACCATTCATTTTCGTTTTGCGTCCGTGAGACAATCTCTATCACGTCGCCTGCCCTGAAAGTCAAATCTCCCTCCGCTTGTGCCGAGTAATCGTAAAGTGCCGTGACATGTTCTGCCCCTGTTGCCGCCCCCGCCAGTCTCTTAGGCTTAGGCTTCGGTGGTGGGGGTTTTGCTTTCGCTTTTGCGGCGGCTGCTAGGCCAGGAGATGTGGGGCTTTTCAGCGCCGGAGACATGGGCGAAGCAAAAGAGGGCTTGGAGTTGACAGAATATGGAGGGGGAGGATGATCTCCTGCAGGTTCGGCTTCCTCTTGTTGTTGGGGATATTCTATCTGCGGCACCGTCGATGTCGAATTGGTCGAAGAGGGCCCGGCCGTGATGGCTGCGGGTGTTTTGCCAGCTTCCAATGCTGGACGACCGTACTTTGGCGGCCTCTTCTGCCCACTCGTCTTGAACCTCACGATGCTCAGCTTCTCTATCTGCTCTTGAATATCGCCACGCTTCTGGTGGAAGGCCTCTTCGATATCGAGAGTCAGATCGAAGTACCCAATATCGCAACTCTGCATTTTTTCGTGGAGTGTGTAGAAAATGTTCAGCTGCATGTAATAGAAGGATTGGAACAAAGGCTGGATGAACTCGCGTTCTAGTGTAAATAGCTTGGGCAGCTCTTCCTTGAGCAAATCGTTGAAGTAGTTGTACTCTTGTGTCGAGTTTTCGACGTCAGTCTCGGCCTTCCACATGGCCTTCTCGTCCTTGGCCGTTTTGTCCTTCTTGTCCTGTAGCTTCTTCAGGGTCTGTCGGTGGCGATCGTAGTCGAGCTGCTTGTGGTCGCGCTTGGACGCGGTTTTCCGGATTGCCTTGATGACGTCGAGGAGCTCGTCGGCAGGGCGGATGACACGCGCTTCGATCATCTCCAGCTCTGGCTTCAGGGACTCTTGGAGATCCTTGACTACAGCCTCGTACTCCTCGCAGGCGCGAATTCCTTCAGGGTTGCCGTGGACTACGAGCGAATCTGGGTCGGACATGCGACCCGAGATGGGTTTGTAAATTTCCGTCATGGCTCTGCTGAATTCGATCTGGTGGCTGAGCATGCCATTGATGGCCTTGAAATACTTCTCCGATTCGTCATGGAGGCGTTTTGTCTCGGCCTCCATCTCCTGGAAGCGGCGTTCGGCGTCGATGTATACGGCATCTTTGGTGTGCTCGCCCATGTTAAACTTGGCACGAAATTGTTGCGGTGCCTGTAACAGCGGCGGCGCAAGGTTAGTTCAACTGCAGCAAGAATCGCATAGGAAAATCAAAATGCGCTCGTCGATACGCACCCGAGTAAGGCTCTTCTGGAACCCCTTGAAGCTCATCTTGACTTATTCTATACAGTCGGGGCCGGATGGCGGGGTAACAAGGTGAGAATAGAGGGCGAACTCGTCGCTTGCGAAAATATGCGACTATCCCGAGAATATAAGCGGTAGAGATGCAGATATCGACTGAGGGAAATAATGCAGTAGGCGTGGTCTCGATTGGCCGACGTCCGAAATCTTGCGAGGGTTGAGTTTATTATTGCTTTGCGCAGGGTGTTGGCGTGGAAGGCATGCGCAAGTCGGGTTGAGTTCTGTAAGTACTTCAAATTGGGGGGAAGTCGATTTTGGGAGTCCGCCCGCCTGGGTTTGGGTGACGACGGTGCCGTGGCAGTGCTCCTTGTCGGTCTTTCAGCACAGCGCACAACCCCGGTCACTTGGCTGCTTGGGGGTCGGATACTGTGGCTTCGTGGCGGCGCAAGGAAGATTGCTGATCGCGAGGCTTAAGCAAGGACTAGAGTACGTAAGTCTAACAGGTAGCAGGGTTAAGAGGTATGAATCAGGCAGACGCATTCAAGAGCGACGGTTGAGTCGGGAAGGGTTGGAACAACGAAGAGAGCTGAGCCTGAGCTTCGTTTGTTGCTGCGGAAGAAGTGGGAATAAGCAATCAAGCCAATTCTCCTGAAGGTAAGCTGAGCCCTGTTTTTTTTTTTTTTCTTCTTCTCTCTCTCTTCTCTTTCTACTGCGTTCCGTCCGGTCTGAATGGAATGACATACACGGGCTCAGCTACTCTCCTAGTGAATCTTATTATTACACAGGCCCTCTGTTCGATATTCACGAGTCCTAGTAGTACATAGTCTAGATCCAGGCATGCCGAAAATGCCGATCCGGTTGGGTCTTTGTGCCAAAAGAACCTGATGACGGCGGGGGGACTGACATGTACCTAAGCTGCTAAGGTCTTATTAAAGCGAAAACGTCACAGGCAGACAGGGTTCCAACTTGCTTTGCTTACGTCAATCTGCAGTTACTAGCTCCCCTGCTCCCCCAGCTACTGAGCTACTGCCCAGCCAGGTTGCTAGGTAATCGACGTACCCAAGACCAAGCAAGACTCAAGTATCCCTTTATCCCTTCCGCGGGCCCGTCCTAGGCTCCCAGCGTCTTCAACCCCATACCAATTGACCGCATTAAACTGCGGAATACAACCTTGGACTGGTGGGCATCAGGCGCTTTATCGATCCAGCAGGCCATTGCTTAGATTACCAGATCGACGGCTGGGATAGTCGACAAACATATTGAGCAGCGTTTCCACAATTTACCGAAACATCCAGACATATCTTAACCTAGCTTTCATTTATTACCTATTGCTTTGCTGTCCCACAGCTTGGGCTCATCAGCATGACTGTTTCGACGATTTGCTGTCATACACCTGCAAAAGTAGAACAAACCCTTTTGGATAAGGTAGATATGTTCTAACGTCCCACGCTCTTCATTGGCGCAAGATGGCATACCTGTACTGTACCATTGGTTGCAGAGCCAGGGTCTCCAGCTTCAGCGTTGCTAGGCTCGTCTGAATCTTTCTCATTGCTGTATGTGCCCATGACGTCTTCACTACCCACCACGACATCCACGTTGGTATAATTCTTCAGACTTGCGAAATGACGAGGATCGCAGTGTATCTGACTGGGGAAGCAACATGGCTGTGTAGTATTGGTTCGGAGGATAGGTCTACAGGCAGTATCGATCTGGAACTAGGACGACGAAATACCCCCAGGTATTTACCTGCTGCACTTTTGTTCTCTCTCGCATCCTCCTCCTTTGTGGAGGTTAATTAGTCACGTGACAGCGCGCCTACCCAAAAGTCGCGTTGTCTCGACGTCCGTGTCTCGGTATGTCTGTTGGCTTTGTTCTACATCATTGAATTATGTTTCCGAACGGTCACCAATCTCGACTCTCATAATGCTTCGACTCAAGGATCTAACTTACCACATTCTACCACCAAATCATGGCAACCATTGACCTCTTAATCGATTGCACTACCGATTTTGATTCGGAACAGGCATCTGCACCCGCCACCTCTAGCAATCCAGCCCAGTTAGAAAAGCGAAAGGTCCACGGAGAAATATTCGATAGGGTTGACTGGACAGACGATGAAGACAACGTGACATTTGAAGCCTTTCAGAGGCGAAAAAGGCGAAAGTCCAGAGCCTCGCGCAATGCCAAGGGCAAGGGCATAGCATCAACAACGACAACAACCACAATGCGCAAAGATCGAGGAAAGGGTAAATCACAGCGTAAAGGTACCAAATTACCGGACTCGGATGAGCAGCTTCCTGAAAAGTCCCTCCCTCGGTATCTACAATCGCGGAGACGAAGTTTCGACCAGGGTCGTGAGACCCTTCGGGAAGGGGGTTTGCGCCTGGCACCTGACTACAGTGACCTACAATTTTCCGAGGATGAGGAGTTGGGGGAGCTGGAAAAGAAGCCTCAATTCGATCCACTAGGTGGCGTGCAACCATGCCGACCCTACAAGGATGTCCAGATCAAGGGGACTTTGGGAGTGATCCCCGCACCGATTGCGCAGTATTTGCGTGAATATCAGATTGAAGGGGTAGAGTTCCTACATGAACTCTTCGTTTACCAAAAGGGAGGCATACTCGGCGATGATATGGGGTTGGGGAAGACGGTGCAAGTCGCCGCATTCCTTACTGCCGCCTATGGGAAGACTGGCGACCAAAGAGATGCGAAGAGAATGCGCAAGTTCCGACGGGCGACCGAACGATGGTACCCGCGTGCCCTCATAATTTGCCCTGGATCCTTGACCCAGAACTGGAAGAACGAGTTGGATCGTTGGGGTTGGTGGAATGTCGACCTCTACCACGGCACGGGTAAAGATGATGTTATTGGCAGCGCTCGAGCTGGCAGGATTGAGATCATGATTACGACTTACACAACTTACAAAAACAACCGCGACCAAGTGAACTCAGTACCTTGGGATGTAGTTGTGGCCGACGAGTGCCACTCCATCAAAGATGTCAAGGCCGAGGTGACTCGCGCAATGAACGAGGTGAACGCGCTGTGTCGCATCGGCTTAACCGGCACTGCCATACAAAATAGATACGAAGAGCTTTGGACTCTTCTTAACTGGACAAATCCCGGCGTCTTGGGCACCATGACAGAATGGAAACAGACCATCTGCAAGCCCCTGACTATTGGGCAGTCTCACGATGCGACGAAACAGCAACTGAGCACTGGTAGAAAAACGGCCAGAATGCTCAAGGAAAACCTCCTTCCTCGATTCTTCTTGCGACGTATGAAAAGCCTGATTGCCGACCAACTACCGAAAAAAAGCGACAAGGTTGTTTTTTGTCCACTAAACGAAGTTCAGCGGCAAGCCTATGAGAATCTTGTGACTAGTCCCCTGGTACAGTTCGTGAAGACGGCTCACGAAGTCTGTGAGTGCGGCTCGGGCCACAAACGTGGATTCTGTTGTCATATGGTGAACGACAACGGGGATAGTTGGAAAGCATTGGTCTTTCCAATCGTCATGTCCTTGCAGAAGCTAGCGAACCATCTCACTCTGCTGATCCCTCAGCAGACAGAATCAAACGCCAAGCAGACCCGCGATCTCAAGTATCTCCAAGCCGCGGTGCCTGACTCATGGCGTAGTCTGTATAATAGCCGTGATTCACTCCTCAGTTTGTCCGACCCAGGATTTTGCGGGAAATGGGGAGTACTAAAGAAACTGTTGCGGTTCTGGTATGGAAGTAGCAATAAGGTTCTCGTGTTTTCTCATAGTGTCAAATTGCTTCGGATTCTTCAGCACCTCTTCGGCACTACAAGCTACAGTGTCAGCTACCTCGACGGCTCCCTTAGCTACGAGGAACGTCAACAAACGGTTGATGACTTCAACTCGGACCCGAAGCAATTCGTGTTTCTTATATCCACCAAAGCTGGAGGTGTCGGCCTCAACATTACTTCGGCCAATAAAGTGGTCATTATGGACCCTCACTGGAACCCATCTTATGATCTTCAAGCCCAAGACCGCGCATATCGAATTGGCCAAGTTCGAGATGTCGATGTGTACCGACTGATCTCTGCGGGTACCATTGAGGAGATCACCTATGCGCGGCAGATATACAAGCAGCAGCAGGCAAACATTGGTTACAATGCAACCAATGAACGGCGCTACTTCAAAGGTGTCCAGCAAGACAAGGACCGCAAGGGTGAGATCTTCGGACTCGGCAACTTGCTCGCTTTCCATGGCGATCAAATCATACTACGGGAGATTGTCAACAAAACCAACATAGCCGAGGCAAAGGCTGGTGTCAAACTGGCGGATATCGATATGGAAAAGGCAGTTGAGGACGACGATACCCAGGCCATGAAGCAGGAGGGAGATGCAGACGACGGCAACGGGGGCTTGAGTCAATTAGCTGCCATGCTAACGAAGGATGATAAGGTCAAGCGCCCCGAGTCCAAGATAAGGGCAAAATCAAAGCGAAAAAGCGATGCAATCCAAGCTATTCTCGTATCCGCCGGTGTCGAATACACCCACGAGAACTCGGAAGTTGTCGGGCCATCAAAAATCGAGGATCACCTGTCTCGACAGGCACAACTGGATGCTAGTCAGGACGAAAGTCCTATTGGCCGGGCCATCTTCAATAGTGAGGATGAGGGCGTCGGCACTACGTCGATCAGTTTTCGCTACAACCCTCCTGCGGATGTCATGCGGCGACAGCTTTGCACGATGGCGAAGACGTTTGACTTCCCCAATGCAACGGAATTTGCGCTAGCCGTGGAGAGCATGACACAAGAGGAGCGTCGCAATTGCTTGAACACTTTTTACAAGCAACGCCTTGACCATCTCAAACGACTTAATGATGCGAAGTCCGATTCCGATTCCGATGACGCATCGAAGGGCTTCCTGGAGGAGGTGAAGGCAAGAATGGAGCAGAACAGAGCTGCGAGGCGAGCTAGGCCTGTTGAACAGAATCAGACAAAGATGCCGTCTCCTGAGAGCGGCACCCCTATCATAGAGGCGACACCTTCATCAGTGGCCACAACTAAAGCCTTGCCAAGAGCGTCCATATGGTCTGTGGACGATGACGATACGGACGAGTTATGATTTATGAATTCATGTATTGATACCCACAGTCTAGGAGATAGCGGATAATGAGAGAAAATGATTGTATCTAATATCTGGTTGATCTTTGTAGTTGCGCAGGAGGCTGGTTCGGTAGGTGTCTACGTTTCACGATCTTCCACCAAGTGGCGCGCGTAGTGGTCGTTCCCAGCTGCGAAATGCAACTACCATGGGACAGTCATAAACAATGTATTACCCGGCTGTTCAGATTCTGATATGTCTGGGCTCATGCGGCAGACATCTTATATCAGTTAATGACTCGAGTGTTACGAGGCAAACTGTGTCCAACGGGATAGCGTAACAAAGTGGTAAAGTACAGCATGGGGAATAGGGGATAGGGGAATGGGGATATCAGTTTCCTTCGCCAATGTTACCTTTTCTTTTGTGTAAATCGTCACTTGGTTTTTCCGTCTTGGACACTGTCACGCCACCTTGTTACATTTGTGTTTGCAGGAGCTATGGGCCTCGGATTGCAATTTAGGAAGGCCAAAGTCCACTGGTCTTCCGGTATCTTGCAGCCCGTCGATCTAGCCCTGTCTTCTTCCACTTGTCTTACCTCCTCCCAGCAGGCAACGAACTGGGCAGCATTCCGCTGTCAATTTCCCCCACGGGCATCTGAAACAATTCCGTCACTGACAATATCTCATGTACACTGCAATGTTCCTAGGCCGACCAACCTCATCATCGTATTTATGTTTTTTTTTCGTTTCTGGCCGTTTGACAGCCTTCTTTTGACTTTCCACTGCCACCCACTGGCCCTCACACGAATCCAGCCTCCTCAGCTTGACTTGCGGTTCATTGAATAAAGAGCTTGCTTGCATGCTGATCAATTCCTCACCACCACCTCGTTGAAGTCATACCTTCTGCAACTCTACGTCATCTCGCCTATCCCTTGGAAGGTCTGCCAAGAACTCACCCATTATGAAGCCGTTATCACTTCTGGCCCTGGCAATGACCGTGTCCGCGATAATTCGCCCACAGCAGGCCTCGTCACGGTGCTGCTTCAATATTGTTAAGAATGGCACACGCGGAGAAACCCTGCGGGAAACTCGGACTGACGATCTCGTGTTTGGCGGAACCTTGCCACCGGTGAGACTCTGCCTTGACGAGTCTGCTAGGACAATCTATGACTCAAATGGAACCAAATGCTCCATTGAAGAGCCCGGCAATCAGTTCAGATGCCATTCGGATGCCTCTTCCTCCTCAAGATTCGAATTGGGGCGAGGTTTGGATACCTCGAGTCAGTTGCTAACCTACAACGGTGGGAACGCTGCCTTCGTTGCCTGTTCGGCAGGACCCAAGGACGATGGTCTATATAGCGTTTATTCCTCGTCAAAGGTGACGTCCTTGGATTGCCTAGAAATGAAGTTGATTGCAATAGACCAGAAATCCGGGTGTTTGGTCCCAGACGATCAGGCAGTCTCAGCACCGGCTGCCATTATGACAACCACGAGAACAACGATGCTCGGTATAAAACCAACAGCGGCAACTTTCACATCATCGAATCTAGCCATTGCGACGACCTTTGCTATCGCGGGAACGACACCGGTGCCGTCGAGCACACACAGCACCTCTACGGCTGCCTCCGCTTCATGTATAGTGGCAGATTCGGCGCCATCGATTGCCCCCCTCAAAATCGGATTTCCAACCGAGGAAGGCATATCTGATACAACGGCTAATGCATCGATCACACCCACCAATAGTACCCTGTTTCAATACAGGATACCCCCTTCTTTCGTTCCTGTAGCTGGGAAGCTGTGTGCGTTGCAATTTCGGTTGTCAATCTGCAGCACGCTTCCCCCGGGCTATCCATGCTTCAGCATCAGTGGTTCGGAGCAAGAGATGTTGGCAAACTCCGGTATGATCTTCTCCCTGGTGAACGGGTCTGGGGCTATTTCCTGGAACAACTCGGCACTACAGCAAGTCTACCCAGGAACAACGCCAATATTCGGTACCTTTGATTGCAGCGCATTGCCAGCCAACTATGGCGGAGACAGAAACATCAGCTGGCTAGCCAGCAGCGTGAACCAGTTTGCAATCTCTTTCCTGCAAGCCGGCGTAGGATCAGGATCTCAATACCAGGATGGAGTAGGGGCATGGATTATGGCATGTTCGTGAAAAGCAGGGCGAACTGCATCATAGATTGCCTAGCATTGTTAGCATGTGCGTGAAGGTGGTCACTGTACGCCAAAAAACTGGAGAAGCTACATAGTTGTTCTCTGTGCATAGTGGAAAGAGCACGCGCTTAGTGGTGCGTATTGAGATAATGGTAATAAAGGGGGTAGTAATGGCGGACAGTTGCGTATTCACGTATCTAATGCGAAAGAGTCATACAGACCTTACGACCTTGACAGAGCCAGGTTATCCTGAGCTGATCCAAAGATAAATAGGAGGGTTGGCATGTCATGTCGGCCATACGTCTTTAGATGTATGGCGGCGTGGCCATCCCCTTGCATACCCACCAAGGCCAGCCTTGTAGACAAAATGATGTATTTACATAAAGAGCTCCGGTCTACTACATGTATACTGCATATTTACATTGGTTGAGACGTATTGCAAATGCACCAGATCGATTCAGTCATCTTAGACGACTTCTTGGTCCACACGGAGAAGCCATACAAAATGAGATTATGCCCAACTGCCTCTCGGCTTCGTTACCGACGCTTCCATCACCAGCGCTTTCGTCCCGTCGCCAGACTGATGAGTGTGATGGGAGCATCGGCGTATACCCACGCTAGCAGCAGCAGGTACGTGGCCAGGATGCGTGTTGTGGAGAACAGGCCGGAGGCCCGCTGTAGGGTGAAGCCGACGACCACAATGACGGCCCGGGCAAGGTAGCCGGGCTGCGTGCCAACGGCAGCAGTGCGGTGGCCGAAGACGACAGCGCCCACCGAGCTCGTCTCAAACCCGACCTCCTCGGCTAGACCGAATAAGGCGTAGGCCGCCAGGTACAGGCCTAGGTACGCGGCGGCCAGGCGGCGCACGACGATGGGCTTCTTGGCGGCGCCGCCCCGTCGCAGACTCCGGTATCTGCTGCCTCCGCGACGGCAGCAGCTGCAACAACAGCAGTAGCAGCGGATGTTGACGCTGGGATGGAGCAGGGTCACGAGAGAGGCGCACAAGGTCATGAGGGCCAGGCGCGGCAGCTGGGCTAGGAGTTGCCGCGGGACGGGGCAGGTGGAGAGGAATGTGCCCAGTATGCAGGCGAGGAAGACGGTCATGAGGTTGGACAGCGATGGGAGTCGCGGTCTCCTCCATGGACCTCTTGGCGACAAATGCCTCGACGAGGCGTCATCGTGGTGGTCCTCGCCCCGGTTTCTACCGCCACCGCCGAGGAGTGCGGCGGTCTCGGTTTCCTCTAGGACTGTGTACGGAGGAGGGGGGTCGTCATCATGGATGAAGATGGCCTCGGATGAGGCTGGTGGTGGTGGTACACAGTGTGGCGAGCTTGATGCCATGGCCGGCTTAGTGGCACATTTCTGAGTCAAGGACTGCTACACAGTCAATAGGATAAGTAATAAGATGACTGGATAGATGATGTTGTGAGATAATAGGCTGCAAGACTATTTTTCTTTCCTGTTTATTTTCAGAGTGAAGTAACACTGGACAACCTGATGCACGTAGCGGCCTGGCACCTGATTCAAGGCGCGCACGCTCACCTTAGCTTTGCACTTTCCGTCTCAAAGGTTGGTACGGAGGTAACCTACGCAGTACACTACTTGCCTACCTAACCTTACTGCTTACTGCTTACTGCTTACTTGCCCACCTCAGAGACTCAGGTAGCCTTGCTGGCCCAGTACTTTAAGGTTAGTGGTTAACCTTAGGTACTTGTCAATGGTCCCGCTTTTCCCGTCAGCGTCAGTATCAGCACGGCTCCCTTTCTCAACATCAGCTATCAGTCTTCAATCAACATGCACATTTGTTTACTTGTTGTTACGAGTGGTGGTGTTATCTCAGGGGATTACTGCATCGTCATGATGCCCCCCCTGCCCCCCCTGCCCCCAGAAGCTCAAATCACCCGTTCCCGCCGTGCCCCCAATCTATCAACTACCTGTCTATATTCTGGATCTCGGCGTACCGGGCCATGACGGCACTTCGGAACCGAACACAATTCTTTGGTTAGATATCAGTCTTGCCCTCATATCCCCAGTCTTGGAAACATATGTGGTCTTATTGAAGCCCTTCTTAGAAAGGTACCGATTGCACATCTCCTGGGTTCTCTGGTCCGGATATGCCTTGGCTTCAACACAGAAGAGACTTGCCTGGACAATCTCGGCTATTGCCCACAAGACGTCTCTTGCCTGGCTGAGAAGGTCTGCTTGGACCGTCACCTCGATATTCTGCCTCAGTGCTCTCCATTTCGACACAATTATGTCCCCGCCTCCTGCTGCCTCATGGATTAGCGTGTCAAGCGCCGTCAGACTGGTGTTCCCGGACTTGGGGTGCTTCAAAGCACGAACAAGGTCGGTACTCAGGACATCGGTTGTACCCTCCCAAATGTTGAGGACACAGGCGTCGCGAAATAGCCGAGCGATGTTGAGATACTCCGTTTCGGAGTTCTCGAGGTAGCCAACACCACCCAGGCTCTCCATGCATGCGTAGAGCAGCGGGATACACTGCTTTGTGCAGTATGCCTTCAGCACTGGTGTCAGAACTCGGAGGAGAGGAATAACTGAATCTCCCTGGGGAGTGATTCTCGCGACTGCGGTCGGTGGCGGAAGAGGCTGGTTTTGTCCTGCATGCTCTTCCATACCCATGACATATGAGCTGTAGAAGGTCAATAACATCATGCCGTGGTACTCTATAGTCATGTCGCTTAGGGTCTGCAGATGCAGAGCATTATCAAAGAGCCTGACGCGGGCTCCTTTGCCCGCGCCAACTTCTCGGACCTTGGTAAAGGCGCGTACGATGGCCAAGCCTCGACTCAAATAACCCATGGCAGCCATTGTAGTGCGCACTCGGGTTATGGTCAGAACCGTGGATATGGTCTGTATACCCCCGCCTTCCCGCCCCACAAGCCATCCTCTCATTCCGTCGAGTACGAGCTCTGCTGAAGGCAAAGGCTTGGTTCCCATTTTGTTCTTTAGTCGTGAGATGGTTACGCCGTTGAGTTCAGTTGCTCCTCTGTCCCCTAACGCGGTTCTGCGAAGTGTTGAGTTGAAGCGCCGCAGCGGTGCATAGAATGCGCTTAGACCTTTCGGGGTTTTGGCGAGCAGTATCGTCATATTACTGTCCGCCGCACTCGCAAACCATTTGAATCCAGAAATGCTCCATGGGCCGAGCGGGATGCCTTCGGTAGGATCGCACAGCAGCTCGCCCTCGGGCATAGGCGAATATGTAGCAATCGTCTCAGTCTTGGAGACGTCACTACCGCCTGTTCTCTCCGTCATCCACTGTCCACTCGTCCACGCTTGCTTGGGATCCCGGGAATTCAGATGATCAAATGCATTCTGAAACACTGTTCTTTCCACTGGCGATAGTTGATCACTGGCGAGCTGAAGTTGCAGCAGTCTAGCAGCACCGTCCTGCATTGCCGTGGGACATGATGTCATGGCGCTTGACGCTTCCCAAAGAAGACATCTCATGTACTGGACCACTCTGGTGTACTGGCCAAGCCCATCTTCGTACCCCTGGGCCGAGAATCTGGTGATATTCAGCAGGCATCCTGGGAAATGAGCGGCAAATCAGTCAACATACCCTTTCGTAAAACCCAAGCTCTGAAGGGTTCTCCAGCCTTCAGATAGCACAAGCTCGGAACTGACAGGCTGTCCGAATGCGCCCTTCCCACTCCCTCGTATGTAGGGCAGGTTTCTCTCGGCATCCGTTACGCAGGCTAATATGTGAGGTTGAAGGGCCTCTTCGCCTAATTCCTCGATCTCACTGCCAACCTGCTCGAGTATGATTGGAGGCAGGAATACTGATGGTCTGATCAGTAATCATGGCCCTAAGAACAATCCCTTGCATCCATGGGAAACAGCTAGCTTACGACTGAGCACCCGCTGGCAAGTCGGGTCATCTTGAAATTGGTTTCTCAAGACAGGCAAAGCTTGGAAGAAGCCCTTGTCTGCACTAGAAGCCTCCATGGTTCATGTGTCGATGTGCTTAGGGGGTCGGGGGTTGTCCAGAAAGCAAACGCTGTGAGGATCATAGTCTCCGGGTTGGGGACATTCTAGCTTAAATGTAACTTCAGAGCCTGTGAGAGCCTGTATGAGGGAGGGAGGTGCAAGAGGGACGTGTATGATAGCGGTCTCTTTCGGACACACTTCATGCCGGATGTGACGTATCACCCCCCAGACTTAGCAGAGCCAGCATAACGTTTGACGTTGTGACTAAAGTAGACGCTACTGGTAGATGGTCATCTGGAGAGAGTGACTGCGGACACTAACGTAGTCCACAGAGTTGGAGCGGAAACCGTTCCGCTGCGCATACTACCACTACCATCCTGCTACGACAAGTAGCAACACTACTGCTACCACTACCTCAGACGATGTTGATCTTGCATCCCAGGAATCACATGTCGAAGATATAACTTAGGAGGCCGGCAGAACGCCGGTCGTTGATAATGAACCCCCTTGCGCAGCGTACAATAGGAGTTGCTATAGGTAAAGCTGCCGTACAGTATGGATGGCGGTGTGTAATCGTCGCAGTATGGTGTGGTTGGATCTGACTTCCTGACTCTACGGGCAACCAATAAGTTGTGTTGTGGTGAGGGAAGTGTCGTAAGCGCTTCAAGTCAGATATTGACCAGACATAGACAGGGAGACAGGGAGGTAGGTTGCCGACTTAGATGCCTTTTTCAGTCCTTGTCAGCAACCGACAGCAATCAAAATACTACGATATGATTTATGCTGGACTGGACTGCTCAAGCCATAAGAGCCCATAGGAGCCCATAGGAGCCCATAGGAGCCCATCGATGCACAGATGATCACATAGTACCAGCAACGTCGGCTTCCACGTCCATCCTCCATAACCTTAGGTTGTCATGGTATTTGATTGGCGGGGTAATATACAGTGTACCCAGGTCTCACCCCCGCAAACCGGTAGCGACCCCTGCCGGTAAGCCTCCACTAACATGCCGCTGTCAGACGATGCTTATACTTTGCTATGTGTGTACATGTGTTCGACTCGACCCGGCAACAGCAACGCAACCAAAGAGCCTGCTACGATTGGATTGAAACTTATCTTGGAATGAGCCAAGTCATCGACTTCCTCGAAATCAAATCCAACAACAAATGAAGAGAGACTCCCTTGAGATCAGAATACCAGATATGTGACCAGACCTCAAAACACCCCCCCAGCATGGTTGTTGGGAGGTGGTATTTGCTCCTCACCATCTCTTCGGAAGCTCAACCCCCGAATATATTCTCCGTAACTGTAACCACACCACCTTCATACCAAGCTATCTTGACCATGGCCTGACCCCGGTTTTGCGTCGCCGGCGTGAAAAGCCCAAGCTTGTCCGGCTGGTCCTTGGTATTCGGTTTTCTCTGCCTTTCGAACACCAAGCTTCTTTCACCTTCTGTAGCCAGAGAGAGCCTACTGCCCCCCGACCATGACATTCCTTCGCCCAAGATGGGAGGGCAGAGGATGACAATCAGCAACAAGCAATATACACGCCTCCGCAGTGTAGCCATCGTCAGTCTCGTGCTGCTGGTCTTTTATCTGTTCCTGCTACACCCAGACCAGAGCCAGAGCTTGAGCTCGTCGCGGGCGACAACCACCGCCTTCAACGATTTCCCCGCCGCCAGCTACGAAGGCGACAGCGACAGCGACAGGACCGCGAAGGAATCACTGCCGCAGAAGTTAAAGCTGACGCTGACGTCCGAGCTGTTGAGCAATCGCTTCATGACCTCGCAGCAATGCGCCAACACGTTCCCCGGGCTCACCAAGGAGATCGACGATGTGGTGGCTAAGGGCCCCTTCTCGTTGACCAAGCCAGGCGACTTAGGACCGCTCATTGCTAGGATCAAAGAAGGAAAGGTAGGTTGTCCAGTATTGGAGGATGCACTGCAAAAGTATAGAAAGGTCTAGAAGTGCACACTGACGACGAGCAACCCCATTTCACAGCTCTACATCCTCCAGTCCACCAGGCGCACCGACCTCTCCGAGGACATGCTGCAGCACCGTTCGGCCAGCCTACACCAGATTGCCACCGCACTCCTGACCTCGCCGCACCCCGCCGAGATCCCCGACACCGTCTTCGCCTTCAATCACCGCGATGACCCGGCCGTAGCGGCCTTTTCGTACTCGCGCCCGGCGGACCCGTCGCTCAACCAGCCCACCCGGGGCTATTTCCCCATCCCCCACTTCAGCTTCTGGTCGTGGCCGCTCCCGTTCATCGGGTCCATGCGGCGGGCGGCGGCGGCGATCCGGGACCTCGAAGACGGCCCAGGCGGCCCAGGCAACAAGAAGAACGCAGTGTTGTCCTGGCACGACAAGGACCCCCGCGCCGTCTGGCGGGGCACCGCGCACTTCAACAACGTGCGCGCGGGCCGCATGCGGCAGGAGCTCCTGCTGACGGCCGCGGGCAAGCCCTGGTCCGACGTCGCGGCGCTGCAGTGGACCGACGGCGGCGCCAACGCGAGCAACGCGCTGTCCATCGAGGACTTCTGTCGGTACCGCTACATCGTGCACACCGAAGGCATCACTTACTCGGGCCGTTTTCAGTTCCACCAGTTGTGTGCCTCGGTCGTCCTGACGCCGCCGCTGGCCTGGATGCAGCACTTGACGCACCTGGTGCGGCCCGTCTTCAGCTACGACCTGCCCTCCTTGGCGTCCTCGTCCGAACCGACGACGACGATCGAGCGCAAGCTCCGGCCTCCCAAGGTCTACGAAAGCGGTGTCCGAGAGAAGCTGTCCCTGGCCCCGTACCCGGCGCCCTGGGTTCAGCAAGCCTGGCCGCGCAGCCACCTTCCGAGCCACCAGGTGCACGGCCACGACACTGGCCCCGACGACGACCAAGGTCCCAACATGGTCTTCGTGGCGCCGGACTGGAGCGACCTCGAGGGTGTGGTGGCCTGGCTCGAGGCCCACCCGCGTATCGCCGAGGGCATCGCGCGGCGGCAGCGCAGCCTGTTCGACGGCCAGGGCTACTTCAGCCCTGCGGCCGAGACGTGCTACTGGCGCACCGCACTGCGGGGGTGGAGCCGGGCGGTGCGGTACGACGACAGGCCCGGGAGCGAACTGGCGGCGCTGGGAGACGGCATGCCCTGGGAGGAGTTCAGCCTCAAGGAGATCCATCGGTAACCGGGTGTTCGTAACGACAACTAGACGTACGATCAAGTTATTCTATAGAGTAAATTCTAGGTGCTGGCCTTCAAAGTAAACTGCCCGCTGTTTCTTTTTCTTCCTGTCCGAGTAGATATTCGTAATTCTATTGAAGAGTGCATTATCTCCCACACCAAGATAGGGGTTAAGAAAGATGTCCGATTACGGATTAATTGCACACGGGTCTAATTTGACAATGAAGAATGCAGGCAGAAGAAGCCATTTGTTATATGCGGAAATTATTATTGTACAATTATCTTTCAATGCGCAGCCTCACCCATACTGTATCATAAAACCCAAAACCCACTCACCCTGTTCTGGAGCTCAGACTAGCGAAGGCGTCAGGGCTGTGACGACCATTGTTCCAGGCCATCTCCATGCCAAACGTCATCGATTCTCTGCTCCTGCTGCTGCCGCCACCACCTGATATGGGGTTTTGGGGGGCTGCGCCATACGAGGGAGCTGTCGGTGCAGTTCCCATCGACCCATTGAGAAAAGGGTTATTATGGCCGGGTAATGGCGTAGATACACTGCGCTGGGGTTGCTGCTGTTGTTGCTGCTGCTGCTGGGCTGCGGGTGCCTCGGTAGCACTTTGAGGAGCCTGTTCTTGAGGTTGCTGAGTGGGCGCGGGCGCTGGAGGGTAGTTGTAGAGAGCCATAATGGACGCCTTGTCGTGCCACGGGGTTTGAGCTTGAGGCTGCTGTTGCTGCTGTTGCTGCTGTGGTTGGTAGAACGTCTGCTCGAACCCTTGTGGTTGCTGTTGTGCCTGAGGCTGGAATTGCTGCTGCTGCTGTAGCGGCTGTCCATATGACATTTGTTGGGCAGGCTGGCCCATCGCCAAGAAAGGGTTGTTCCCATATAGAGACTGCGAGGAGGCGTAAAAGTTCTGCTGGGTCTGCTCAGGGATCTGTCCCAGGGTCGGAGACGTAAGTCTGGTGGGTGACCGTGCGAAAGGGTTGTTTCCAAAAGCCCCTTGCTGGCTCTGCACATTTGATGTATTCAATGACAGGTTCTGTGGTGGCTGAGGGCCGGGCGCCTGAAGGAACGGGTTATAGTTGTTTTGGGCTGGCTGAGCTGGCTGCGGGTAGGTTTGATTATTGTTGAACGACACAGATGCGAAGTTCTGGCTCTGCGGTATCGGAGGCGTCATAGACTGCTGGTACAGCGGTTGCTGGACTGGCTGCGATACTGGGATACCTCCTGTATGGTGCGGGAACAGCTGCTGTGGTTGTTGGCTAGGCGCCAAGGAAAGATTCTGCAGAGACTGATTCAGAGTGAACTCGGCCTGTTGCGCAGGCATCCCAAAGGGGTTGGTCGAAAGGAAGGGGTTTCTGTTCGGAAGCGTGCCCGTGGATTGCGATGATTGGGGCTGGGCCGGAGGCATGTCCCATGGGTTATTTGATGCAGGGCTGGCTGCTGGGCTCAGCCTCGACATGCTCGACGACGTGGGTGTCCTCGGCGGTGGCCCCAGTGAATGAGACGTCTGCGGTGGGAAAGAGGGGAAAGACTCTTGCCGCGGTGTCGTAAGTGAAGGCGAGACGCCGCCTCCTTCGCCCAACCGTACCAAAGCCTCGATGGTCTTCTCCAAGTTGCCATTAACTCCCTTGAGGACCATGGCATTGCGCTTGTCATCAGCGAAGCCCATTTCACGTAGCTGAGATAGCTTTTGTGCCGTATCATCTATGGTGTCGTGTTGAACACTGGCACCGAACACCTTGGATGGTTTGTTTCGCAGATCTGCCGGCGGGGAACGAGGACCGTGTTGGCTTTCTAGCGATTTCTTGTTGGACCGGAATATCGAGCCCGGCTTGAAGAACTTGCTTCCCGTTTTCGGGGGCAAAGGCGGAGGTGTTCCTTCGTCGGATTCCACGCTGCGACTCCTTCCTGGCCTTCCTGCATTGCCGGTTGCCGAGGGAACTTGCGCGTACTTCGACCGGATAAATCGTTCCATGGCCGAATCGGCTTCGTCGGCGTCGATTGGCACTGGGGGTTTCTTGTTCTGGGGGTTGTAGACTTTGTTGGAAGTCACATTCCCGACTTTCCTCATGTTCTGCGCGAAACTGTCAGCACCCTCGCACCTCCAGATTCAACTTGGCAACGTATGGGCCAAGGAGTAAGCACATACATCGACCTGATCGTTTGTCCATCCGTCCATACTCAACGACTTTACCTTGGAAATGTGCGTTCCCAATTTGCGATGGATAGAGGCACATCGCATGCAGAGGAAAATGCCCAACTAAAGCAGCACCATGTTAGTACAGTTCGAGAGCTACACGCTTATCAAGTCGTTCAAATATCGAGGCAGTGTGCACATACACTCCAAGAGGCCCAACTCGGGTTTTGCAAACCGCAATCAGCACACATCTTGTTCCCGGGCACGCTATGCATCAACTCCTGCAAGGCCTTCTCATTGCGCGCCTGCTGGCGCTTACTTATCAGCGAAGCCATGGTTGCGCGTGTTGGAGCCTTTTGCCCACTCTGGTGGTCTTCAGGGCGTTGGTCTATAAAGTCTTGAATGGCAATCCAGCTCTGTCGCTCGACCCCCAACTTCAACAACAAGGCGATCGATTCGACGCAGCGCGGCGGGAAAGGACTCGAGAAGGAGGCGTCCCGGTGGTTGGCGTATGCGGTTTCGGATGGATCCCCCGATGGGGCGCTCTATTTGTCGGAGGTAAAGGGCAAGGTCGGCCCAACGCAAATGCAACGCTGAGGCGTGAGCAGCACCGACGTGGCAGGCAGTAAGCAGCCGGGGGGGGGGGGGGGGGGGGGGCGGGGTGGGGGTGGGGGG
>QUSE01000028.1:169955-208092 GCA_006508115.1 Apiospora malaysiana
CCCCCCCCCCCCCCCCCCCCCCCCCCCCCCCCCCCCCCCCCCCCCCCCCCCCCCCCCCCCCCCCCCCCCCCCCCCCCCCCCCCCCCCCCCCCCCCCCCCCCCCCCCCCCCCCCCCCCCCCCCCCCCCCCCCCCCCCCCCCCCCGCCCCCCCCCCCCCCCCCCCCCCCCCCCCCCCCCCCCCCCCCCCCCCCCCCCCCCCCCCCCAGGCGTCTATTTCTACGAGTTGTGATTGTGGCCAGTCTCGAATCTTTCCAGAATCAAGCTTATGTGACTACCGTCGCACGACAGAGAGGAATCGCGACCTTGTCACACGTGGTTCTCAGAGGGTCGAGTATTGTCGGAGGGACGGGCTAAGGTTAGGACTGTGCCTCGATCGGATTTGTCGATCGAATGTTGCGCCAAAAACGGAAGGTCGCGTGTGTACAGCCAGTTTAATCTCAGGCCTTTCGAAGCGAATAGACAGACGTAAGGGGGGGGGATTTCAAAGTAGGCACAACTGGTAGTAGCCTGTAAACAAAACAAAAATGCGCAATTAAAAAGACAAGACCGTATTCACAAACGAGAGGGCGACCGGTGGAAAGAAGGAGGAGGAGGAAGGACAGGAAGAGGAAGAGGAAGAGGAGGAAGAACAAGTGTAGACGAGCACAGAAGACATGAAGTGAAGCAAGAAAATGTCGAGGGTTCGCGGGTCGAGTCAAATCCACGACATTCAGTCAATTCAACGTTCTTCTCTGCTTGTTCCAACAGGAAGAATCATGACCCATTATGGAGAGAGGAGGGGGGGTGTTTTAGTGGTATTCGATCCGAGCTTCCATGCATCCCAACCCCTAAGGTTAACCTAGCTTTCCTTGCTTGCTTGCCTACTTGCCTACTTCGTAGAGCAAAGGCAGCGCAGAGCAGAGCAGAACAGGCCGGGCCAGGCAGGATTGTGAGGAGAAAATCACTCCCGTTTTCCGCTTTCCGCTTTCGCGAGAAAGGGGAAATTCCCACTTTAGTATTCCCCTACCTCTGGAGTAGTTGTACTCCGTCCGCCAAGTCCCAATCCATAGTTCCCATAGTTCCCATAGTTTCCATCGCTACGTGATTAGTGACGCGCCAAAATCTATTTCAGTTCATTTCGACGCTCGACGCTTGACGCTCAATGCCCAGAATCCCATCCTGGTTAAGCCATGTTATCTTCTGTCTCTTTCTCTTTCTCTTTCTCCTTCTCCTTCTCCTTCTCCTTCTTTCCCCTTGCGATAAAAAGTCGATTGCACCGAAGCTTTCCCGGCAAGGTGGTTTCAATTTCGTTTAAACCCTCTCTACCCTCTACCCTCTTGGGTCTTGGGAGGTTAGCTACGTCCAAACCAACCAACTGCAGTAACGGCTCGCCAAGCCGGCCGCCGGAGGCTGAGCTTGCTTCAGCCGCCCTGCGCCGTCGCATGTACAAAGCTGCGCTTGTGTCATGGCCTTTGCTCCCACACGAGTCAATGCAGTTCCGATTTGTAGAGAGGATTGCATGTATTTATGAATGACAAGCAGATACAGGTATCCAACGAGTCTGGGCAGACGGGCCAAAAAGAATTACAAAACGCGTGTACCTACTTACTTCAAATACATCTCACGGCGGCATGGTAACCTACTCAAGGTATATATATGATTTTATAGGGTGGAGAAAATGCCCCCAATTCAACGGTTTACATTTCTTTTCAACTTCTGTTCCTACCCGAAGGATAGATCCCTAACTTAAGTAAGTACGTCTAGGTTCGGGCCTTCCTGGTTACTACTAGGTACTATAGCTATGTAGGCTTCGTCGTGCCCGGTCCTCGAGTAGAGCAATTGATTGAAATCTGGTTACATGTTTACATGCCCATGGGCCGAGGTCATTTTCGCTTTTACTCAACAGACGTCCGTTTTACTCAAGGCAACTATTAGCCACCCAACCACCGCACACCACCGTCCAAAATGTTGCCCAGAGCTGGTCTAATTAACTACCTAGCTTTCCCGTGCGCCGGGCCCACGGGCGGCGGCACCCCGATCTGGGCACGGAGCCGGAACGGTCTACGATTACCATTATCACGTATCACGGTACTTAACATGCCCCCATCCCATTTTAGGAACGGCTGTTTGGTGTAGATGGGTCAAGATACCTCCCCGGCTTCTTTCATCAATTTTCTTTCGCGCCCCCAATGCTCCAGGCGAGATTACGTGATGGGCATGAGTTGTTAACCTTGAAAACGACCATTGTTGGGGGTTTGATTTCCCCGATGGTGAATTTCCTAGCGTAATTAGCCGGAGTTGATGAGTGAGTTCGATGGACCGTATATCATCGCTCTCGATGCTCGTTTTGGTAGATAGCAAGATAGACCAAGAGAGCAACGTGGCTTATATGAAGTGTATGGATATATGGTGGGCCATATGATAAGTATCTAAGCACGCAGGAATAGAAGGTATTGAATAAGCACATCCCTGGCATACCGAGAGGTAGCAGTAAAACGTGATGTCTAGGTCATGCGCAACTACTTGAATGCATATTCGCTGCTAGTGGTGGTCATCTTGAGCTTGTGTTGAGCAATGCGATGATAAACTCCTTTGTCTGCTTCCAAATGACGAGCCCTCGAGCCCTGAGTCCTAGCACCCTTCGCGAGCTGGCTTTTCCTTATCCGTCGTTCACGATTACTTGCTCGCGGCATTCAAGAAAAGCCATTACCCTATCGTGTCTTTTCATTCCACCGTGAAGCTCATCCCGGCTTCTGTCATGCATTTGCTTCCTCTCGAAATCTGAACCGGGTATTAAAGATATGCACATATACCCCTAAACGCCTGTCGCGGGGCCCCAAAGAGTCGCAACGCATCTAGTAGAGCTGACTGGCAGCGTGGAGGAACGCCGAGATATTGACCAACATTATTTATTAAGATTTTCATTTGCCTTAGCTGTCTGCCATTGGTATATCCTCCGTAGTACTTGCTGCAGACTGGCCCACCTCGTCAGGATATGGTTTTCGGGCAAGAACGATGAAGAACTTCTGGTACGCGTGTACACTCGTATCGGAAATCGCTTTTCGGACATCGAGGAGGAGCATCTGCCAGGAGTTTAGCTCAGGTCGGTGGTAGGAACGCCAACGTCTTGTGGTCCACAGATTGGACATGTCATGTCGACCTACCTCCATTTGATTTCTCGTCAGTTTTCGTATCCGCCCCAACGGGCCGTACGTAACCGCCTGTATGCCGTGTAGGAAGTTAGCCTCCCACATCTTTCCCAGCTCTTTCCACCGCAGCTCTCGCGGCCAGCCATTTATGGGGACTTTAAACACGTATTCCGTGATGTCCACAAACCCGACTTCCTCGCAGGCTTTCCTCCACCGGTCGCCGCTGCGAAGTGGCCGGCCCTCGGAAGCCGTGGCGTCTTCGATATCTTCAAAGTGTAATTTGAGCGGGTTGTCGTCGGCCATGGTTCCATCGTCGCACAGGATGGAGGAAAGGAGATCCTGTGATTCGAACCATCCGCCGGGTTCAAGCTGGTCGAACGACTTTTGCACTACATCGACCTTTAGATCCTCCCAGCAGCCCAGTGTCATACGTGTGTGAATGTAATCGAAGCGGTCTTCTTGCCTGTACCAATGCCACGGGTCACGTCTTTTGGGTGTTAGTAACTCGCAAGCGAATATACAGAGAATGCATAACTACGTGGGGTGGAAGAAAGAGGGTGAGGTAGATGTATCATTCCCATACACTTTGAAGGTCATCGGGCCGAGAGCAGTTTCGAGATCACAGAAATGGGCCAACTTACGTATCCAACGTAAACTTACATCTGGGGCACATCTGTCGGTTGGATGGCAGATAGGTCGGTGCCGAGCACTTTGGCTGTCGGATACTCGAAGCCAACTTCCACTGCCCAAATCCCCGTACCGGTGCCAATGTCGAGAACCCTGCGTGGTGGGTGTTCCTGTGACCATGGAGCGAAATAGAGCCTGCCACCCATAAGATGCTGGAGAATGACGTGTTCAAACTGCTGTCGGTCCTGCTCGTCTGTATCGTTCGGGTATAGATAGGCTGCAACGTGATCATATCAGTGCGTCTGGAGCCTGAAATTGGTAGGCCACATCTGGGCCATGAACCTACATCCATCTTTGTATGCGTGGTAAGTCCTCCCATTTTCGACACGATAGTTCGTTATGCTGCTGGTAACCGACTCCCAGTCGCTGCAGAACAGCCTGTAAGCCACGATTCAAGATTGGTGACCATGTCGAAGACTTACACATCGCGTGCGCGGGGGATAGACTGTTGTGCCAGTCAAGTCAGCGTGGTCGTCTGAGCAAAAGGTAGCTGGTATAGATTGCCGCGTTCTTACATCTGCTTCTATGAAAACCGACTTCCCCGTCCCAGCGTCAAGATTTTGCTGAAAGCTAAATTGGTAATTCTTCAAGTTGTTGACGCCGTCTTCGCCTTCGCCGGGCATGGCAAGTCGTTCTCCTATGCCAAATTTGGGGGCTGAATCGCCGGGGCCCTCGCCGGAGTCATCCGGCGGCGGGTTGCTACCAGACGCCATGGCTGTTCTGGAAGTCTAAGATCCTCGATGTCCGTTGGGCGGCGCCGTTGGGGGGTGGAGGGCCGTAGCCAGACGCTCTGGTTCCTGTAGAGTCAATACAAGCCGAGGGTAAAACATGGCGCACCCATATAGCCATGGTCGAACCGACTTGGGGATTTTTGAGTTTCATGGGGCTAACTTACGGTTTAAGTGATGGGCTGAACTGTTCTCGAAAGCCAACGCACATGTACTGCACTTATGAACTTAATGCGGTCTGGGACTGCCGAGCGTCACTTGGATTGGTGCAAGTGTGGTGATGTAGGTATTTGTGACATAAGTAGCCCCTGTAATAGTGGCGGCAAGGAGGATAGAGACCCAGACCCTCGGGATTTCTTCTACCGGGGGTTCGGTTCCAGGAGACGGGGTTTGTATATGTTGCAGATTGGATTGCGAACAGCCGTGAATTGTCGACTGCCGTACAGCAGTAGTAAGGATGGCTAGAAATCAAGTAGCTCGGAGGCTAAGATACTAGATATTTAGTGCGTTCGATACTAGTTGTTCGCTCTCAAGCTAAGAGACAAACTGCTCATTGCTTATTAGTCGGAAACCCCGTCACATCCAGAAGAGGCAATTTCGACGGCGGCTTGCATACGGCTAGTAGAGGGGGGCGAGGGTTGCTGTAGGTCGTGAGAAGGAAACGGGCAAGATGCAAAGAAATCTAACCCAGTAGCCCTGTTCTGCTATCTGGGCTGGAAAGTCAAGGTCTTCACGGCGATAAGAAGGAAAATATGAAAGGGGAGGAGGAGGAAGAAGAAGAGGAGTGTTGGAGAGTGACCTAGGGTTCCAGAATCGAGAGCCTGTGTGCATTAGTCGCAAAGCATATTGGCGTCAGTACAGTATCTACCACTACTTTGCCCCCTACCCTTACTGGAAGTGCAGTGAGCGGTAGGTAGCTCACCTAGGGATAGGGAATCTTTTTGCACCTTGTTCCGAGGTACTGCTACATGTTTCCATCCATCGCATCAAGGGGAATCCAGCCGGTGCCTCCTTGGCTCACGAGGGAGGGATTGGATGGACAGCGGCGAGTGGACAGCAACGGGACCGGGACAAGCCTCTCGACTCCACACTCTTAACCAATATCTCGGGCCCCGAGCCTCTGGTGTTTACGACTATACGTGTGTAGGCAGGCAGGCGACGGACGGTGCGCTGCAATTTTGTGCACTTTGTGCGTTTCAACAAGGCACATTTTGTGTTCTCGGATCACCAGCCGGTCGACAATAACCGCCGCAGCTAAGAATAAGAAGGGAGAGTAGCATTGTGATCCAGGACTCCATTAACTCCATAGCAGCTGGGCAGGTTAAGGCCGAAAGCGCAAGCCCATGGCCCTGCAATTTGGCCCTGGCACCTGGCCTGGAGACAACCTCCGCAGAGGATACAGCGGGTCAACGGGTCTTGTTGGAAAGTCTACTTTCCTCCGTAGCTTCATCGGAAACCGTACCCCATGCAGGGGCTATCCTGGTCGGCGCTGGAGCCCAGCCAGGTTCGAGGGAAAACCATGCCTATCTACACTTGGCCTATGTAGGTAACGCATACGCATCTTATATAACTGACCCCATACGAGACAAGAGGAGTTGGCGGCTCGCGCAGCCTCTTTCTGCGAATGCTTGTAATTACCCATCATCTCTAGTTGCGCTATACACACTCCGAACTGGGCACTGCCCAGGGTTTGGGTCGGATCAGCTCTTTCTTTCTTTCTCTTGTTAGCCAGCCAAGTTGTCGTAGACCCCGGTTGAGCGTTGCGCTCTGGTGTTCTGGTCCTTTGGAATCTCTGGAGAGCCATCATCGCTGATTCAGATATCAAGTCCATCCAAGTCCTCCCGCCGCTATTAGCAAGCGACTCATGATCCGGCATCTTTGCCATTGCCAGGCGTTGGATGACGGCTATGCGCGACATCATTGGTAGGCGATAGAGGGCTGTCCGTAGACGATGACTTGACTCGCTGGCTCAACCCCAACCAAAGTAGTCAAAATATGGGCTTGCATGCATAGAACAGCCAGTCTCCTGATGCCTGGCGTTGTTTAGTGCCGGATGATATAATCGTCCTGCACACGGTGGAAATTGGCATGCCTCATCAGGTTGACGCTCGTTCCCAGAGCTAATGCTCGACACTGTAGCGCTCCGAGCTGCAGATCGCCTTAGCATTGCCGATAGTCATGCGATTCTGGGTGGTCTGTCGGCGTGCATGAAGGCAAAGCATGGGCGAGATTTGAAATGGTATCTGCGACCCCGGTGCGTGCGTGCGGGATGATTCTCCTGGCTCCTGGCCTCTCTCTCTTGCCTTGCAACACACGTCCCATGAAGTCGGGACCTGCTGCGTAGCTCCAATGCAGGCCGGTCTAACGAATGGGCATTGAAGTTACACGTATGACTGCATGCAGGTGAGGTCCATACAGGCTTCAATATAGCAGGGATGCCCGCCCAGCAGTCCTAATCTACCGGCGCATTGCCCAGTGTCTAGCTTTGTCTTGTATAATATTATATACTTATATATTTATAGTAGTTGCATTTGCGCTTTGGAAACACCAACGAAGAAGAATCCCATACCCAATGCTACCTACCACCTTATACGCCCGAGCATGACCTTAATGTATGATATTCGCTGCCATGACGAATTACCCCGCAGCTCCCCTGAGCTTCAGGAATTTATTACGTCGCGCTATGCATCAATCTGTGGTCCTTTGACGAGTTACTTTACCAATCTGTTAAGCGTCCTGTCTGTGTGTCACAGTGGTATTCTCAGCACCAGGTAAGTGAGTACCCGTTCTGACAGGGCAGTCCAGACGACTCGTACGACAGGTCGATGGCCCCCACTCCCAACTTCAGTCTCGGTAGTTATTACTTGATTTATCAAGCAGGCCCCTCAGCTAGGAACGGCCGGAAATACATGGGATAGATATGTACATGGCATAGCAAGCCAATCCAGCTTAGGGCAAGCATGCCCCATGACCGAACGATGTTGGCTGGTACTTTCGAGTTGGAAGCCGGACGGGAGCGAACGAATGGGCGAGCGGCTATAGACCATCGGTTTATTTCTCTCTGAGACTATTCTTTTTTTTTTGTTCGTTGCTACCTATGCCCCCTGGGTACCCGGAAATTTGGATCTGTGACATGATCTCTTGTCTGCTCACCGCCATGAGAAAACAAAAATGAAGAAGAAAACCAAGAGACAAGCCTTGTGGTATCTGGTGCGCGGAACATCATGCTCTTCTTCCAAACCCGCTGTTTGGACAGTGTATTGCGGCAGAGGAATCAGTTTCCATTCATATCTACCCTATAAGTGGACATGATAGGACGTGATAGGACATGACACTACCTAACGTAGACTCGCCTGAGTTCCTGTCTTGGCCCATCTGTGGATTGGTCGGGGGAGATAGACGTGTTAGATACAGATAGTACATAACCTACATACTGTATATGCATGCTGGTTACAGTTGCAGTCAGGGGGGAAGGGAATATCCCGAGGATCTGACAGTTAACGCCACCACACACTAAGAGGGTCTCGACTGCTGCACACATGGCCAGATGCGGTAACAGTAAGCCTGTCAAGACCCGAATTGTCGGGTCGGCCGTTGGCTTTGCTTTTCTTCAGCAGCTACAAACCCTACATTGATTGGTTGGTTCCGGGGAGAGGGGGGGGGGTTGGGGGGGGTTCAAGGTCAAGTACCAGTCTCTTTTTCTTTTCTTTTTCTTTCTTTTTATTTCCTGCTTGGCTATCACCGGTACTATGCTGTTCCCAGCAGGACGGTACTGCTGAATAAGGGGATGCTACATTTCACCTTTTTTGAGTAATGACCGGGCACGTGGGCGCGTCACCACTTAGCTTGAACTATGGCCACCGACATAAAGCTAAGGCATCGAAATTCTGCACTAAATATACAAGCACAGATACTGATGTTCCTTCTTAATATGCACCCTGAAACTGACGACGAATTTGCATGAATTAGATTGTTCCTTTTTGCTACAGATGTAATTAGTCTCGCAGGAGCTGTGACTTCATGCGGGACTTATCCGCATCTACAAGGCCTTTTCCCTCCCTCATACATTTTCCTCTCTGCTCTCGTGCGCGCGCGCACGCCTGACCCCCTGCCCTTCAACGTGGTGAATCCACCGATGTGTGGATGTGTACTAACTACTACAATTACACCACGGATCCTGTAGCCTGAGGCCTGAAGCCTGAAGCCTGTAGGACAGCCTGTAGCATCTAACCTCAGGTGCTTTGCACCGCCAGACCTAATACGGTCACAGTTGAGAAATCAACAGAAACACCCGAATCCCCGGCTCACTATCTCCATGTACCTCTCATAGCCTTATCCCCCCACCCCTCCCCACGAGAGAGAGAAAGAGAGAGAGGCTGTACAGGTAGTCGTCAGCATTTTCCCTCTTCTTTCTTTTCCAACCCCACCCCAAACCTCAAGCTTATTCTGCAATTATTCTTACGGACTTCAGGGGGGGTTCCAGCTCGAAAGCGCTGCTGGGAATTGGTCAACGAAGAGTACGGAATGTCCGAGGGCATGTGCACCTTCAAATGTCAAGGAGTGTGAGCCAGGCATCGTACTGCCCCATGCTTCCTGTGCTAATCTACTGTTAAGGAGTCAGTCAACTCATTCACAATGAACAGATTTGCGTCGACAGATTCAACCAAACGGTGGTGTCTGGTATAGGTACCGGTACCTGCGTAAGTGATTGAGGCGGGTTGTACCACCTATAATAACAATATGATTCGTATATCTTTGTCTTGTACGAGGGTGGAGGACCACACGTCCATTGGCGGCTCAAAAGTGCACCTGTAGGTGCATCTACAGTGCCAGTCCAGAATGAGGTAAGTACACTAACCAGCCTAGAAGACTGCCACAGCTCGGCGCGACAATCACCATCGTTGATAACTTCAGCTGGACAAAGAAAGAGTTCCCTGCTTCAAAACCAAGAAACTCAAACCCTGGAAATTCCCGTACAATGTGCTTGAGGCCCTTCTGATCATCTCACTGCTCGAATCTCGGCCTCAAAAGAGGATTAGCATCAATGAATCCGGCGCGGGATCTGGGCTGCTTGCCGGTGTTTGCTAGCAACAGGTGGCTTATGTACTGTAGCGTCCAATTGACTCACCTACACGATGCTCGCATGGCGTTTGACTCAAAAAGACATTGATTTCCCGCTCCGGTCCCGTCATCTTTCATCAGAGGACCCCGAGAGCCACAACGAAGCTTTTCAAAGATATACTTTCTTCGCCACATGATATAAGATATATGCACATAATCTCGGGGCTTCATACGCCAGGGCGACTCTCGCTTGCCGAGCACGGTGTACCATCAACCCGCATCTGAGTCAGATCCTTATATCTCCAAGATGACAGTACCTGACGAGTTTATGCAGGATGCGTACGCGCGCATCCGTGAGGCCGTTTCGTCCAATAGCAACAGCCTCGACAACAGCGATGCTTCGCCTCCGACGCTCCCCCAACTCTCACAGCTGAGCCGAGCCCGTGCTTCGCTGCCGATGCCGGACGATGCCGGCATCGCCTACCTACAGGGACGGGGCCGCCAGGCGACCGTCGAGCATCTCCTAGAGGACATCGCACCGGCCCTGAACGGGCAGAACCGCTCGAGCCGCTACTGGGGCTTCGTCACCGGCGCGGCCCTGCCCGTCGCCGAGGTAGCGGACAACCTGGTCAGCGCGTACGACCAGAACGTGCAGGTGCACCTACCCAACCAAACCATCGCGACCGAGGTCGAGGACGCGGCTCTAAAGATGCTCCTGGGCGTCCTCCGACTCGGGTCGGCCGATGCATGGGCTGGGCGCATTTTCACGACGGGGGCTACCGCGAGCAACATCCTAGGTCTCGCATGCGGGCGGGAGGGGATCTTGGCCTGCAGGCTCTCCGCAACCGGATGCAAGGAGAAGACTGCGGGCGAGCTCGGGATCTTGACGGCTTGCCTGCGTGCCGGTGTCAAGGAGATCCGGGTCTTGACGAGCATGGGTCACAGTTCCTTGTCCAAGGCGGCGTCGATAGTAGGGCTTGGCTCTGCGACCGTCCGCGAGCTACCGCACAGCGCCGATGAACCGTGGAGGCTAGACCTGGATGCCGTGCAGAAGGAGCTTCAGCGGGAGGGTGCTGCCTGCATCATCGCACTTAGCGCAGGGGAAGTCAATACCGGCAGGTTCGCCACCCAGGGGCTCGAGGATATGCGGAGGTTGCGGCAGATCGCGGATCAATACGGCGCGTGGATACACGTCGACGGCGGTAAGAATCCGGACAAAAGACGCACTGGTGGCCCTCGTTCAACCCACTGTAGATAACGAGGTCTTTTTCTAACAAGCGTGGGGTCTCTTCCCTTCTCTTTTTAGCTTTTGGCATCTTCGCGCGCGCCCTCCCCGAAACCGATGAGTTCTCCCGATTGCGCCGGACGGCGGCCGGCCTGGAGCTCGCAGACAGCATCACGGTCGACGGCCACAAGCTCCTTAACGTCCCCTACGACTGCGGCGTCTTCTTCACGCGCCAGGTGTCGACCCTGACCAGCGCATGCCAGAACCCCAATGCAGTCTACCTAAACTCCGAGGCCTCGGACATCCAGAGCCCCCTCAACGTAGGTCTTGAGAACTCGCGCCGCTTCCGGGCGCTCCCCGCCTATGCCGTGCTCCTCAGCGAGGGCCAGGAGGGGCTGGCCGACATCTTCGCTCGGATGGTGCGACTGGCCCGCGGTATCGCCGGAGTCGTGCGGGATTCACCCGACTACCTCTTGCTCCCGGATGAGCAAGGGCAGGGGCAGGCGCATGGCGCAGACTTGGAGGACACGCATATTTGTGTCTTATTCCGGGCGAAAGAGGACTCATTGAATGACGTGCTGGTCGAGACCATCAATGCTACGTGCTCATGGTACGTTTCCTCCACCAAGTGGAAGGGCCAGAAAGCGGTGCGAGTGGCGGTGGCCAACTGGAGAATCAATGTTATCGAGGATCAAGAGTTGGTCAGACGATCTCTTGCAAGCATAGCTCAAACACACAAGACGGCCCAAAGCAAGGCGCAGTAGCTATCCTGTAAGCCGGTTTGGGCAGTATATAGATAAGACACGCTGAAGGCATATTTATGTCGAGTTTGGTCAGACTTCATCCTTGAGCAAACAAGTTCTTATTCTTTTCCGGACTTGAGACGCCTCGGCTCAAATAACCCCGAAGGGGGGCGGCAATATAGGTATCCCATCTGGTCTATCGCAATGGCTGCGAGCACTACGGCGCAGCATACTCGAGCTAGCATTCATGCCAGGGAGTACTAGCAAAGATAGCGATACGGGCCTACACTATCGCGAACTACCTATAGATCTTGGGAAACCTTGGGTCTCCATGGAGCCGGTTTCTCTGGCAGCAGCGAACACAGACCCTATTTCCTCCATGTCGGCGCAGTTTCCAAAGCATTGGGTATTGCCAATGCCCAGGATTTGATACAATGTAGGAGACTGCCACTCGGCCATCGGGATAAGGAAGGACTTTGCTTGACGCCCCGGGTATATATCCTCCGCCCACCATTGCATACTCACGTCGTCCCGAAGCGACCATGCGATCTCCGTCGTTTTTTTTTCTTTCATCCCCCTTTTCCAACCCCATCACATGAAAGAATCTCTGCCATCGTTCTTGGCTCTTTGCATGCCGAGTATCCTCTACTTTTCTTCGCCTAAGCAGGTGAGGGCAATAAAATCAGCCCTTGCAATTCTTGCTCTGCTTCAACCAAACTTGCGGCTGCCACCGGCCTTCTTAGCAGCATCCTCCTTCTTCTTCTTGCCCGTCTTGTCGCGGCCCTTGCCGATCATCTCGAGATGACCGGCGCGCTCGCCCAGCAGCTTCTCGGTGCGCGCCACGAGGCCCGACGACAGCTTCTTCTGGACGCGGTCGGCGTTGGTGGTCTTCTTCTTGGCGTGGGAGCGGGCGCCCTTGCGAATCTTGCCGGCGTCCGACTTGGTCGCCTTGAAGCTGGGCGCCGCGGCGGCCTTCTTGATGGTACCTTGGGCCATGGCGGGCAAAGGCAAGTCAGGTGGGTGGGTAGGTAGGTAGGTAGGTAGGTAGGTGGCGGGGTGGATGGTAGTGCTGGTGCAGGCCGTTACTGCAGCACCGTCTGCGAGTTTTGTTTCTTGGGGGGCGAAGTATTCTCTGCTGGACACAAGAACGTCGATACAGGTCGCAGTCTTTTTCCTTGCGGCTGTGGTTGCGTGATGGACAAAAGGCTGGCCGGAGTCGAGTCGAGAAAGCGAAAGCAAATGCTGGGGAAATAAAAAATTCTGCCCCACTGCGGAACTGGCGCCGTGCTATTTGTCTAGCGCACCTTCGCCGAGGTTACTGGCTGACTGGTTACATTAATCTTCAATGTCATGACCATCGTCTATGGAATCCAGATTAAGTAATGATCGGAACAGGAATTAAGCTGGCCATTCTCATCTACCTATATCAAATATATATTACATTTTGTATCTGGAAGATCGACAAAGAAAAGTTTGTTTCATGGCTTCCATAAGCGCAGGCCAAACCAAGGCCCCCCAGAAACCAATTCATGTCTGAACTCCTCGTGAACGCCTTCCTGCGGTGTTTCTGCAGAATCGCAGCCGAAAGCGCCGACCAATGAAACGCCGTCCATGCTATTTTGAGCTAATAATGAAAGGAATCATGATGAATATTGTTGTACAGAGAAAGGGGCAGATGGGGAGAGAGAGAGAGAGAGAAAGAGAAAGAGAGATACTACAAATAGAGGGAAATATTGGTAAAAGACTGCATGCGTGTAGGGGGTATATATCCAATCCGGGTAAGTGTACGTCTGCTCGCTGACAAAGGGACGCATGCCACCAAATTCCGAGAGAAAAAAAAGGGAAAGAAAACAGGAAATATGTATCATGAGGCGTAAAAGATCGTGCATCTCGTATACATTCTACTGCACGTTCAAGAAGAGATCGTCGCCTCGTCGTGTCGGCGTCAATTTGGGCTGCCACGTCGGCGTCGCCGGCAACCGCGTCCTCGGTGTGCTCATGCCAGCCGCGGCCATCTCGGGGCTCAGGAGCCCCGGGTCATTAGGTCCCCCTCTTTGTCGTTTCCATGGCCCATCGGGCTTCCCCTGCCCGTGGTCCAACGACAGCGCGGCCGCCTTCTCGTTGCCCAGTCGCTTGGCCAGGAGGGAGCTCGTGGCGGAGCTCGTTGTTTCCGCAGCGCTGATGGGCGAGACGAACGAAGAGATATGCTGTGGGCGCAGCGGCTGGCGCGTGTCGAGACGCGTAAGCGGGTTCTGCTGCTGCTGCCCTCCTGGCGTTGATCGTGGACGATTGATGTTGAGAGGGGGTACGGGGAAAGTAGGAAAGTGTTGGGCTTGGGGCTTGGGAGAGAATCCCGACCCTGAAGTTGGCGTTATCGGGGACGGTCCCGATTCGCCAGACTGTTGCCAGGGACGTCGCGGGTTTAGGGGAGGAGGGTAGGCGGATGGCGACCCTCGGACAGGAAGAACCGCACCCAGGGTTGGGCTGGGTTGGCCAGGAGGCGAGGCCGCGAAGTCAGGCCGCTTCGGGGGCGGCACCAGGCGGATGGTTGCTCCATCTAGGCGACCGTGGATCTTGGGGTACCTGACGGGTGACCGGCCTGTGGTGGGAGAGGGAGACTCCATCACGGGAGACAAGCTGGAGAGCCGTCCGATTTCAGGCTCAACCGGGGAATCGTCGTCATAGGGTCCAGAGTACGAAGTGTCTATCGTTGTTGCTGAGCCCCTCGAATCCTTTGAGCTTTTCCGGTCCATCCTCTTGCGACTCACGCTATCTGTCGTCCCTGTTCCTGCGCCTGTCCCCGGTGACCCAGATGGGCGCGCTGTAAGAGAACGTCCTGCCACGGCATTGGTTTGCGAGTAATAGGATGAGCCACGGTCCGCGGATTTTCGCCCTGGGCGTGACGCTCTTCTAGACTTGCGTTTTTCTGATACCAGGGCGGCCGCCATTGCCTTCGCCTCCTCCTCTCTCTTCTCAATGGGCGATTTGGTCAATGGTGTATATGTGTCGAGCTCTGCAGGCTCGGTCACCTGCACAAGCTCGGAGCGTCGAGTGCGATTGCTCAATACCCAATTCCCCCATTTGTCGGCCACATAATAGGTCGCGGCAGACTGAGGATCCGACGGAGGTGGCCGCCATATCTGAGCGCCCTCTGGCGCTTCTGTGTCAAGGTCCGCAAAGCCCGTGACGTTCGTCATCGTACTCGTCCTGTCGGTGGGTGGAGGTTGAGACGATGCCGAGGGAACGGGTTTGCGAGAAGGTATATTCAAGGTCAGGTTCGGCCTTGGTGGCCTCGTAGGTTTGGGCGGTAGTAGCCTGGATGCTCGCCTATGCATCGTAGGTGGTGGCCGCGTTAATAAGAGGCTGTTGTTCGCAATGGTCTCGCTCCGTGGCCGAGATATGGCGAGGCCGATGGTGTTCCGGTCAATCCCGAAGCTGTATTTACTAGGGGATGGCTGAGCTTCTTGGCGTGACTGTGGATTGTGAACTGGTGGCGAGATGTGGAAGATCTTGGTGAGCCGCGCCGTGGCCACCGACAGCCTTCCTCGGCCGCTAGACTTTTCATACCCGCTCATCGCACCCGCGCTATCTCTTCCATCAAATGCGATGAAACCCTCTTGATCAAAGTTTTGGAGCCTCCGTTTCCTCATACATCGAGCTAACAGGATTGCCAGTAAGGCGAGGAAGACAGCGGCGCCGACACCGACAGAGATTCCCACAATCTGGGTCGTGCCAAGACCGGAGCTGCTCGACGCCTCTGTTGTTGTCGTAGGTAGAGGCTCACTGGACGCTGTGGCATCCGGCGTGATGCTTGTGAGGAAAGAGGAGCTGAGCGTGGGACGCTTGGTGGTCATTGTACCAGGTATGACCACAGTCGTCGATGTCGGCGAGGGCGTTATCGTAGTCGTCGTCGTTGTTGTGCTTTGGGTGTTTGGCATAGTTTGTGAGATCGTATTGTTCCGCACTCGGGTGGACGAAGTGAGTGGGGGGACCGTCGACCAAGATACGGGAAGTGACAGTGTTATGGATAGGACTGGATGTGTATTTGGCAAGGCTTTTGGTTCGTCTTTGCACATGCCATAAGCACCATTGGCTCCGGGAGCTAATGGTCCGTTAGTCACGATGATTTTGGTATATGAGAGAGGCACCCACAGCCAACTGGAACCCCATGGCAAACTCCGACCTGATCCAGACCAGCTAAACACTGGAGGGCCGCTTCCCCTATCGTGTAGCTTTCTGGAGGCTGTGTGCTCGTGGAGCAGAGACACGATAACGATGGCGATGTGCCGCATTCCGTGGCAAATTTGGTCTCTCTTATAAAAGACGTGAAGCAAGGCAAGGCACAGTCTGGTATATACTGGGCCACCTCTGTTGGGAGGATAATCTCGTATGTGAGGGCGGTCGATATTGATGTCCATATCAGTAATCGTCGAAATAGAGGCTTGGGAGCCATTCTATAGAACATCTAAGAAGATGTGTCAACACGTTGTATTCTTCGATGATATTGCCCATGGTTTGCCATATTCTGATGAAGGCAAGTGGCCTCGCGGTCTTCGTAAGCCAGGACAAACTTCCCGTATTCGGGGCGCTATGCTGTCTGCCTAACACAAGCGCTTGGTTGGGTCGGCAAGCAGCCGGAATGGGTTTCAGGGCAGGCCGTTCGATATTTGATCCTTTTGGGGAGGGAAGTGGAAAGAGAGTGCGTGGTAGAGAGATAGGAGATCGAGTATCACTGACCTATGAGTTTAGAAAATAGACTTCCTGGAGACGCCCGGCATCTCAACATGGTTCTAGCACAGCCCACATGCAAGACGGAAATCAGGGCTGGTAAACAATGTATAACTGAATTACAACAAAGATGGATAGAGAATGCGAAAGCGGGAGGATGAGAAGCATGAACTACTAGCCGTTGCGGAAGGTGAAGACAGTGACCCCCCCCCTGCGTAGGAGAAAGGGGAGGGGGGCGAGAAGGGGTCCAGATGAAGGCCAGCTCCAAGGTACGAGGTCAACCAACATTGGCCAGGCTGGAATGATGCAGATAAGAAGCCACCTCGATCCATACATGAGTGGTGGCATAGTCTAACAATATTACATTACGCAGGCGCAGAAATAGGAACCTTGGGCAAGATGGTTGCATGTACTCAGATGCCGCTCGGCTTAGCCTTACAGATGGCAGCAGCAGTGCGCCGACAACAGCAGAAAATGCCGGTTGCGTCATGGCGAAGCAAGCCCGGAAATCGGTTGAGGCACCCATTATTCGGTCTGTATGTCATCAGCGGCAAGTGTCTACAGACATGATTGGGTGGATTGCTGAAGAATAACCCAGAGTGTCGCTTAAGGTCACGACGGGTCTGGCATGGCGGGTCTGCCTCATGGCGAGTTGTCCAAAGACAAGAGAATGTGGAGGGTAAATTTAGATCATTGGCTGCATTCTATTGTAAGATATGCATTTGTGCGGGCTGTGCATGTGCAGGGTGAGAAAAGAATCAATGTTTCTTGGGGGGGGGGGGGGGGGGGGGGGGACACCCGGGGGNNNCCCCCCCCCCCCCCCCCCCCCGTACCCGCACGGGGGCCCGCGCCTAAAAAAAAAAAAAGTAAATGTATCTCGGTTACCTCAGGTTGCGTATTGGTCGTGGAGGGTAGGGCGCTTACGAGTACATCCATTATCCATGAACCTCCAGGCCTGGCCGCATCTCACGTAACCCTTTCAGCCAATGGTGGCAGTGCCCCATGTCATCGACTGCAGAACTGCGACATGTAGTCGCTCTGGGTCAACGAGGTAGACAGTAGACTTGCCTCTTTTTTGTTTCACCCATTGCAGGCTCCAGATTACTGGATGTGATGGAAACTGCATACTCGCTATACCAGCTGTACTATGGCAACTCCTGTGTGTCATAACTCTTCTCATCAAAGTGTCATGTCGGTTCCCGCTTGACATATGCGACTCCAATAAAGAGATACAACCTCTGCTCCGCTACCCATTCTCATGCGCTCCTGGAATGGGTTGGGAAAGGAGAATAAAGTGCAGCAGTGCCGCACGGCTGCCATGATTGAATATCCGAAGAAATAGGGCGAAGCACAGCTCACATATGTGAATGAATTCCAGCCAACTCACATTATACTCATCCGCCACGCCTATTTTTAAGACCAATCTGAAATCGCCTCTGGGTATCCTTCTCTATTCCCAGGCCTATCCATAGGCCTACCATGAGGTTGCATTGTCACTTGCTTCAAAGAAACTTGGTAAATACACAGACTTGCCGGTCTGTCTTCATTACTACTTTGGCTTGTGTGTGTCCGTGGTATCTCATCATCATGTTCTCTATTCTTGTCTTTGCTCGGCGATAGCAACGTCTTTTCCTCGTTAAATTCTTAGAAACCGTCCCTTGCGAGAATCGGTCAAAAAACAAACTCAACTGAGCAAAACCTGCCAGCTGCCATGTTACCCTCTCTTTGTTCATGTCGAAACACATGAAACGTGCTCAGGTCGTACTGGAAGTCATCGTATCGTCATCTCCGTAACGAGTGTCTTGGTGAAGACTGTTGCTTATTTAGCGCTAGGATTGAAGCCAGCCTGAGCGCGGCTTGACTTGATGACCCGTTGGACCTCTTTCTCCGTCGTATCCCAGTCATCGGGAACCAGTCGAATCAAGTCGATTTGATACTGCTCAGCAATTTGCTGGAGGAAATCAAAGCTCTTCTTGTCGTAGATGAAGGTAATACTGACACCGACACGGCCGAATCGACCAGTTCTGCCGATGCGATGAAGATAAGTCTCAGGGTCCGGCTCTCTCTCGCCGGGACCCTTCATGGGCACATCATAGTTAATAACCATGGACACGCTCGAGACGTCAATACCTCGAGCCAGCACGTTGGTGGTGATGAGCACCTTGGTGCGGCCCGATCGGAACTCGTCAATGAGTGCATCTCGCTCGGCGCCCTCGAAAGCTCCATGAAGGGCCGTCACCTTGTGACCGTCTGCCACCATGCGTCTCATAATCTCATTGGCGGACTCGCGTGTCTACATGGGAAATTAGTATGAGCCCTCGGCAGACGGATCAGTCACACTTACCTTGACGAAAATGATGGAGGAGCCGATCTGCATCAGACCGTAGAGCTGGCAAAGGATGCTGTACTTCTGCGACTCATCTGGACAGTCCATGAACATCTGAGAGATGCCACGGACTGTAAGCTCTTGGACTTTGAGCTTGATCTGGTTGGAATGAGGAGCATATTTCTCGGCATACTTGACGACGCCATCAGGGAAGGTTGCCGAGAATAACAGAATCTGGACTGTAGGAGGCAGCATCCTTTTGAAGTTGGTATTAGCTGGTGTTTGTATGGTGCGCATGAAGATCCTAATAACTTACTGCTTTACTCGAGCGCACTGGTCGCCGAGACCCTGCTGGTCCAACATATTGTCGGCCTCGTCAATAACCAAAACTTTCAGCTGGGACACATCGAATTGCCGTCTTCTAATGAGATCCATGACGGTCCCGGGTGTTCCGCAGACGACGCTCGCCTCTATGCGCGTGTCTCTGGCCACGGCACCGGGGACGGCTGCAGCGACAACCAAGCTCGTGCAGAACTGACCAATAGTCTGGACTACACCTTGGATTTGGCGGGCAAGCTCACGGCTCGGGGCGAGGATAAGAGCCTGGGGCTGAGTAGGCTGGCTGAAATCCACACGAGAAAGCACGGTAGTGACGAATGCGGCTGTCTTTCCGGTACCAGACTGCGACTGGGCAATCATGTTCTGAGGAGGGTTGGCCAACATGAGCGGCAAGGCTTTCTCCTGGACCTTGGAGGGCTTCTGGAAATGCATGGCCATCAAGCCTTGCAAGACCTCGTTAGGACTACATCCAAGATCGCCATCCAGTCAGTAAGACGTGCGTGCGAAGAAGGAAATAAAACCACGCATGGTGGGTTAGGAGTGAGAAGGAGCACATACAGGCCAAGTTCCTCAAAGGTGTGGGCTGAACCGAGCGGGTTGCTGCTGTCGCGTTGGAGCTCGTTGAGGCTAACCTCGACGTCATAATTGACCTCTTGAAGGCCAGAACCACCTCCGATCATACCAGCGCCATCAGTCTGAGATACCTCAACATCACCCATGTCCTGATTGGGAACGGCCGGGGCCTCGGGCTCGGTGATGCGACTCGCAAGGTCAGACATCGTGAAGCTGGGTGCAGAGTACGGTGTGGGTATTCGGAGTGAGATTATGAGTCCGCTGTGTTTTTTTGAAGTGCGCGAAAAGTGAGTTCGTACCCCAGAATGCTTCCTCGACGGCGTGGTCGATGTGAGGAAGGTACAATCCGAAGGTTTGAACAGAATTGACCTGGGAACCTGTAACCTTGAGAGTTAGGATGATTGTCAGCTGCAGGTAATTGAGTAAAGAATTGAGACAAGAGATTTGTTGGGGGGTTAAATGCCTACCAAGGTCTGGTGTCTTTTGTTTTGATGTTGTGACCGTGAAAGGAGGGTTGGTCTGAGATGTGACGAAAAGGTCAAGAGGCCTTTTGGCGGTCTCGATATTTTGAAATGATGGCAGCTACGAATCCATTCGCGACTTTGGCGGGGTAGCAGCGTTCTTAGCCTTAGTGGGGTCAATGAGGTAGGCGGGTACCTAAGTCAACCTACCTAGGCCTTGGAAGAGGTTCAATGTTTAGTTGAGGTAGACGGGAACCAGAAACAGCCACTGCAGATTGGTCAACATCAACGGTCAATTTAAATACATGTACATGGCGTTCCACTGATGAATTTTCTCAGCAGAAATCAGTGCCCAGTTAAGTACTTACCTGGTATTGAAGGTCGGCTAAGGTACCTGTATCTACCTTGGCGTATTACATATAGGTACCTATCGATTTGTAGCGCGATTAGCTGGTTCAACCACATATGCTATGCGTACGGGTAGGCTACAATTGCTAAAACAAAAAACACTGAAGTCCTTTTGGGCCTAATCTCTCACTACATACATGTCCGAGATATCAAGGTGAGATATAGGCCGGCATGTTGTCCGGGTGGCGTGCGTCTGGCTACAGTTACGTAGCCAGCGTTCCGAGAATGTGGGGTCCAGTTCGAACATTCGCCAGGGGGGGGGGCCACAACCGCAACCGCGGTCCTGGGCTGGGCATAGGCCGTCTACGTACTACGTAGGAGGGCAGCAACGAACCTTCAGGTCAGGTCAGGCCAGGGACGCTTTGAACTCAGGCTGGATCAAACACGACAACAACAGTTTTCATTTTAGTTGCGCCTTTACCAGAGTTCGGTGTCTTCTTACTCACATCTGATATGGCTTCGTCGCCAAGGCCAGCAAACACAGATTGATCCTCATTCTTCTTTCAATCTTAGGTCAATAGAAACCTGTTCAATCAAACCCCATTTGCTTATAACGTGCAGCCTACATAATCCTACCCCAGCTCCTCTGCATGCTTGCAGTTACGCAGTAACCCCGCTACCTTCCCATTCTATCGCGAACTGATGGCGGAAGTTGATGTTGCGCCCACCTTCGGCGCTGAATTAAAGGTACGACACAATGTCTCTGTTTCAGACAAACCTCCCTTGGCCTTCGATAACCGGTAGTAGGATGGCTTTAAGCCCGCCAACGTGTGGGTGGCCAACGGCATTGCCTGGCTCGACGACATTCAACAATTCTTTCGCGAACGAAGCGCCCTCGAGAAGGAGCACAGCGCCCGACTCAACGCCCTCGCCAAGAAGTATTTCGAGAAGAAGAACAAGAAGTCAGCCAGTTTGAGCGTCGGCGACACTCCTGCCATGACCCCTGGCTCATTGGAGAGCGCCTCTTTGACCACATGGACGACACAACTGACGACTCTCGAGTCTCGCGCCGACGAGCACGAGCGCTATGCCAACGAGCTGATTTCAAAGGTTGCCGACCCTCTGAAATTCTACTCTGCCAAGTTCGAGGAACTGCGCAAGCGCCACGTCGAGTATGCCGACAAGCTCGAGAGCGAAAGGGACTCCTCATACGCCGGCTTACGGAAAATCAAGGGTAAATACGATGCTGTCTGCCAGGATGTGGAAAGCAAGCGCAAAAAGACCGAATCGGCCTTCGACAAAGCCAAGGCGCAAAGCAATTACCAACAACAGATATTCGAGATGAACAACTCGAAAAATACTTACTTGATAACTATCAATGTCACCAACAAGCAAAAGGAGAAATATTACCACGAATATGTGCCAGAGCTCATGGATAGTCTGCAGGACCTTTCCGAGTTCAAGACCATGAAACTGAATGGACTGTGGACAATGGCCGCTGACCTGGAATCTACCATGCTGCAGCAAAGCAACGAGCTGGTTGGACACCTGAACCAGGAGATCCAGAGGAACCAGCCTCACCTTGACAGCGTCATGTATATCCAGCATAACCTCGGCTCGTGGCAGGAACCCGCCGACAAAGTCTTCGAGCCGAGCCCCGTGTGGCATGACGATGACTCCATGGTTACCGACGACTCCGCCAAGGTGTACTTGAGAAACGTCCTGAATAAGTCAAAGAGCCAACTGGGAGATCTGCGACGCGAAGTGGATAAGAAACGAAGGGAAGTTGAGGGCATTAAGAGAGTAAAGCAACGCATTCGTGACGGTACCGAGCAAAAGGATGAGGTCCAGGTTGTTACTCAAATCTTTGCCATGCAAGAAGATTTGCACCAGGTCGATCGCAAACGCTTGACGGCCGAGGTAGAGACGTCGACGATCACGGCAGCCGTTGGCGATGTGACACTGGGTGCCAAAAACCACAATTTCAAATCACAGACTTTCAAGATTCCCACCAATTGCGACCTCTGCGGGGAGAGGATATGGGGATTGTCCGCGAAGGGCTTTGATTGCCGAGACTGCGGCTATACTTGTCACAGCAAATGTGAGATGAAGGTGCCGGCAGAATGCCCTGGCGAGTTGTCTAAAGAGGAGCGCAAGAAGTACAAATCCGAACGGCAGACAGCGGCCAGCACGCTTCTGAAGCCCGCTACTGGCACCCCCGATCACGTTGCTGAGCTTCCAACGCTCAGTCGCTCCAACACGATGAATTCACTCAGTTCTGGATATGCCGCGAGCGCAAACCGCTCAATAAGCGGATCTATCTCCGGACCGCAAGCACCACCTCCTCCTGAAGAGACACCCCCTGAACCATCGGGCCCAAGACCCTCTGTGTCCACAACTCGAAAGAGCCGATTAGTTGCTCCGCCACCAGCCGCCTATATAAGTGAGTTGCCTGGAGGTTCTACGAATGGCTCGGCGGCGAGCAAACCGGAGCAGAAGGCTAAGATGCTGTACACATTTGATGCGAGTGGTGACAGCGAGATCTCGGTCCCTGAGGGACGAGATGTTACAATATTGGAGCCTGATGGTAAGAAAACCCCTGGTTTTACTGCACAAAACGATAGTTCTCTAACAGCTGGCATAGATGGCTCTGGCTGGGTCAAAGTGCGCGCAGGATACAAAGAAGGTCTCGTGCCCGCATCGTACGTTGAGATCTACCCAAGCGCGCCGGCCCCGATTGCACCGCAACACACAGGGTCTTCTATCAACGCCCGCCCTACATCTACATACTCCAACTCAGGCTCATCAATTGGGACTGTGGGCAAGAAAAGGGGGCCCGCTGTTGCTCCGCGTCGGGGGGCAAAGAAACTCAAGTACGCCGTAGCTCTTTATGATTACACGGCACAGACCGACTCTGAACACACCATGGCCGAAGGTGAACGTTTCGTTCTCGTGAAGGAGGATCCCGGCGATGGATGGGCTGAGGTTGAAAAAGGAGGGGCCACCAAGAGCGTCCCAGCCAGCTATATCCAGATCGAGCAAGCATAGTTCGCTTCTCTCCAAAATAAGTTCCAAGGCCACCTTGGTGTTTCCCTATGTTTATAAGCTAATCCAAGCCTGCTGGGTTAGCGTGGGAAGATGGCGCTCAAAGATGGGTTGTCCAAGTCAGTCTATAGCTCTCTGATGCAAGTATTCTATTTGCAAGGGGAGAACAATTGGCGCCCCTTTGTTGCTTATGCTACTCTATTGCAGAGCATCACCCTTGGCTATATGTAGGGCACAGGAACTTATATACAAGGTCGTCATTAAATCGATCAAACCGTCAACGACTATCTGTCACAGCCTTAGTTAACCTCGTGTATTCAACCACTTATAAGTGACCTAAGGCCATCCTAACTACACGCAAAGGGTACGTGTACATTGTCCTACATATACATCGTATAAGACAACGACAAACAAATGTGCCCTTGGTGATTCATTCTCAGCTGAAGCGTAGTCCATCATGGTCTACAATAAGAATATCTTGAACCAAGCCACCTCAAGGGGCATGGATCTGTCGTCGAGTCTCGGTACAAGCCGGCAGTAACGTAGTATACCTTTAGCTGATACTGTGATCCGCCGAATGGCTGCAAGGCCTGTAGGATTTAGACGGTAGCATTGCCTTTCACAAAGAGGGTGGGGAGCCTGCATAGAGGGTGTGTAGGCTAAAGTGGTTACGGTCAGGACACAATTCCGGACTTGGCATGACCCCTGACTCCGAACAATCCATATTCATTGGTGGGAGGTGCTAAGGTATGCATGAACATGGTGCAGTGCACCGCAGACTATATCTACGGTACCAATAAGCCTGAGATTACTTACTATCAATCGAATAAGCATATAATACTTCATGGCATGGTCCCAATTGCCTTACTTAGTGAGGAGTCAGCACAGCATAGCACTCTGCAATTTGACTTACACGTAACTGGCTCCTCCTTTTATTTGATTTACTCATGCAGTCATGAGTTTCGGCATGTGTCTCATGGCTCTCGAGCTCACATTTCTTGCCGCCGCCACGCTCGCCTACCCCATACAACAACGCGATATTATTGGTAATAGCGATATCGTCGGTCTTCCCGAGTCGATGCCCTCCAATACCGCTGGCGAGCTGTACCTGAAGTATAAGCCATACCTGCTACGCGATTCAGGCTGCGTTCCCTACCCAGCGGTTGATGCTCAGGGCAACACCAAGCACGTATAACTAACTTTCCTTCGAAACAAAATTTGCTAATATGCAAGGCAGTGAGGGTCTCGAGCCCAAGGGGTCCCCGTCCGCCGACTGCCTTGCCAGCGCGGGCCAAATCTACGCTCGCGCGGCGAACGTGAATGGGAGCCACGGCATCATGTACGCATGGTACTGGCCCAAAGATGAGCCGTCGGAGTGGGAGTCGTGGCTGGGCATCGGACACCGTCACGACTGGGAGTCTATCGTGGTGTGGCTGTCTTCGGACGCGCCAGACACCACGGCTCTGGGCGTCGCAGCCTCAGGCCACGGCAAATACACACCGAACAAGAGCCCATCCTTCCACAACAGCGGCGTCCTCATCAAGTACTACAGCATTGGCGGCCTGCTGGATCACTCCCTCGGTTTCACCGCTTCCGTCGGCCAGCAGCAGCCCCTGGTCGCGTGGGAGAGCTTGTCGAGCGTGGTGCAGGACGCTCTCTCTACCACCAACTTCGGCGCCGCCACGGTACCTTTTATCGACTCGGAATTCCAGAAACACTTGGACAGTGCCGCACTCTAGGTTTGGTGATGGTATTCAAGTCAAAGGGAGAGATACTGGCAGGTTCGGTTTGAAATACTCGATCTGATGTAGATGCTTCCAATCTGATATCACTACCTAGTTTTTCCAATGTATACAGAATGAGGTTCAACCTTATACTTCATGGCGTCTGCGTTGGGTTCGTAACGCAGTTCCCATATTGAACAGCTGTCCCTCAAAGGGAAGGCGCAAAATCCTGTCAGGTGCAGGCAACTACCCCTGTCCTAGCAGTCGCTCATGCCTGGTCGGAAGGCACGTTGGTACATGATCCAATTGAGATGAAGACGATTCGCCTAACACATCAAGCCAGTGACCTTGTGAGCGTTATCTCACACCAGTCTCAACCATCATCATCTCGACGCAAATCCTTGGGTTCGCCTCCTCCAGTCTTGTATCTTCCTACCTTACCTTATCTTTAACCTCACTATCGACCTATACTTCATTCTTATAGCGGCTTTCGACCCATATTGGCGACTAGGCATAATCTCCTATGATATGGGAATTTGATTGCGGGACTTTGCCATTCTCAGTGATCATCAATGATTCCTGCAACCTCCCCGACCTTTGATGAACCTGAGTTCTAGTCGGCGAGCCGCGAGTGCCCCGCCTGAAAGACGACGTGTAACCGCCGCCAGACTGGCCCTCTTCCGACGTTCTCTCATTCGCGGATCAGAGTCAGCGGTTGAGTCCTCGAACTACCACGATCTTCTCGGTGCTTCATCCACGAGTCCTGTCAGAGCCCAGATCGCTCAAGTCCATGACATGGACCAACAAAGTGAACACGCAGAGACGAGGGATCAAGGCTTCGTCACAAGTTTTGAGGACCCTTTCAACCAGCGGCAGTCAGACCAACTGCCACCTCGCGACATCCAAGCGTCTCCAAGGACCGTTATTCGTCCAAAACACTCCAATCTATCACTGAAAACCGACAGCATGCGACCTCCTTCCATTAGATCAAGTGGTTCCGGAAACGGCTCCTCTCGGCGTGCGCTGTTGAAGTCTGAGGTATCTCAACGTCATACAACCGAAAAGGATCTACCAGCACCTCCTATACTTACTCAAAGCGACCGTCACCTTTTGGACGACCCCCTTATCGCTAGGGAAGTCGAGCCACCCGTGCCAACCAAGGAGGAGACAGCCAGCAACTCACCAGCCAAGATCGATATGGACCCGGCTGCTCCGAAGATCAAAGACCGTAGACCTCCTGGTATTGTGTGTATTGATCCAGCCCTACATCTCCTAGATACTCACGCAAAAGTTCATCACCCGGGACTCGTCAGTAGGGCAGATTTCTGTGATGCAGGAACAGAGGAAGAACGTGACTCTCCTATCCGAGCCCCTGAGATGCAGGGATCGCCATCTCCTCCACAGATAATGACTGGCCGAGTGTTCCGCACCTTAACAGGCGGGGATATCTGCGAATCGGAAGTCGATGTTTCCGAACACTTTCATCGAGACCACGCTGCGATGGCCAAGGTACGACCTGCTATGGATCTATTACTCCAGGAAGAGTCGCACTCTGGCCATGAACAGATCTCCAAAGTCCAACCAGCTGACCCAGGTGATACCGTGGCTGGTATTTATACGAGTGGAAGTTCTTCCACACCTCAATTGAACAATCCTTGTCCTCGTACAACTCAGGATCTTCAAGGCCATCACTCTGTCTCGAAGGTGAGGCAGTCTTCGGACCGGTTATCATTGATGGCGACACAACCAGCCTCTGATCCCAACAAATGCCACCAGGGCCATATTCAAGTCGACAAAGTGCAATCGTATCATGGTCTATCGAGTACGCCCATCACATCCCTGGAAGTCCGGCGATCGACTCCACATATCTCTATCAATTCTTCTCTACCAGGTCATCATTTACTCCAAGTAGACGAGTCTTCCAAGGTTGCCTCATACTGGGGCGATATTCCACTGCACACTGAGAATGTTGAGGAAAAATTGAACCCAACAGATGAATTGCCCAGGAAAAGTCCCGTGGTAATCGACGAAGGCTCTCCTCTGGTCAACGGTGACAATGCCAACGCGTCAACACATGAGACCCAACCTGGGTCGAAAATACGCTCACTCAGCCTTAACACATTACGGGAAAAACTTGGTCCCCATCGAATTGGAAGCGAGGGTCGTAGATCAATAAGTCATGTTCCGCGGATATCAGGCAAAACCAATCAGGAAAACAAGCCAAACCATGAAGCCCGACCCATTCTACCAGAGGGACTCGATCCGAGGCGAGCTACGCAATGGCTCCGAGAGCTACTCAAATACAGAAAGTCAACACAGCCTCAATTGACACAGTTACCGGAAAAGATGCACCCGAGGCATGAGAAGCATAGCCACCAAAACTCGATGGATATTTCCGGTAAAGAAGCGTTGACAGCGGTCACCACATTCTCTGACAAGAATGCCGCGGAAGCCAGTGCTATAAACGACGCCATGGTAAACTTGGAGCAACTATTAAACGAGGCTTTACACATCGCCAACAATGTCACGGAACCAGAAGAACATAGTTACGTCGATGACGGTGCTCAGGATTGGCATGCTTGCAAGGGCACGTCCGACACTTCGCAGCCTGCCAGTGTACATGAAAGCCTTCTGAGTGATTCAAATGAAAATGAGCACATGCCAGACTTTCATGCGCCACCAATAGTCTTTATTGGGGCTGTCGAGGGGCTGACCCATGGATGCGAGGCTCTCCCTTTAAGGTCAATTGAGCGGAAGGGACTGATGACCCCTGGGAATACCGGGGGCAAGGCAAGGGGTCCTCATCTGCCCCATCGGGAATCAAGCTTGCATTTGCAAGCCACAGCACAACAGGATCGCAGCCCGATCCTGCCCATGCCACCATCAGATAGGCAGTTGAAACGACACAGTGTCTATCCTACCCCATGGGCATATGTTGAAGACCAGCCAACAAGTATCAGCAAGTCTCGTACTAAAACGGATGTGCCAAACAGCAGAGAAGTCCGCGAATATATCCGAGTCTTTCATCAACCGCCGGTCACTTCACGCGGTAGCTCGAAAAGTCTACAGAAAGGTGTCAACTGGCAAGATATCCCTTACACACACCAAAACCCATCTACTGAATTTCGTCGTATAGAAGCAGACGCCTGTAGCCTAGATGGGGGTGTATCGGATGATGAGATTGACTTTGGCGCTACGCTCCCGCATCGGATCGCTGTCGAGATGTCAAGTGCTGATGTGAACCCTCCAGACCATTCTCACCATATCTCGGCTAATGTCACAAAAGCTTCGTTTCGGCAGTCGGCGGCGAATAAAGCACGCGACTTGCGCAACATTAGCCTCCGCGGAAGATCTCATGTCAGTATCCGAGACGCAAACTTCAGCTTGGCCAAATCGCGCAGGAGACAACCTATTGCCCGTGACTGGTCTCCAATACGCAAGTGCTATGCAGCTACTGTGGCGTGCATAAGCACAGCTTTGATAGGTATTCTCATCGGAATATATGCTGGGCTGGTTCCTTCCATCCAGTACTTCATCGTCGACACAAATCACTCGGCAATCCTGGGAAATGTTGGTCTGTATCTTAGCATGGCGTTCCCAACATTCTTCTGTTGGCCACTGCCATTGCTTCATGGTCGCAAACCATACATCTTGACAAGCCTAGCGGTGGCACTGCCGTTGTCGTTTCCTCAAGCTCTGGCGATCAGCACTCCCAGGATCACGTACACCAGTCTTTTGACGACGGCACTTTTGTTGTCCAGGGCGTTGATGGGCGTAGCCCTGGGGTTCGCAAGTATGAACTTCCACTCCATACTGACGGACCTGTTTGGCGTCTCCTTGATGAGCAGGAACCCGCATGGCGAGCTTGTGGACTATTGCGATGTAAGAAGACACGGCGGTGGGCTTGGTGTGTGGCTCGGAATCTGGACGTAGTGTTTCATTGGTTCCCTCGGGCTTGGCTTCCTCGTCGGGGCGCTGGTCATCAATACCCTTCAGCCATCATGGGGTATATACATCAGCATTATCTTAATCGCATGCGTACTCGTACTCAATGTGTTGACGCCCGAGGTCCGTCGTTCAGTATGGAGACGGTCTGCCACAGAAGTCAAAGTTGGAGAACAGGTCTCTCGACGAGTAGCACGAGGGGAAATCATGATGCATCGTGTCAAAGACGGACCCAAGTGGTGGGGGCAGGAAGTGTACCATGGCATTGCGCTGTCGCTGGAAATGCTTCGACAGCCTGGTTTTGCCACGATGGCCATATACTTGGCTTGGATCTACGCCCAAATTGTCTTGATTATCGTGGTAAGTTCAAGCCGTCAGCATTAACAGTTCCACACCATAGCTGACGGAGGAATAAACAAAGTTACTCGGATCACTTACGTCAAGGTACTATCGGCTGCATTCGCCATTAGTTGGTGCTGCAGTATCGTCCATTGCCATCGGGGCTCTTATTGCAGTGCCTTTCCAAAAGGCCAACATCTTCTCAAGGGCTCGATATAATCCTGTGGCCACCAATAGCATGACTATCAGCAGCAACATGGCATGGACTTCACACCTAATTCGTCGAGCAATCTTCATCCTTGTACTACCGATCGCAGGTGCCATGTATGCTGTGTTTTCATATGGCCCTCCTATTCCCGTTGCCGTACCCTGCTTGTTTGCGGCATTGGTAGGATTCCTGTCTTGCCTGGCGATAGCTGAATGCAATGGGATACTCATGGAGACTTGGGACACCTCCGACCTCGAGCCGGGCATGACAGGTCGTTCCAAAAGCGTGAAAAGTGCTGATAAGCGCACCAATTACTCTTCTTTCCCCCGAGTCACGGCGGGCTATGCTGTCGTCCACACTTTTGGCTTCGTATTTGCAGCTGGGGCCACTGGGATTGGTGGCATCGCCCGAAGAAATCTTGGACAAAGGGCAACAACAGGCGTGGTGGCTGCCATCCTATTCGTATTAACACTGCTACTGATCAGCGTCCTCGTTCGCTTTAGGCATGTTCAAATCATCCCGGATTCGAGAAAGGCTGAAATGGATAAATGGACAGAGGCGCGAAGAGACAGCCTCCGGCGACGAGAGTCTGCCATCGCCGCAGCCAAGGCCAACGGGCGGACGGACCTGGAAGATATACCTGAAGACGTTGGCTGGAGGCCCCTCATCATTGGCAACCCATTGGACAAGAACCGACGTATGAACATCCTGGAGCTCGGGTCTTTGACTCGCTGGAGCGAAATCCGAAAAAAGAACCGACTGATTGACAAGGGAGCTCATCTCAACAGGCAAGCACTGGAAGCAGCCCGTACTGAGCTTGGCCAAAAAGGGATGGAAGTGTATGGAGATTTGCAGCGAGGCGGTGCGATGGTAGGAGAGCTTGTACGGAAAGTCAGCAAGAGAAGTCTACGCAGCAAGAGAAGCGACACGTCGAGTGACGACGAGGGCGGCCAAAAACATATGGCAAGCAATACTGGACCCACTGGAGTTGGCCTTGGTCACAGCCATGTCTCATACCCGGCTGGGTTATTCACGGAGCGTGAATGTGTCATGGGCCAGACGGTGGAAGAAGAGAGAGAATCTCCCTCGATTGAGGAGCCGCCGCCTCAGGACGCCTACGTAAGAAGTCGATCGCAAGACCACAAGTCGCATCGAACGCCCAAGATCCAGCCATCTGCAGGTTTCGAGCAGCAAGAGGTTCGAGATGGCACGCATTTCTCATCAGCAAACGATGCACCTGATACGAGAGGAGGTCGTCTCGAGCAGGCCGACCCGGATGGGACAAGACACCGTGTCTACGGATCGCACACGAAGGGCAAAGTGAAGACAGAAAATATAGAATTGGGAAGCCTCCGCCAAGAATACGGGGCTCACATCAATGGAACGTAAAGCCCGGCCAATTAACCATGGGCAAGGACGGCGTCGGTGAGATAGTCACGGCTGGTACGAGCCCAATAAACGTGCGTCGGCGGAAAACGACCATAGTCAGACTGTGATAGAAAAACATGCCTCATTTCCATATGCCATTACAAAGCACAAGGAGCTGGATGTTGCGTTGTGAAACGTTATATCATCAAACCGCCGAGTGCGTAGGAATTTACGGTACCAATGTAAGTGAATGGAGATGTGGTTGGTGACGGGTATTAGTGTCAATGCTAGGGCGCGGGCGAGCGCCTAAGTAGGCAAGGGAAAATATTGAATGGCATGAATAAGTCAGCATCGGCATGATTGTACGTGATGCAATTGGATTTCTAAGCATGTGCGGATTTTGGAGACGGCGAGTTTCGTAGTCGGCCCACAACCGGCGAGCTCTACTAAATCTCTAATAATCCCAATACCTCTTCAAGAAAATTACAATATAGAAAGACAGAAAACAGAGGACAGAAAAAAAAGTGAGCCCATTATTATTATTATTATTATATTATTATTATCATCATCATCGTCGTTGGTGTTGTCTTCATATAAAAGAGGTGGCAGTTGCTTCTGCTCTCGGGATTTTACACGATTATCGGCGGTGGCTAACGATAACGATTATTGACTAACTCTAATAAACCACCCCTCTCGCGAGTCTTGAACGCAGCCACCACCACGACCACTACCACTGCCACTACCGTCTTTGGCTTTGGGGGTTATTGCGTGCTTTCTTCTGCCGGGTGGAAGTCAGTCATCCGGCATCAACAGTCAACACATCTGCCAATTCTACGCAACCTTCAGAACCCCGAACCACAGGTACCCGGGCTTCCAAAAGGATCTCTTCCTGCAGTGCAGCGCCAAGGCATCGTGGCATTGGAATTTCTCATTAGTATCGATATACCTGGTTATTTCCTGGACGCCCAGAACCAACCGGACAGAAGCAGTCTAACGAACGCTCTGAGCTAACCTCTAAGTGCACCCTCCCAAGAAAAAGGAAAAGTCAAACTTGCAGCGTAGACATCTACGGTACCTCCAATCCCAAGTTATCTCCGGCTATGAAGATATAACAACTACCTTGAGCTCCCCTGCGTCGGTATAGAACTTCATTTCATTTCTTGGCTGCGCCTCTTACATATTGGTTTCCTAAGGTTGGTGATACGAGAGAGACGCCTCAAGTCATACACTTCCTTCTATATGTTTGAGTGAATGTACCATCATGTGAAAATTCACTCAACTAATTGGATGCAGCTATACATACAATACATCAACCCAATCGCTACCCTATCACTTACGCATCGCCGGAAGTAACCGAGCCGGTCTATTCCCCTCCTTCTTGTTCATTCATTTCTCGTCCACGAGGGCTTTGCTAGGATGGGTTTACTGTAAGTCTGCGACTCGAATCAGGCGGCCGGCCATGGCGACTAACAACAAATTTGTCTAGTGCTGAAGGTACGGCTTTGGATTGGCCGGATGCCAAGAGAAACGCAGATCAAGTCAGAGAATGGGGCATCAAGGTATGTCTGCCGATGCAGCACTCCCATTCGGAGGCAACCCCTTTCCTGGAGATCCACGACACTGACGACAGGCCTGCAGCAATTACTCGAAATCTGGAACAAAGCCAAGACCAAGGAGCGAGATGCTCTGCTATGGGGCGATGAGGTAGATTTAATCCCTAGACTCCCACGAGCTGCATCAGACCATTGACTGGAATCTCTAGGTCGAGTACCTCGTTGTCACGTACTCCAAGGATGAGCCCAAGGTGCTCTTGTCGCTTCGCCAGGCGGATATTCTCACGGCTCTGGCTGCCGACGAAGAGCTATCCAACCAAGGAGGTGGTGTGCCCGCCATCCACGAGACGCAAACCCAACAGTGAGCCTACCGACGTCTTCGCCAAATTTTATATGGAATCACATCAACTGACACGTCGGCAGCTCCAACCCACTTCCAGTTTTCCACCCCGAATTTGGTAGGTTCATGTTAGAGGCGACACCTGGAAAGCCATGGGGCATTGGCTTCAAAGAACTCCTGGGGGTTGAGCCGGACATGAAGCTCAGGTAAGTACGGAGTGCGCCCTCCCGGGTTGCTAGATCCTCTAACATCAGTCTACAGGAGGAAAATTGCCAAAGAACACATGAAGAGCAACGAGTACCCCATCACTCTCACGACATTCCCCCGATTGGGTGTACCAGGGGTCTTTACGGATCCCTACTATCCGCCTTCAGGGTCCAAGCTGCGCTCGCAATTTGTGCCGGATGAGATTGCTAACCCGCACATCCGCTTTCCCACCCTCGCTGCTAACATCCGCTGGAGACGAGGCAGGAAGGTCCAAGTCAACGTCCCCGTCTTCCATGACAAGAACACACCAAATCCTTGGAAGGACCCTAGCGTGAACTACGATCTCCACAACTGGCCCGAGGATGACGACGTCCGAAACGGTGCTTCGCCCGACAACTTCATCCATATGGATGCCATGGCTTTCGGCATGGGCAGCTGCTGTCTGCAAATCACCTTCCAGGCCAAGAACCTTACCGAAGGCAGAAAGATGTACGACCAGCTGAGCCCCATTGGACCCATCATGCTGGCCCTCACCGCGGCTACCCCTATCTATAAGGGGTTCTTAGCAGATACCGACGTCCGTTGGAATCAGATTAGCAGGGCTGTTGATGATCGCACAAGGGAAGAGCTTGGTGAAGAGGTAAATTAATTTTCCTTAGATGCGAGGACGACAGTCGGGGCACTGAGGAAATATCGTACTGACAGGAACCAGCCCCTGAAACACAGTCGTTGGAGGATACCCAAGTCACGCTATGCATCCAACTCGACCTACATTTCTACAGACAACCGTTTGCGGCCAGAGTACCTTGACCCGGACTTGATTATCGACGAGGACATCAAGGACAAGCTGATGGATGGCGGCATGGATGACCGTCTTGCCACGCACTTTGCTCATTTGTTCATCCGAGACCCAATCGTTATCTTTTCCGAGGATCTCAAGGAGCTTGATATGTCCAAGGCTGACCATTTTGAAAACATACAATCGACGAACTGGCAACATATGCGGTTCAAGCCCCCGCCAGCCGGAAGCGACATTGGCTGGCGCGTTGAGTTCCGACCCATGGAAATCCAAATCACCGACTTTGAGAACGCCGCCTTCTCGGTCTTCATGGTCCTTATCACCCGTGCCATCTTATCGTTTGATCTCAACTTCTATATACCAATAGCCAAGGTCGACGAGAACATGGAAACGGCACACGCGCGCGACGCCGTTCTCAACAAGAAGTTCTACTTCCGCAAGAACCCCTTCCCTGTACGACCGGCGCGCGGAGGGGGCGCCTCTGGTACCTCGACACCGTTGGGTGTCAGCCGGCCCCCCACGCCGACAGGTCCCGTCGAGGACGAGTATGCGCTCATGAGCATTGACGAGGTGATCAATGGGTCGCACACCGAGGAAAACAACTTCCCGGGCCTCATCCCCATCGTCGAGAGCTACCTTGACTCGGTCAACGTCGACGTGCAGACGCGCTGCGAGCTGGCGACGTATCTCGACCTCATCCGCCGGCGGGCCAGCGGCGAGCTCTGGACGGCGGCCCGCTGGATCCGTGACTTTGTCGACCGCCACCCGGCCTACCAACACGACAGCGTCGTTGGTGACGAGGTCACCAAGGGCCTCGTCGGCTCCGTCATCGATATCACTGACCGTGAGCAGGAGGGCAAAGGGTGGAAGGGGCTGGACGTGCCGGACTTAGAGAAGCTCCTCGGCAAGTTCAGGGGCGGCTGCCGATGAGCATCCTCCTGTCCTTCCTCTCGCATCTCTTCAATAACGAAGTATAAAGCTAGATTTCATTATTCATAGAGGCAATGATATATACATGACTACTATCGGGTCGTCAGCCATTAAGTGAGTTATGCATGCTCTAGTATATGATGCATGCTACGGACGCTACCGGTTTCCGACCAGTCTGTTTATCCGTCTACTACTTGGGGCTTGGATGCCACAGGTGGGTTGTGGCTGTATCCGGTTCCCGTCACCTCCCTGAGGGATGGGCCATCTACCGCTTACTTGCCACTCAGTTGCAAGATAACCCCTCCATACGTTCTTCGAGTCGCATTCCGATTTATTGGATAAATTGGGTTTTCACACCACCTGAATCTTAAAACTTCAGCTTCATCTTCATAATAAGAGCTGTTGGTTGCAACTAATGTTGCCGAGGCATGTTTTGGGGGCAACTGGACTGCGCTACTCCCAAACTTAGTCGTATGCCGATGGCGCCGCTTGCCCTTGTGACGACAACGGTAGCCTGTTGGCTCGTAGTATCAGACGACCAAACGTCATATCTCTTATGACGATGCATTGTATGTCATCGCGGACCGGCCAACCCGCAAGATGGCCGGGTAGGGGGCTGGTAGGCCATGTCCCTTTTCTGTCCGACCGGGGGAGAAACGGTATAGGGCCCAGGAAGGGGAGACGAACGTCTCATGATAATAAACATGTTCGTCGGGGTAGCGGCGTATTTGACCTTGGATTGTGAGATGGTAATGGCACGTCGTTCCTTCCGAGAGGAAGAAGACGGTGCGGTGGTGCGGCTATCGAACTAGAAACAAGCTGTTGTGGTTCGACGGGGGGCCAAGATGCATTGAATCGGCCAGAGGGTAGATGATCGTCTTATTCTTGTTTCTCTTTTGTCATCGCGAGATCAACCCGAGATAGACGACTGTCATCGCTAGATCAAGGCTCGTGATGTCAACTGCTGTCCACCTACTACTAGATGGTACGGACAGATACAATGGGCCGCATGAGACAGGCAGGCTTCCTTCTTTCGCGGGCAGGCTACCGGCTTGGCTTCGGAGCCCGAGTGGTATTGGAGGGCTTGGGGGCCTCGGACTCAACCTTTTGTTCTGATGATACCTTACCGGTCGATCTATCTCGTACTGTACTTGGCAAACCCGCCTGCGAGCTCCATCCATCAGTTGCGATTGGGTTGCCAGCGCGACTCTCGAGCAAACGGTAGCAGTGAGATGCGATGCGGTGCGTGCTTGTAGCATCGCCGTGGCCCGGTGCCCGGCTCGTTCCCCCTCCCCCCCTTCTCCCCTTGACTTGGATAGGAAAGGAAGGCAGGCTACTTGCTGTGTACCTACTTGCCTGCTACGACATTACCAACTCTCCCAAGATTACACTTTTGGTGACTGGAGGCAACACGATCTTAGACACGAACGAACGAGCCCCCCCTGTCCATTCACACCGCCCCTTGAACCTTGAAAGGGCCCCATACAGCGTCCGTCCAATGCTACGGTATCTGGGTATCTGATCACCCAGCGCCGAAAGAGAGCTAGGAATGGGCCAACCAGACTAAAAAAAAAAAAAAAAAAAAAAAAAAAACCCAAAAAAAAACCCCCTCAAGGGCAAAGTGATCCCCCCTCCCTCCCCCCCAGTAGTAGCCGCCCGCCTCACTTTTCGAGTGGATCTTTTGTCACCCGAGAAAGCGAGCGCGCCCGCCAGGAGGGATCCAGGGGACCCCCCATCCAGGACCACGACCACCCTGCCACTCTTAGCACTGAACCAGCGAACCACTGAACTTCCCCTTCTGGGAGATGAAACACAAAATCGAGATGCTCCATTGCGCCGAACCTGCTAATATCTAACATAATCTGCCTTGCCCGTCTACCGCGCCGATACTAGGGAGTGACTACTGGCTGCAGCACTACGGTACGGGTAGATGGTCTTTTTTTATATTAAAACCGTTGACGAGAGGCCCCCAGGCCCCCCCCCCCGGTCTCCCCCCATCTGCTCGCCCACTGTGGAGAACGAGTGAGTCCTTGAACAGACTGCTGGATCGTATCGTGACACGTCCATGGCATGGCACGCTTTTTTGGAACTTTATTGATCACCACATGACATGCCTAAAGCGGTACTACTGCACGCTTTCGTCGTCGTGCTAGCCTTCTTCCACCTCTTCTTTTTCGTCGTCGTTGTCGTTGTCGTTGTCGATCTTTCCGACCGGCGGGAATCCGCAATGGACTAGGCAAGGCGCGACATCTCCCGTCAAAACAGGCCTCTGAGTGGTGGTGACCTTGAGGGATCAGTCTGGCACCTACCCACATGCCTAGCTACCTTGGCATGACTGCCGTGGGCCCTCGAACGGGCGGTGATTCCTCTACACCCGGAGCGAAGCTTCTGATGTAGGTGGTGGTCGGTCTGACATGTACCTACCTATTCAAAGGTCCTGTCCGTATAAGAAAGGTAACCTGACGTATGAGCCAGACTGCCTATCTAGATATTGCATATTGAATATGACGGAGGCAAGTACGTACAAACTGCAGGATACGTACTGGCACGACGTACGAAGGTTAGACAGAGAGAAGCAGAGAGCGTGTGTATGTACATATATGTGTGTGCGCGCACGCGCCAAATCAGACACGGCAACAACGATATCGGCAATCTTGCACTTGCAGATAACATCGGAAGTTGCATGAGCCAGTGTCGTGTCTGTCTGGTATGTGTGTGTCTGTTTACACGTGTGACAAAGACACACAGGGTCTTCTTGCGTGACCTAATAACTACCACCTGCTTCTACATGTACAGTACCCATCGTTTAATGATTTGAACAGTCACCATGAGTGGGTGTGTCACGTTAAATACATCGGCCGGTCAGTATTATCATGTAGGTAACTGGAACATGCGTCTTTCCGGTCGCTGGTAGCCGAGACTTGGCTGCCTGCTACTCACTTACTCACTTCTTACATACTTCCCTACCCTCTCCTCTGCCTTGTTCGCTCGCTGCCAAGTAGCGAGAGGAGGAGAGCGAGAAGAGCGAGGAGAGCCAGGGGGGTGGCAGTCAAGAAGGAGAAACCCAAAATCATCCGAAAATGACATATAGCAACGGTCTTAACCCCCCTGGACATGATAATATCTACCTACGTTGCCGACTGATCTCGATGCGGGGGGGGGGGGGGGGGGGGGGGGGGTGGGGGGGGGGGGGGGGGGGGGGGGGGGGGGGGGGGGGGGGGGGGGGGGGGGGGGGGGGGGTGGGGGGGGGGGGGGGGGGGGGGGGGGGGGGGGGGGGGGGGGGGGGGGGGGGGGGGGGGGGGGGGGGGGGGGGGGGGGGGGGGGGGGGGGGG
>QUSE01000028.1:208237-244278 GCA_006508115.1 Apiospora malaysiana
CGGCGGGGCTTCCTCCCCCCCCCCCCCCCCTCCCCCCTTTTCCCCTTTGATTCGGGCAGGACAATTAAGAAAGAAGGGTTCGGCTTCGTCGATTGGAGACGGCTAGATCTGGTAAACGGGCGGTTGCATAGGATCATCTCAACGTCAACTGTCGCCTGTTCCACCATTCCCCGTCCGTGTAGCGTGCATGTGTGTACCGAGTATGTATGGAGATAACATAAGTAGATGGACGGTAGATCCAGTTGGTAGGACAGGCTGTATGTAGTGTATGTACATGTTATAGGAGTAACAGCAGTAATAGTAGCAATAGCAGTAGTACCAGCACCCATTCTGCAACAACCAGCATGCGCATGAGCAACGATAATAACAACAATAACAACAGTAGCAGCTTCCCGAATGATGAATTTCGGTGTCTGCACAACTTCATCTTCGGGATATGGCCTTGCCGGAAAGCAGCTTGGCTGGCGGCGTCCTGCTCAGGTGTGCCACCGTCATGCAAGGGCTTTCTCCTTTTCTACAATACTTTCTTTTCTCCCGCGCCCGATGTCTGTTTACTTGGCTGCATGCCTAGGGATCTACTCCGTAGGTTACTCTTACTCAAGGACATAGTGAGTGAACAGGACTGTGCCACAACCACCCAGCATGTCTTAATTTCGTATTGGGTTTGTTAAGGTGGTGGAGAAGGGACAGGAAAAGCGTATTCCAACTGGTGAAACGTTGGAACTCGGTCCCTACAGTACTCTTCTCTACATACAAAGAGGGACAGGCTACGGATAATATTATACATGGTACCAAAGTGTCAGGTTCGGGCCCCCGGAAGCAAATGAAGCAATGAGCAATGGCCCTTGTCTGCCTGTGCTCTCGGCCGGGTATCTCCCTGCGAGCAGGATATCGGGGCCGAAGTCGAGGGGGAGTGGGCAGGGATGAGAATTGGGACCGCCGGGCTACGGGTGCGGCGCGCGCTCTGCGTCTAGATACTCGTTGGGCATAGAGTACGAAGTACCTATAGCACCATAAAAAAAAGTATCAGCCGGCAACCACAGCACTGGTCTGGCAGATGCCTGGTGTTGACAAGTTCAAATCGAACCACCACGGTATATCCGTCTTCCTCTATCATATGTGACAATGATACCTATAATGTCATTATCACATATGCTGTATTGGCGACGCCATGCTCATGCCGGGAGCCAAACGGTCCCATACAAATAAGAAAAAAAGGGCGGAAATGGCCCGGGCCCGTTGTGACGTTCCTCCGGGTTTTCTTACTCTTCTCCTACGGCGACTAACTTTTTGGTATGTTTCCTTGCTTTGTCATCCTTTTGTCATGGAGCTAGCCAAGGGAAAAAAGAGGCGGAAGTGGAAGACACTTGTTTGTCTCGGCTACACGCATCAGCAACCCGCTTAGCTCCTTGGAAGTGGTCTGAGGGGGCGCACGGAAAAGCAGAGAACAGAGGAAAAGATGGCACGAAGAGTAGTCAGTATTTCGTACACTTATCTAAGACGTCGCCATAGCCATTATCTGCCCAGGCCCAGGTATGAATGATAGAGTCTCTATGAACTGTGTCCCTGGAGGATTGAGAGCGGGTCTAGTTGCCATGCGTCAATGGCAAAGCTTACCTCATTGTCTTCCTTGTTCTTTGGCGTAGAAACCGCTCCGCTACGTTACATGGTGGTGTAAAGATTCTCCCGCTTCATGTCTCGTCGGGGTTTATGGCTTCTACGAGAAGGCCGCTTGCCCACTGTGGCCGCTAGAGAGAGAAAGAGAGCGAAGTGTGTGTGAAAGGAAAGGAAGGGGGGAGAAAACACGCCCAGTCATTGAGGCTGAAACCGGCAATTGGGTGACCACCGGGGAATGGTCTCCCCCAGCACGGATGCACAACTGTCGAGACTTGGGCCACAGAAGATCGTCACCAAGAAGAAGCCAAGCTGTCACAAGTTTTCTCTTTCTTTTGCTGTCGCTCACTCACTATATGCATGTACATGGGGGCTACGGGGAATCGAGATCTACACAAAAGTCGGCTTGGTGTGATTCGGAAATTACTTCTGTGGTGTGATCTACACAAGATGAACACAGGGTAGGAAAGAAGGGGTGCGAGTATCTGGTCGTCAGTCAGTATGTATGTTGTATGTGGGAGAAAGCAGTCGCAGTTGACAAAGCTGCTAAGCAAACAAGACCAAGATTGGCAGGATAACCCCGTCTGCGCATATGCCTATGGATGCAGTGGCATGAATATGACATGACATGTCTGTTTCCCTTCTCTGGCCTCTTCAAGGAGATCAGCACGGAATCCAAAACCGAAGTCGCGTCGACTCTGCCCATTGGACCGTCTGTTTTATCACTTGGACCCTGGCCTGGCTCCGGCCAGCCTACTTCACCAGAAAGGGTACAATGAGATATTGGGGGCATTTGCAACCGAGCCGTTTTGCTGGCTGTCATTAGGGTCTCATCCTAATCGGGAGGGCCTGGACGTGGGGGAGAGATAAGTTGCTTACCATGGCTTTCTTTCTTTCTTTCTTTTTTCCTTCCTTGGTTGAAAAGCTCCCACAGTCTTCCCCTCGATTCTTCTTCTAGCCATCTTTCCTGACTTATCGCACTTCACAGAACTTAGCTTGTTCCACAATGCAATACTGCTAGCAGATCGATCAGCCAGATGAATGTATGAAGCTATCGTATCGTATCGTGACATTGATCTAGACTAGCGAGACTAGGCGCCACGGAACGTTTCCGTCTCAAGCGTACTTACCTCTTACACCTTCCATTCGTTGTCTTTTGACGAACAAGGAGCGGAAGCTAGACAAGGCAGGTGACTATCTAGTCTGTTTTCACACGTAGATCCTGCACTTCACCCTTAATACCTTGACTCGTACAAGGCCAAGGCCCGAGGGGAAGAGGATTAGGGAAATAATTCCCCGAGTCTGACATCCCACGACATGTTGTGCACCGACTGCTCATCAATACGCGCCTCGATGCATGTGCACCGCTAGCTAGCGGGCTCCAAGTTAGCTAAAGACGGAGAACTATAGGCTAGCTAGGGGCAGGGAAGGCTGGTACCTCCGCCATTGCCTACCGGAAAGGACGCTATTACAAGAATCAGGCCACTGTGGGGAACGTCAAAACGAGATCGCCCGGAGCTGCGCAAGGGTCGCACCGGAAGTCGCAGGTTTGCAATACATACTGTATGTACGTATTCATGTGAGTCCTAGGTTCCTAGTGACTGACTACCCTCCAGCTTATGTATCTGCTCAGCTAGACGAGTTAGGGAACTCGAGTTTCATATGACAAGTCATCGAGACAGACTCGTACATACCGTAGAGAGACTGGATTGTACAGATCCCGAGCCTTGGTCCTGTTTTCCTCTCAACGGAACTCACAGCACAGCACACATAGCCCTGTACTTCGAATCAAGGCGGAGCTGAAGTCGAAGGGTTGGCGCCGAAGCCATCCTTACATAATGTACGTCTGTTGTTTAGGAGATGGCAAAAGGACACACGCACCCCTGGGTGGCCACGGCGGGAGTCGCGCCACTCGCCTGTGCTCCCTTTCAACCGTCGAAACTGATGAACGCACGTCAGTCTATTTTCGCTGCGTCGCGCATCCCCATGAATTTGACCTGTCAGATTGCCATTTTCGTAGGGTTACAACGCAGCTCCGCTGACACGAACCAACACAACCGAATTGGGTGTGTGAACTTTGGAGAAGGCGGCCAAGGGCCACCCCCGACATCACATCTCCGTTCCTGTGCTTGCCATGTCTTGTGGTGGAAGCAAATTTGCTGTATTGTGTGCGGTTGACCAACACGGTAAATATGTCGTGGATATTTGACTGCGCGCGGCTCGTATATCATAGCCGTTGGTCTTGATGGAGAGTTGGCACAAGCTAGATACACAGCCGGTCTTAGTTGTGACAGTACTCGGGTTTGAAGGAATCCCCGAAATCGACAAAGGATTTTACGATGTATAGAAATACCCGAGACTTATTCCCTACGCTATCTCCAGAAATGTCCCTCCAAGACAGCATAGGTCAAGAGGTTATGTAGTTCAGCACCCAGTGTTAGGCATCAGTAGCACACCCTCCCATGGTGTGAAGAAGGTTCCTTCCACATCAATGGAAGGCGATGATTGTTCAGCTTCCAACCCGGGCGTACCAGGTTATACCATTGATAGGCTCGATCCCAAGATATATCGAGACGTGCGGCATGCGCCTTTGCTGTCAGCAAATACATATTGGGATATGTGAGATACAGGCCCGGATCTAGCCTTTCCAGATCAGATGATTATGACTTTTCGGTCAAGAAGACCCAATGGTCGAAGAGCTCCTAACCTAGGGTCGGGTCTGTATCATTGGTGGTGTACAGTACAGTACAGTGCACTTGGTTCAGTGGTCGATTAATTTGACGCGGGCTGTCCTGTCAGGCCATCCGTAGCCGGCACTTCTAGCTTGTAGCTCATGGCCAGCAGATGGTAAGTTGAAACCTGTCAGAAAGCCACGAGAACAGGTCGTAGGGTCAGCCGATTCAAACGCCACCCAGAGAACTGACCAGGCTCTCGATGGAGATCATGACAATCACTCACCGGTCACTTGCCTGAAGACTTTGATGCGAATGGATCTGATTTAAAGGTCATAACTGCTTTAGTCAGGTTCCATCATTATGAGATTTCTGCTAAACTTTGAAGATACACAGTCGATAGCCGCCATATCATGCATGTATTTCGGTAATGGGTAGGGAACAAGCCAAGGGGGAGAGAGAGGATGACGAACTCATCGATTATCGAGATAACCGACTTCTCAGGCGTCAGACATCAAGGGGGTAAGTGGCTGTAGCCTGGCATACCTAAGCTTCGTCTGCGTGCGTCCACGCTTGTATATGGCTGTGCGTACCACATGGTGAAGCAGCAGGCCATCGTGGCTGCTGAATAGTCAAGGGAAGCTTCAGGACTGGGGTGCGTGCTCGATACCATACGGTCTAATGTTATGTTTCGATCAATAGCACCCTGGATTGAGTGCAATCTGCCATTTGTGGTATCCAAAGCTTCTGAGTCGACGGCCCTGCCAGCCGGTGGCAGTAAGCGAAGCTCTCCTTTAGCCCGTCAGTCACTTAGCACTGTAGAAGCAGCAGGGATAGCCCTAAAGTGAAGGGTGCATATAAAATACTCAGAGGATACTTGAGAGCAAGTAGATGGACCTGTGCTCTGGCCATGGCAGGAGTCCCAGTGGAAGGGTTAAGATGTGATGGATGCTTGTGGTGCCCGGATCTCTGGCGCATCTGCTCCAATAACGTGGTGAGCGAAGATCGCGGCGATTCAAGGGGCGGCATGTGTCGAGGAGATGGCTTCCTGATTAGGAGATTTGTCCGGGAGTCTGGGGGGCACATTGCATACCAACAGGCGAGCCAGGCCGGACGCCAACCAGACCCTTTGGGTCTATCGCTCATGATTCTGCAGGCCTGGATGAGATATGTAGGCGGATGGGATGGTTAGCTTCAGCTGGACCAACGGAAACGATTCATCTGATGGTATCTGGAACACCGCATTAACGGTCAGTAAAGACAGGTCACCGCCTCGCTCGTGCGTATGACTTTCCGAGCCATCCACAGTGGGCAGCTACCAGCTCCCACTAGCTTTTTGACCCCTGTCACCGTTTTTCTTCCCTTTCTCGCTGCCACCACTCACAGACAAGCAGGCCAGGGTCTGCCGGGAGCCGAGCGTGCTGTCAATGTCATCGGCAAGGGCCATGATTGAACACGAACATTGCATAGTATGCACCCGTAGGAAAGGTATGGGTCTCAACAATGGAGGTCGCAAGATTGCCGAGTCCAGTAGTGGCTGGCACGATTATGAAGTAGGGGTAAGCGCGACAAGGTGAAGACTAATTTCTGAAGACAAGTGAAGTGCACTCACTCCATTGGTGACCGTGACCGTGACCGTGACCGTGACCATGACCTTGACCTTGACCTTGACCTTGACCTTGACCTTGACCTTGACCTTGACCTTGACCCCAGGCAGCCCAGGCAGCCCAGTGCTTCTGAACGGGCACAAGAATGCAGTATGCAGGTGCAAGCAGTGGTATTGAAAATAACGTTTGGAGCTGGCTGCTGTTGTAGAATAGGTAGAAATGTGGACCGTGAACTGTGGACTGTTCCGTTTCACCCTAACGGCCTGAATTAACTGCTGTGGGGAATTCGCCAGGCGCCGTGGCTGCTGGCTGCTGGCTGCTGGCTGCTAGTGGTAATCCTCTTAGTGCTGCTAGCGCTGCTGGTGCTGCTAGTAGTAGTTCGTTGTTAGCAGTTCGTTGTTCGGCTGTTGCGCCTCCCAAAAGAAATAACAAGCAAAAAGTAAAATATAACGTGGTAAGGAGCTGGGCAGCTTGGCAGCTTGGCAGGCAGGAAGGAGAAAGGGAAAAACGGCCGGCTCCACTTGCTGTCAGACCCAAATGACATGAGGCGATCGTGACATACAGTACCGAAATCGCAACGATTTCATCTCCCTTAGGCTCTTGCTTCCCACCCACACAGTCCACTTCGTGGCCAGTCCATCACACCGTTCCACTCCTCCAGAAAGGAGACGAGCAGACGGGCGCACTGCTCTGTTACCACTATATACTGAGACTGGAGATCTTCATCAGCTACTACTGCGACTGTTACCTACAACGTCGTAACCTAATGGCTTCCTCTGGTACCACTCCGGACTCCCTATGCGAGCTAGCCTCATGTCATATGCATCCCATCCCAGCATCCCAGGGTCCAGCATCGACCTAGTTGAGGTTACCTAAATATTACCAATCTGCTACTATACACCGGGCCGCTCTTATTAGACTATGGCTAAGTAGTATAGCCTATACGAATTTGGTCAATAGTTCGCATTGTACTCAAGTCATCACGAGCAACAGTGCCAGGCTAAATGAGTTCAGATGAAACAACGAGTGAAGAACAGCATGATATGTTATTGCCATGAAGTTAATAATAGATGTTTCAATCCAAACGGGCCTCCGGGCGGGAACAGCGGATGTAACTGATGCAGAGTCTCTCCGATTACCGTCCCTGACAACCAGATTTTATGCTGACCAAACTACGCCAATCCAGGGTATATGCCCGTTCTTCTCAGCTATTGTCGGCCCCCGGTTATATCAACTTGCATCGATCGCCGAATCTTGTTTTTTCCCTCCTCCCTTAGTCCACACCACGATAGCCACGATAGCCGTTCAGTGCAACGGTATGGCCTATCCAATGGACCAAGACTATTGGTGCGATGCTATCCAAAACCAAAATCCAAAACCAAAAGAGTGAGAAATAAAGGGAGAAACGCATCGTAGGAGCAAGCATCGAGCCATGATCAGCATACCTACCTACCTACCTAGAGCTACAACCAGTGTTTCTTGCACCCTGGCCTGGTCGGTCAGGCTGCCTGAGCTGAGTCATGGCAATCTGGAGCCTCATGAGCTGATTTTCGCAGCGATGGCGAGGAACCGCCGCAACAGTATGTCTTCTGGAAGCTATTTGCCGACAAAAGGGTTCCCGCCAGTTTGTTTCGACAGGGCCAGTAGAAGCAGGGACTTGCTGCGTCTCGAGATGCGATCTCATCTACAGTATGACACCGCCATCTAGATCCGATCTTTTGCATCTCGCCTGGTCCTGGACACATGGGGCTGGGAGCGGAGTTTCTTCGAATCAGAACCTGGCATCTCGCAACACCATGGATGCACCGCCCATCGCCATGGACAGATCAGGAAAGTAGCTCGTTTGCATGCGGAGTTCCTTGGCTGCCATGTTTGTGCCCAATCCGGCTACAAGGTCGTATGATTCGCAGCGAAATAAAGCAAGATCGCATCGATGCTTAGATGCTGGGAGTGACACATGTTGGATCATGTACCGATGGTATTACGGCCCTCCTGATACCTGTCGACTGCTTCCTTACACCCTCCATCTTGCTGCTGCTGCAAGCCGCCGAATCGTTATTGAGCATTGGTCCGATTGCGGTAGTCGACGAGAGACAGGGTTGGTGACGCTGCCTTTGTTCCCCACGGGAAATCCTCCTACTGTTATTACGGTGATATCAATATAGATGTTGGCTGTTTCCTGGTGTGGGATTTACCCACGTCGTTTGGGTGCCTTTATCGTGAGGATGGAGGATGTCTCCGTTTATGCAAAGTTTGTCATGTAGATCTGTGATATACTCATAGCATGTCGGCGTTATTGAAACGCCTATGCTGCACTCGGCCACGCCCGAAGCAATCAAATCATGTCCTGCCCTATCCCACTTAACTCGTATGGAGTGCCCATTTCCCATATCTGCCAGTGGGCACTGAAGGGATATGGGCATCCAAAGAAAAAACCCTTTGCCTTGCTCCAATAACGCAGAGTTGAGCTACTGGTTGCGAACACTGGTACGGTGGGCAAGGATTCCCACCCTGTACGGCACCATTGTGCTTCCCAAGAACGAGGCTACGCGCGCGATACTGTCGTAGTAACGAAAACTGTAGCTGTCGTGCGAACTACGTGGTGTTTGGCAATCCACGGCTGAAGACATCACCGCTACAACATGACAGGACGGCCCGAGGATGACATTGTCAGGGTGGGAGCGGGTCTACCCAGACTGTCCGCCGCCGGCCAACATGCAGGGAGGGCTGTGTAGTCCCTGATCTATCATATGTCTCTTTGCCAGGCATCGCATTTCGGGGAAAGACGATGCGGATTCATCGCTTGGCAGCATGAACTGTCGTTATGCTTATCGTAACGGATCGATATTTTCCGTGCGAAACACGTTTACAGATTTCCAGCAGACCGATCAAGTTGTGTTTCTACACGCGCGCAAGACACTCCTTCACACACCGTCTTGAATCTGGCTGCACTCGACAGGGAGGTCATTCGTCTGGGGGCAGCCCTGTATAATCGAATGGCAATGGCAATGGATAGCTTTGCCATGCTTTCCACTAGTATACATCTCAAAGATTTGCCAGAACTGAAAGACTTTAATGTGACAAGGGTTGACATTGATACGCCCTGAGTCCTGTTTGTACAATCGACGTCGAAATGCATCACCACTTTTTGGAGCGTAAGCCAGCTTGACTGATGCAGGGATATGTTCATCTACTTGTCTGTTTATCTCGTCGTGTTTCGCGTTCTCCGAAGGAGGAGTGTCGAAGTCTCACAGAGATTTGAAGAAACGCGTTGCCCTCCCCCCCAAGAATTGCAGGAATAGCCGAAGGCAATTCCTTATATCGCAAGCCACAATTGTCTAGTAGCTTACTGCTTCCCTCTGTTGGGCATCATCTGCCCGCAACGGATATTTACATGCAGTTGCTTCTGTACTTGCCCTTTATCGATTTAACGCATGTTATGCAATGGGAGATCGGTAGTGTAGGTATGGCGCAGTAGAATTGTGTGTGTGTGTGTGTGCGTGTGTGTGCGTGTGTGTGCGTGTGCAAAATGCAATACACATGAAGCGTTTTCGCTAGAAGCCATGTCGGCGAGCTTTGTCTTCTAGAACACTTCGCCAGACAAGATCCAAGTGTGTACCGATCCACCCTCTCTCCATTTGGACTACAGCCCGCCTCTCTCGGCCCAAAACGGGTCTGCCTCACCGTCCTTTGGTTCTCCAACTCTGATCTCATGGACGCAGACAGTGTCTGGTCCCTTGGTAGGTCGGGGAAGAGGTGTTGTCAGCTTGCCCAAGCCAATGCCACGAGATGTTTCTTGTCGTGACCTCCTATGACACTCATTTCAGAAAGTTATGGGAAGGAAGTGAGGTTGCAACGCCCCGCCGAAGATCTCAAATTAGTGCCCGGTTCGTTGATGCAGCCAAAAAGCAGAGTGGTCTCATTTTTACCAGGCTCTGAAGCTGGCATTGTGACTTGGCGGAGACAAGCACGCCATATTGGGCTGCCATCCCATACTGATACACACATGTAGATATGTGTAATATTGCAGCGGGCCAACATACCGACAGTTGGTTGCAATGTGCTGACAGCGGGAGCGGGTCAAGATACGGTGACATGGAACGCTAACTAGATATCCTGGGCTGGGAGGCTCCGAGATTACTTCTGATTCAATCTTCTAGAAGTCGGCTAGTGGATTTCCGATACGATACAATCGCATACTGTAGTCTGGTGTTCATGGCCAACATTGAAGGGTATTTTGAGACGAGCCACGTTCCTATACAACTAGAAGCTAAGGAGTATATATGTACATTTACATATCTGTATATCTGTACGGAGTATGATGCATGCACAGGTATCAACATGAAATGACGAATTCGTGACTGGCAGGTGGCTGGCTGCCAGAGCCATTCATTACACCGCACTGCTGGCTGCTGGCTGCAACCTGGAGGTGTGTACAACTGTAGGTCCTGGAATCTTTAGGTAAGTACGTACATGTTGGGAGAACGGGGCAGGCAGTTCTCGGCTACAATCTTACTTTTGTGCCTAGTGCTAACGAGGGGCAGGACATAAAATGAGTAAATGAGTTGAAAAAAAAAATATAAAGGTACAAGCCGGGTACAAGGGGTGGACTTTTCTAATGAGAATCTAACCAGAAATCAGTTTGATCACAGAATCTGCCACTAAACCCCCCAAAGAGACCCATGTCCTTATCCCCACCTATACTGACGTAGAGTGGGCTGAGGTAGTGGGCTCTATGTCAGTGGGGCCTGCCTGTCCGCCATGGGTCTTCTTGTGTCTTCTTGGGTCTTCTTGGGTCTTGGGTCTTGGGTTTTGGGTCTCTCCTTCCTCGCCGCTCATCAATGGGATCAAGATCCATGTACACTTTTGGACTGCCATTGTGCCATGGAGCGACAAGCGACTGCCTGCCTGCCCTACTAATCTTCGCTGCTCTGAACCCTTGCAACAACGCCATGCCGAAATCTCGATACATCCAGCACTGTACTCTCTGCGTGTACATCCCATCCCATAACCAATCTACTGTGCATATTGTCCGGATAGAGCAACGATGAGCGCTGCAGCACCCCCCGTGTGACTGCTAAGCAGATACATACTCGACACGCCATCATGCAACTGCCACTACCACTCATCTCTCTCCCTCCAACCTGTCCTGTCACTGCTAAGGGCAAGCAGGGAGAAAGAAGATAAACCATACTGGAACATGAAAGGTGGGGTGGAAAGAGTGTGTCGGTGTCGCGCAAAATCAAATGAACTGCCAAATCCAACCGAGGTACAGACAGACAAACCGTTCAATCTTGAGATCTCGTGCCGTACCTGCTGGTCTCCGATTGATTAGTGTACGATGAAATCAATCCACTGCCTTAAGTTGTGTGTGTGTGCATGTGTGTGCGTGAGAGAGAGAGAGAGAGAGACAGAGAGAGAGAGAGGGTACAATATTTGTGTCTGGTATGTGTACCTACTAAACGGGGATAATAGGTGGTTACCTCCACTGACTGCTGGCTCGAGAATAAGATGGAAAGTTGACCTTGTCGTTCGTGTCAGAACCCTGCGCAAAGTGGTGCTATCATCGCATCCTCATGGGCTTGTCGTGAGGGTCCTGACTAGTGCCAGCCGTACCAGTACGGCGAAGACTTGGGCGAGGGCGAGTTCTGGGACGAGGACAAAGAAAAGTGTTGCCCTCCAATCGTCGCCAAATCGAGGTTAACGGGTCCAATCTATTGGGAAGACAAGCAGGACGCGATCGGCCAGACTCGCCCCTTTGTTCTATTGGCTACCTACCGACGAGGAACCGATTATCTACACCAGCACCAGTGCCCGTACCAGCAGCCAAGTCACCATTGCTTCCATCGCCGCCGTTTTTTTTTTTTTTTTTTTTTTGGATGTCATGATGCAAAATGGGAAGACTGCGTAGCGGCAGAGGCAGAAGCAGAGGCGGTAACACTTTTGTGACGGCGTTTCAAACAACAAAACGACGTGGAAAGAAACAGGTGATTCTCTGGGCCTCCCTTCCCATCAATAGACACTTTGGATGGAGTCCCAGATCCCGATCAGGATCTCGGCCCCCCTGGCCGCTAGAAGCAGCGTATCTAGCAGACGAGCTCTGTCTACTGGCTACATGCAAGTCCCGAATTCTCAAAGTCTCACGCTAGCCAACTGTTATACCCTGTTCCCTGACCATCTTCCTGGTCCCCGTCCCCCACCCGTGGTTGGGTCTAACAGGGGGCTTGCCTGCTGTGAGAAGGGTGGGTTCTGTTCTTGGGGTCTCTCATTTGTGTCTGTCCATCCCATGATTCTGCTGGCCCAATCGCACAGAAACATACAATTGCATACATCCTGCCTTCGGTCAGTACGGACTGGACTGGTCATATCTCGTCTTTTTGTTTCTCCACGCCTAAATATCACTTTCCCACACTTTCACAGGCTTCTCAACGTCCCCTTCCCTCTCTTTCCTTCTTCTTCCTGCTTGCCGAACGCACGCCCTACTGCTTATACCAGGACGTCTGCTTCCCTAATCCAGAGCCCGAAGACTCTCAACCCTGTTTTATTGTCTGTTCATTGCTGCTGCTAAACACCACACCCCTTTTAGCGCAACTCGCCATCTTTCGCAGCGAGTCAAGACAGCCAAGATACTTTTCTAGTATTCATTCTGTCCCGAGACTTTAGTCGTGGTTTGGCAAACTAGTCTACGCTACGCTAGTGACCTTCAGTATCGGCAAGCGACATTCATCTAGACGCGAGCATCTACGAACTGTTCACGACGCCACGAGATTCGACCGGCCATTGTGCCTCTACTATATCCCGCCGGCTCCGTCGTGGTCCACTCCTTGACTACCGTTAGGTGAGCTTTCCCACTGCTTAATTAAAAGACACTCGCCTTGCCGTTTGTGCTTCGGGCTTTGCATCTGGGACTAGTTCGCCCATCACACTTCCTTTACTCGGGGCCTGAACAAAAGCAAAACCAGCTTCGACGCATCGTGTAACCCCTTCCCGCCCGCCACCACGTATTTCATCTATCTTGGATCTGGGTCTTAAATCTAATCAAACCAAACCAGACCACAAAGGTACACATAACCAGCTTCACGCTGCCGCCACCCTTAACAACATATTATCTCGTCGTCTGCTCCGAGCGCTACTTGATTGCTTGGCCTGGCTGTATCGTCTTGCGCACCACGCCTGACTCTGAAACTCTTGACCCAGCTGTCGTTCGTCTGGAGTTCACGGTCACTGTGCAGCACTGGCAGAGTTCTGCGCCGTCTCATCTATCTCGCCGACGATCGACAATCCGACCGTTAGTAGTAGTCGAGTCAGATGCATGAATCCTAATTCAACGGCTGGGGCATTGGCATATTATCGGCAGTAGTCCCGCTATGGACGCGGGTGAATCTGGTAGTAGGCAAAGGTTGGTCTTTTTCTTTTGAGGTCTGCACCTCCTTACTGCGCGAAGACTCATGATCCTCTTTCTCTACCCACAGTCGGCTTACTTCAGCCAGCAGACCTGACCTATTCAACTTGCACCGAGAGGTATCGTCGGCCGAAAGACCGAGAGAAGTATCTAAAATGGCGACTGCGACACTGCTCAGCCCCGCGGGAGCATACCATCCTCATAGTTCGGCATACTCTCACCCACCGCCGCCGCCGACAATGCCCGGCATGATGTCAGCTGGAGAATCTCGCAGAACACCCAGTGAGCTCGAATCGTCCAAGAGACAGTCGCTGCCCTCTATATCAGAAGTGTTCTCGAGCTCCAAGCCGAATCATTACTCGCCAACTACGCCATCTACTATTGGTGGCTCACAAAACCTCCCACCGCCGCCGCCGCCTCCCCCGGCATTCTCAGCGGCTCCGCCGCGAACGGATGCTGGCCCAGAGCCACGAGCTGCTTTGGCTACGCCTGAAGAGAGGTTCTCTCGATTTGCGCCACGTAACGAGGGATCTTACCCGGGACCATCAAGTTCAAGTTTCGCATTCGGCGAACAGCGAGATGGTGTAAAGGCTTCGGATTCATCACAACGGAATGGCAGTCACCCACCGGCTTTATCATTTTCACATCCAAGCCATCTACCACCAGGCCAATATCCTCTTGGCCACCAAGCCCCTCCAATCTCCCCACGGCATATGGGGCCTCCAGGTCCTCCTTATGACCATCACCGGTCTCAGCTACACAGCGATGAGGAATATGGACTGCCCCGGCGCTACGACTCCTCCGCACTGAATCGTCATTTCGAGGCCTGGGGCTATACGGATTGTCTACAAAGGGTAAGGAATTCCGGCTCTGACTTGCAGTAATAATAGCTAATTGTGGGCCACAGATCAGCTGGACCGCGCGCACGATGTCGAACTTCGCAGAAGCCTATCTGAATATAGCGTCAGAGCAGCACGGTGGCCAACCGATCCCCGAGCGCTTACCAACTTCGCGGGAGATCACCGAGATGCTGAGCAACGTGGACTATATGAGGAAGTCATTGGAAAATGTTCGGGAAATACAACATAATGTGGAAACTGAGAAAGCTCGCGAGGCAGGCAAGCACCAGAGACCATATGATGACGACGACGTCAGTATGTATGGTGATGGTCTGAAACAACACTATGGCATTGGGGAAGTCAAAAAGCGAAGAGGGGTAAGTGGTCCAAGAGAACATCGAATGACTTGCATTGTATGCTAACCAACGAACAGCGTGCGGCACCTCCTGGTCGATGCCATAGCTGCAATAGGATTGATACCCCAGAATGGCGGCGCGGGCCTGACGGAGCCAGGACACTGTGCAACGCTTGCGGACTCCACTACGCGAAGCTGGAGAGGAAACGGCAGATGGAACAACGAGCCATTCGACCGAAGGCTAGCTCCGAAAATTGATAAGAGGCCTTTTGGGGCTACGTATCAACAAACAGCATCCAAGTCGCCCTCGCACTCGGTCGGTCCTCCATCACCAGCGTGTCTATACCAACCAATGCTCTTCGCTTCATTATACAGCGATGAAGCAATGCCCACATAGGACCTGGTACACCGCCGAGACAGGCGCATAATACACCCTTTCGGACATAGGACGCTTTATTCAATTTTGGTTCATACCCACGCATACGAAACATCCGCATGTATATACCCTGAGTTTGGGAAAGGGATCTGGCATTTTGATTGGCTTTAGAGGCATTGTTTGGCGTTTTTATACGAGATGTGTTCTCTCTATCAGTAATGTCGTTTTACACAACTGGGGTCAGGCGAAGTCATTGCAAATGAAGGAGCATAGCAAGGGAGCAGGGAGCTGTGCAAGAGGGGTTCGAATACGCCTTGATCACCCACAGGGGTTGCTTGGAAAAGCAGGAGAGACATTCGACCCCTCTGAGTTTGTGCAAAGCGAGGCACCAGCTGGTGATTTACAGTTGTCAGGATTCCTTTTGGACCAAATTTCTACAAAAAGACTTGGCATGAGTCAATACCCCCCCACACAACGTGGACATTTATGGTATGGAGTTGATGGAGCAAGATGCGGCATGTATGATGTAGAGATGGACATGAGGAAGAGACAGAAAGAGAGATCCTATGTGAAAATCAAGCCATTTTTGGATTCATCCCTGTCATTGCTAGCTACATACCAACGCTTATACCTTCAGCGTCTGGCAGCTCGAGTGCTCAGACGAGGCCGTTAACGGCCTGCAAGCTGTGTGTGCCCTGCAAGCCGTTCCCCCCTACCCTCGGCACATATACATCGTCAATCATTTATGCGCGCTTGTATGTCTATGCATACCAGACATGACGGCGTGGGATGTGCGTAGAGCAAGGGCCAGGATCAAAGTTTTGAAGTCAGTCCAGTGAACGGCGCATATTTGAGAGGCATGCTGCCAATTTGGCTGGCGTCCCACGCAATTCGGCAGGGTTAAGATTCTGATGATTGAAGCAGGCGTGGGTGGTCTCTTGGTTGATAGCGTCACCAAAATATGGAGTATACCTCGATGTTTCTTGCTATAAACACACCTAGTTCTTAGCTTGGGCTGCCTGCCGTGCCTGTCCTGTCCTTGAAACAAACCAAGCACATCATGATTCGTCACGTCACACACGGATTTGAAACAGGCGACGGAAGAAACACACAGGACGGATAGCGGGAGCCCGAACGACGGGCAGCAAGGACGAAAGGGAAAAAGCGACCACATGCCGTACAACACGAGCTGTCAAGTCTCAATCCTTATTCTTCTCACTGTTCTTCGTGCCTTTCTTTCTTCTTTTCTCTGTCTCTCTCTTTCTTTGGCTCGTCCGGTAACACTGCGAGCTCGGGGTTTGCATTGCTGCGGCCGATCTCACCCATATTTCTTTTTGTCATCTTGCCAACTTGCAGCACACCGATGAGAAAACACAGCAAGAGGAGAAGAGGGGAGGGTAACAAAAGAAACAAGATAGTACAGGCATAAGGTTGAGAAGTAGAAAAAAGGAAATATGATTTATGATGTCGCAGATATCTTTGCGGCATCGGAGTATCTTCCCAGCATCTCACAAAGCCGTTTACTACTACCTATATAAATAAACTAGACAACTGTAATCTATCCATACGTGGTTTTTTGACATAATAAGAAGATTGTGACGCATGTGCATGACTCCGCGCCTTCATCCATCGCTATGTGACAATGGGCCCCTAGGCTCGCTCCCTCACGTTTGCAGGTTTGTGCGGTAGCAGAAGGAGAAGTGACAGTTGCCAGACACCAACCACTTGGGGGAGGGGGGAGGGGTTGATTTGATCGATCGGTCGGGTATCAAGATCTACGGGAGGGCCCCGACTGGAGAATGGAGGGGGCTCAACGATGGGTAGATTCAATCAGAGATATATCTACCTCATATATACGTACTTTATCGTGGTTGGCGTTCGTTTGAATCTACTTTCTTCTTTTCGCCTTGAGAACCACCAGCAAGTGCGCATACGAGGGCAGCTCTTGCTTCGGAAATAACATTGAATGGCTACAGGCCTGCATTGCATAAATGTGAGTAAGTGAGTAAGTAAGTACCTTAGGTAGCAGAAAGAAAAAGAAACAAAGATCGAGACAACGACAAGCTGCCCCGCTACTAACATTCATAGACCGCTGACGCCCCCCGCAAAGATGTTTTAACCGTAGAAGGTGCATACATATAGGGTTGACTCACGGTTCGAGTGCATAGAGCATAGACAGTTGCAAACCATTGCAGCATTGCCCTTCTACCATAGCCCCCCTGCTTGATTACTGTCGTATGCACACAACATGCCGACTCATGGTTGATGAGCCGGTCACCGGGACCTAACGACTGTGAGAGAGAGAGAAGCAGGGCCAGCAGCACAGTAGCCACAGTAGCCACAGTAGCGTCAAGTAGGGGCGGATGCATATGGCTCTAGCCATACATACACAGTGCAGGCAGCTGCAATGTAACTACGGCTTCAGGATGCCTGTTGCGGATCTCCATTGAGAGTTGAGAGAAGGTCCAAGTCTCACAGCATATAACCTATTACTAGATCACCACGGCTAACTGAGCGAGACGGCCCTGACCCACAGCAGCGGCCTCCCTCCCTTGTTCCCAGCCCTGTTGCGCATTCGTTTCTACAGCCGATGCTACATACATACTACATACATATTACATACGATACATATGGTGGCGTATGCATTGGCATGATGCAAGCCATTCCTACTGCTCTGCTGCCGCCGACTTTGCAGTGGGCTAACGGGCGGGTGACTGACCTTATGCTGAGGTGCATGCCGATATTTGGGTTATACAATAGTACATTGACATTGACATGTTATGAGAGAACGACTGATCATTAATGTGCATGTCCTTAATGCTCCCGTATTCAGTGGATGGCCATGATCCAACTGCCCCGCGGCTCGAATTGCCTTCCCCGGTAGGTCGCTCGGCTTCCTCGTGGGCAAGCACTTGGGCTGGTTCCGTGTCGGGTTTATAGAAGCAACGCGAGAATGTCTTCAGCCCTCATGAGAGCCGGCAAAGGAATCGTGGAAATATAGCAACGCATGCTTGGCCTCATGGTTCTCTCATCACGGCATGCAAGTCTCCTTCAACGCACCCGCAAGGGTGACTGTGGGCCCCACCCCTGGACTCGGAAGCTGCAGGATGGCGCAAGGCAGTTGGCCATCCCAACCTTTTCTGTTGCTGGAATGAGAGTGAGAGTGGGAGTGACAGGGCCGTGGTAGAACAAGACATGACATACAACGGCAACGGCAACGGCAACGGGGAAAGAACGGAGAAAGAGAGGGGAGAGGAGGGGCTGCGAGGGAGGTTAAACAGCCATGCCTTCCCGGTGCACCTGAATATGACGTCGCATCTGTGATACCGGGAACAATGTTCTGTGTGCAAGAGAGTACAGGAAGCACAGAGAGCTTAGGGAGCACAGAGGGCACAGGTTTGCAGGTAGTATGTACGTGATGGTTGCAGAAGTGCACGAATCAAGCTCGGCGAATGCACGCAAGCGTATCTGCGCTTCAGGTGAGATCTCGTCCACCCAGCTCGTAGCCAGCTCGTAGCCAGCTCGTAGCCAGCTCGTAGCCGTTTGGCAGGGATGGCCTTGGACCAATCTTCCAAATTATCTGGAGAAGAGGGGCCGAGGCCGAAGCCGAAACAGGAGTCAGTTGAGCTGTTGGCGGTGGTGGTTGCACGGCTCTGCTGCAGCCATGTACTTTATGCTTCTCCAACAACGTCCACTGCATGCATAGATTGGTACAACTCGTGCGTTACCAGGTGGCGTCACGCTTTCAGCCGAAGCCAACACCAAGCATGACGGTTTTATGACAAGTCAGTTGATGAGGAGGAAATGCCGTGATGCTATGTATGGCACGGTACCTATCTCCAGGAGGAGAACATTGGAATGACCCAAGCCAAGCCAACCCAAGGTTGCTGTTGCTGTTGCTGTTGCTGTTGCTTCTGCTTGTGCTTCTGCTTGTGCTTCTGCTTCTGCTTCTGCTTATGGTGATATGGTGACTCGGGCCCTTTCGCATTCAATTGACGCCTGTCAATGACATGTCACAGGGCGATTTTCTGACTCATAGAATTTAAGCCTCACATTGCATTGCCCATGGACGGAAAGCCAGAATTGATTGAACTTTGAATGGATGCAATGCCGTTGCAGGCTTTGGGTTTAGACTCCAGTCTGGCCATCTTGACATCAGTCAGAGAGAGTGTGTGGTGTGAGTGCCGCAAAACCAAGGCTCTCTCTGTGTGTCGGCTCCGCATCGGCTCGTTCCTGGCGAAGGTGAACCTAAACAACTGTACATGGTCACACAGAGAAGGATGAGGGTGGAATCGAGTACCCGACGACATCGTGGTCTGTTTGGATTTCGTGTTGATGTTGGCCCAGCACAGATCTGAGACATCTAGATCGATCTTGGGCTCACTTTCCCGATATAGAGCTGATGTGTGCTGTCTACTAGTAATGCGTCTCCGTGCTCGCAGATGACTGTATATACCTGTTTGCCTCTCACCAATGCCCGTTCTTTTCTCCGAGCCAACAGTGCTACAATACCTTCAATCCACAACAACCCATGAGAGGGACAGAGAGATAGAGTGACAACAAAGTTGCCGGTCGCACCGAGAAGCACAGCATATTGTTGCCTGAAGAGCCTAGCCTTGATAAGACTTAGAGAGAGTGTGTGTGTGAGGGGACAGGCGGGCCGCAAGTCTCAAAAGAGCCCTCGCCTGCTCGGCTCCAATTGCCCTCCCCCTTCCCCCTTATCATTTGACAAGGCACCGGCGAGAATGGGGAATGGGGACACTTACTCGATGGAAACCGGAAATCGATGCCATTGCCCGGGGCTGTGCTGTCCTGCCTTGTCCGGAGAGCGGAACGAGAGCCATCGATACCAAGCCTGTGGTTGGTTACTTGGGTATTGGGAGTGGGCTAGCAGTGGGGTGGGCATTGCGGTCTCTTGTTGGCGGTTTGTGAAAATAGTCTTAGATCGGGTGGCCACAATCACGGTGCTACCCATGCTTCCGGACGGCTGAAAAGCCACGTGGAATGGCTCAACCACCGCACACGCTTGCTTGTTTCGTTCCTTGATGCTTGGGGTTCCAGTCCGCCAGCCGGGCCATGACAGGGGGGCAACATCTAGGGGAGTCCCCTGTCCAGTATCCGGTGGACAGTGCAGGAGACAGTATCTAGAGTATGTAGTCCTGTAGGTAGTTGGTTACGTTTAACTGCGTGGCATCTACTTGTTGTAGGTACTTCCGATTCCAATGCTCATGAGTTTGAGGAGTTGGACGAGGGAATGATGCTCCCCTGAATGATCCTGTACAGTAGTTTTATAAGGGGAGGGGGAGGAGGAGGAGGAGGAGGAGGTCGGCCGGCTGATCTGTCTGTCCATCTACCTGTCTTTGTTTTGTTTTCTTCGTCCTCTTCGTCCTCTTCGTCCTCTTTGTCTGTCACCCCCTTAAGCCAAGTGCCAAGCTTGCAAAAAGGGGGGGCTGAGTTGATTTAGGGTTCGCGCCGGTACATCGGTTATCTTAGATCAATATTCTGATGGTGATAGATCCGCGGATTGCAGCGTCAGATCCATCCAGTCATCAGCCCTTCCTTAGCATAATTTGGGTTTTCCGACGAACCAAGACCGACCTTAACCTAACGTAGTCGTAGCACCTTTAGTTATGTATCTGAGGTACTGCAGCACTACACCTATACTTGTACATATTGAATGTACAGTACATCGTCGAAGTACTGTAAGCCCACCAATCAAGAAGTGCTCTATTCAATCAGTATGCACTTGGAAATATATTGGCATCCTCACCTGACACTCTGATACTGAGTACATGCAGTATTTGGTTGATCGATTGATTGATAGCTACTAACCATTACGTTGTACCACAAGCCTCAAGCTGCTCAAGGTAATCAGGAAATACCTTCACTCACTACCCACCTACCTACCTACCACTACAAGCCAGTCCATTGGCCACCATCGAACTATTGTACTCGGACTATTGTACTCGGACCAGTGGCAGGTGTCAGGTGTCAGGTGTCAGCTTTGGCCGGGTTGGCATTACTGGCAATATTCTATAGTCTGTAGTTTCGGGAAGCCTTCCGGTCTTCGTTGGGCCGCGCAAGCCACATGCCCCTCTAGCACATGGTCCGCCAGAAGGTAGCGGATTGGGCTAGTGGTAGTACCCCCTTAGGCAGCACGGTAAATCTGCCCGGATGCCATCACCCCTTCTGAGCACCTCGCTTAGCCTCTCGGCCCGATCAAGTACTGAAAGCGGATCATGCTTAGAAGGGGAGAAGAAGACGAAGAAGACGAAGAAGAAGATTAGTAGATTATTGGTTCATCAACATGTCCATGCAGTCAGGCATACGGGTTCGGGGTGTTGCACTTATCTGCCTCAGATTCGGTTACACCACCTGCTCCATTTCTAACTTATCTCCCTGCTGAGCGACATGTAACCTACGAACAGGAGCTGAACTCCTGCTCTGCATATCTGTATGGTCATCGGTCATCCCGCCAGATCGAAGCTAGCATCAGATCTTGGCTCGATCGAAGCTATCAGAAGTCCCGTCGCGTCAGCATGCCATCAAGACATCGTTTGAACTACGGCCGTGACGCTGGCGGTCAGACACTGGTGTTTGTTTCGCGGAAAAGAACCGCGTGGCTGGCACAGACGCCTTCGCCACATGGCGATAGTGGCAGCCACGGCCCCCTGGGTCCATGCCAGTGTTACAAGTATTATGCCGTAGTGCTTTTCACCGGCTTCAATAGCGCCTCGGGCCACTGGCTTGGAGCTAGGAGCTTGTCAAAAGTACCGCTACCACACGATTCCGCAAGTACGCCAGAGAGAAGAAGGAGAAGCAGAAGAAGAAAACAAATCAAGTCCTACACCAAATAGGCGCCTTCTGGTCACGCCAGTCCAACACACTACCGCCGCCGGTAATGCCAGTGTTTCGGCATTCATCGGGGGAAAGGGGCCTAGCCAATCACCAATATGCCGTTGTATGGAGATGCCAGCTCTTCCGCGCTGTTTTTTCTTCTCTAAGAGCTCGTCATTGGTACGTTGGTTGACAAACGTTGACAAATGCAGTAGTAAGCAAGCTACTGTTGCAAGCTTGTATTGGGAAATCGTGATGTTCCTCACTAGCGCCAGTTCTATCACAGCCCGATCTCCTTAGCCAAAGGCGGAGCGAGATAACCTCCGCTCTCACGCCTCAATTGACAGGTGGACTAGTCGACTAGCATCGGGCTGATGGGCGATATCGTACGATAATTCCATGACTACTTTCTTTGGTCCAGCATGCCTGCCTAGGCGGTTTTCCGTCAAACATAACGTGCGAACCCTTGCCAAGCTCTCGTGATGGGTGATCTCAACTCCTTCCATGCCGCCAAGTGGAGTCTGAGATGAGGGAGTACAAGATCCAGGATCTTGCCTATCCAGTCCACTGGGACACGACGTCCTCGGTACCTCATTCCGTGCCAATGCAAGCCACGATCACCCCTTGCCCCTAGAGTAGAGCAATTCGGCCACCTCGGTTGCGCGTCCGGGAAAGCTGCGCAGCCATGACTAGCGAGACAAAGTCGTTCGTTTCTGACGTCAGTCTTTGAGTAAGACGTTCTGGGCCGTCTTAGGCCCCCCTTACCCCGGGACCCCCAGCAAAGCCTCCGACCGAGAGTGGTGAGCGGGAGGAATCCTTCAGGCCCAAGTGCCACTACCAGCATGGGCGGCGAAAAGAGATGAAGAAAAAGCAATGCCGGTCTGGTCTGGTCTGATTCTTTGCCTCCCGCCCAGACCGGTTTCGTGAAGAGCCGGGACAGAGAGGGATTCGTCGCCTTGCTATGCACGTTTGTCACTTGTCGCATAGATTAGTTTCCACGATGAGACGGATCTACGACACATCTTATTCGAATCTGCTGTTATCGGCGGGATAGATCACAAAACGAGATCAACGGCCGGCTTGGTGGCTTGCTCCAATAGCAAAAGGGTCGTTTTGGGATGGTCCACTAGAATGTTGCAGTCTGGAACAGGCCTTATGCGACCGCTGCAGGCGGGCAGGACATCAGTACCACTGCCATGAGAAAGAGAAAGGAAGAGGGGGTCTGAGGGTACTGGGCTCAGCGGTACCAGTTCGCGCTAAAGAAACAGATCTTCCCACTTCACTTCGCTGGGGCGATCTTTCTTCAGTTCCGAACAAACCAACTCACCTGGATCTGAAGCAGAATCACACCGATATGCCGTCATGGTGAACGGGATCCGAGCGTAGAAGAAACCAATGGGCCCGAGAAAAAAAAACGTGGTCTGTCATCTCAACATCAACACGTCAAGATGCTGGAGGAAAATCTTTAATTCCATCCGAGAGACATGACACCTGACACGCAGTGAAGCTTAACACGTAAGATCTTCTTTCCCAGCCCGGAAACAATCTTGAGATGAGCGAAAGGGGGGTGTGGAAACATGCACAGGGGGTTGGCACTAGGATCAATGCTATGCCACTACGTAGAACCTTAGTTATTACCGTGCTCTAGTAGCAGTCGTACTTCAGCTACCACATACAGTAGCACTGTACAGTACAGTGATAGTTTGCCCTTCAGCCCTTTCGAATCCGGGCGCGGAAAAAGGAAAAGGGACAAAGTAGAAGCGAACGGTAGCCCGCAGTGCTAGCTCAAGCAAGTAGTGCGTGGCGGCAACCAAAGCCACTGACTTGTACCTCTGAAGTAACGGAGTCTGAATTTCCTCACTAGTGGTGTCGACGAACAATCCTCGGGTAACAAGATCACGACGGTGGTGACGTGCGTAACGCATTTCTTGTTTCCTGCCGGCCCGGCAAGTGCCTCCTAACTCAGGACAAGCCAACCCCCTTTCCCCCCTATTCACGAGAAGATGTATGCGTAGCTGAGAAACTTGTGTGTATTCCCGTCAAATATATTTTTTTTAAAAAAAAAAAATATCAAATGGGCCCAACCATACTCCAGGGCGCATCAGGCCTACATAGTGTGAAATCCCAAGGGGTTCCACCAAACCTCGCAGCAAGAGGGATTCAGAGGTCGTGCTATCTACAAGTACCGGCAAAACCGGTATGATCTCGATACTTTTCGGTGCTTCGGTGGTGTTGATTCTACAATATTGTGCCTTCTTGGAGCGGCTCGCATCGGGCGGTTGGCGACTGGAGATACGAAAATGCTGTGTTGATCATGGTTAAGAGACTGGGAATCTTGCTTCGTGAGGGCCCGGTTCATCATGACACGGGCTATACCTTCTTTCTCTCCTTGGCATTCTCCGAATGGGCATGGCCTGCTTATCGAGCCTATCGTATCGGTCGCGGGCGACAAGCAACACCTCAATGTGTACCGAAGAGATGAAAACACGCGATGGCACCAGGCACAGGCCAGGTCTAATTTGGACAATCTCTACTCGGGGGAGGAAACTAGAGAGGCGGGCTAGGAAGTAGGAAGGCTCACCATCGATTACCGTGCATTCGGCGGAGGAAAGGGGCGCGAAGAGAGAGAGAGACAATCAACCTCCCTTCCTTGATGATATAGACAGAGAGCCGATGGCTCTCCCGAACCCAATGCTAATCATGACCATGACTGAGATTACGTGGCAGACTCGACCTCAATTCTCCTTATTTGGCAGCTCAAAGGGGGGAATACGCAACTGGCGAAGAGTAGACTAGCCCCTGAGATGTGACTAGATACGATACATGGTTTTGACGAGGTTCTATTGGGTATGTCCATGGGTTCCTTCACGCAATATAAATTGAATCCCTACATAGGAGAGTTCTATTTGGGCTACAGCGTCCCAACAGCCAGCAGATCTCATTTCTCAGCTCCCAGCTCCCAGCTCCCAGCTCTCAACGCAAGCCGCCCCGATGGAATGCCAACCCGAAGCCTATGATATAGCTGCTTGATCCATTCATATCTTCATATCGATACTGACAGAGAGGAGATATGAACGCATGTACGTATGCAATGCAGTGACGGTCACGGGACATGGGGGATGCCTGCCGGGCCGCTTGCTTATCTGCCCGGCAGGAGTTTGCGATCACAGGCTCCACGCAGCAACCCCCAATTGGTATGCGGGCCCGGGGCGCGGGCGGGCTGCCGCGCAATACCCCAAGTCTACGTCCTCCCTCTTCTGTGAGGGGGAGCGACAGATGTCACCGTATACGGGCACGGCGTCACGCCGGTCCAATGGGGAAAGCATCCCCTTGGTCGAGATGCAGACTGTGTGGGGTCTTGGCCTGTTTTCCTCCGCACGGCAGGCGCTGCAATGGTTCGCGAGATCATGTGGACCGCCAACGGGGTTCCTCACGGGAGGGGGGACGGGTGGTAGGAACAGCAGCAGCAGCAAACTTGGTTATTAGGATACTCCGGTCCTGGCTCTAGTCCCCTTGTCTTGACTTCCGTCTTTCTCTTAATCACAACTTCCGCCGTCTGAGCTGCCCCCGCCCGAACTGATTTATATCGTCGTTTTCTCGATAGCCTCAAGTTCACGCCAGCGCGCCTATAGCCAAGATGGCTGATACAACAGTCCGGGTTGGCGCAGTACAGGCCGAACCCGTTTGGTTAGACCTCCAGGGCAGTGTGAACAAAACGATTTCTCTTATCGAGGAGGCTGCAGCAGATGGTGTTCAAGTTCTTGGATTTCCAGAAGTCTGGATCCCGGGTTATCCAGTAAGTAAAACCTTTTATATGACTATTTTCCTTATATGAAAGCCTTGCGTCTGTGAACGCGCACCAAAGACTTGGTCCAGTGCGAATCGCTTCTCCCCAGAAACTTCTAACAGTCTTCCCCCAACCGCCCTGGTGGGTGCCTTGCTAACATATGCTCTTGCAGTGGTGAGCTGTCACGCTCACACCCTCATGCCAATATTGTCTACTAACCTCCTATGGCCTACCGCCCAGGTCGATGTGGACATCGAGCGTGATCGCAAATACCCATGTGATTCACGAATACATGAACAACTCCCTGAAGCGGGACTCGGATGAAATGAGGAGGATACAGGCCACCGCCAAGAAGGCAGGAATGTTCATCGTCCTAGGCTACAGCGAGCGAGACGGCGGAAGCCTTTACATGGGCCAGTCGTTCATCTCCCCGGACGGCGAGATTGTCCACCACCGCCGAAAGATCAAGCCGACACACATCGAGCGGACTATCTGGGGCGAGGGGCAAGCCGAGTCGCTCACTTGTGTCGTGCCTTCGCCGTTTGGCAAGATTGGGGGACTGAACTGCTGGGAGCACTTGCAGCCTCTTTTGAGATACTACGAGTACTCCCAAGGCGTACAGATTCATGTCGCGAGCTGGCCCGCTGAGTTCGAGATGCCGGATCCTAAGAAACTCCCGTGGTTGTACCACGAAACAGGGGAGGCGAGTTATCGGGCAAGCCAGTTCATGGCCATTGAGGGCCAATGCTTTGTGCTGGTTGCCTCGCAAGTACTAACCGAGGAGAACTTGGAGAAAAATAACCTGACGGGAAATCCCGTCACCAAAACTGTACGTCTGCCCCCTTGGTCACGTTTGTGGATTTCAACAGGCGGCAGCTAACGGCAGCTCGTCAACAGCCTGGAGGTGGGTTTTCGATGATATTCGGACCTGACGGCAAGCCGCTCTGCGAGCCAGTAGGCGCCGGCGAGGAAGTCATCCTCAAAGCAAATGTCAATTTGCGGGATATTGATTACCCTAAGGCATTCATTGACGTCGTGGGCCACTACGCCAGACCCGATCTCCTGAGTTTGTTAGTCAACCCGTCGGTAGATAAACATGTGACGCGCATGGATAAGTAGCGCCATGGATATAGGGTAAGGTCCAGAGCATCTGGGAAACATACTTGGGTGGAGGGAATCGTGAGCTTGTAGGACTCAGATGAACCACGGAGCGGCAGTATTTAGATCGACCACGTCCCACCATTTGGGGTTACACTGTCGCGTACTGTCGGCTTGGAGATCGTGCTGCTTCCAGTACACCTCGATGACTTCTCGCAGGACATAGTAGTTTCCAATATGACGTTCTTTGTCCATCTTGTCCAGGTTCAGCATGATTTCGATTCGCTGCTCATCTGCCTCGGATTCACAGGCTATGACGAACAGCGGCCAAGGGCTTGTACATATGCTGAGGTTCCCAAGCAGTTGAAACGCCTGTAACAGATATACCGACCTGGCCTCTTGGGCTTGGGAGCTGTTGGTAGTTCTCTGCAGATAGAGGGAAGCAGCCACTCGATAGAGCTCGGCCGTAGTGAGGATGCGAGTGCGTTCGGACTGGCTCAGTCTGTCGGTCGAATCCGGATCCAGCGTTTGTTCCAGTGTTGCAAGTTTAGCCTCAATTCTGTGCCACTCCTCACTCCTGTGCGTCTTTTCCTCGGCAGTATACTGGGCAGCATCGCATCGCAGTTCGGCCGCCCGCAGCCCGTTCACATAGCTGATGACCTCCATGACTTCTATAGAGCAACCGAGAGAACCGATTATCTGTTTGATATGTCAGCCAAGCTCGGAGGCAAATCGACAACCCGGTAGGCGTACCACCGTCTTGTCCAATCCCAGATCACGGCCGCCCTGCAACGACGACGGGCCATGGTCGCCATACAGACGAGGGTTGCTGAAACAGCCGAGGACTTCGTGGTATAGAAACCAGGTGTACAAGAAGCAATGTCTGAATTGACCTCGGCCAGCAATAGTCAGCTGGTTGAGCATGTTCTTTGCTCCATTCAGATGCACATTCCAGTTCCCTTCGGTCTCATCAAAGACCTGGAGCAGGGGTTAGTTTGACTCGAGCAAGCTTAAAGTGTGAAGTGCAGGGGAACGAACACTGTAGACGCATAGCATCATTGACGTAGCAAGTTGGGTCGCTGTGCTGCCCACAGATCCAGCAGAGATGGACGATGACAGGGATCGAAGCGCCTTTATTTTATATGGGTACGCCTCTACTGTTCCCCAGAGATCTATATGGACCGATTTAGCGATTCGGGTTGAGTTACACATATGACAGGCACTATTCGATATCACGGTAGGTATACAGCTATGGAAGGAAGCAGGAAAATGCTCAATAGAGGAAACAGAGGACGCTTACGTAGCGCAGCCAAGGCCAGCATGGCGTTATGGAGACCATGCGAGGCTTCGGAAGACGTGCCGAGCGCCATAGGAAGCAGCTCTACACGGAAACCGTTGTTGATATCAATGGTCGAGATCATGCCCGAAAGGCGTTGCTCGTCTGGGTGCCGGACTCCCTTAGCCCCATCCCGTGGTAGCACCAGGCGTTTGACAGAAACTTACAATATCGCATAAGATGCGTGTCTCTTTCGTGCATGTTGGGCACGAACGGAACAAAACGCTTCAGGCGCGGCGTGGGCGGCTCCTGGACCATCACGGCCAGACTTTCGCCGGTACAGCCATGGTTTGGTTTGGTCAAATCGGCGTAGGTCAGATTTAGGAACTGCTTGCCATAATGCTCCGAGTTGGTGGGGGATAGGTGCAGGACACGATCAGGCATTCGGTTGACGCGTCGGCGGCCGTCTGGTTGATCGGGCCATGCGAGTCGGATGCCGTAGCCCAGGCATTCCCTCCCGGTCCTGAGACAGTTGTTGCAGGCTGGATATCCGCGATCGCAGCCGATCTTGCGCTCTGGTGCCGCCGCTAGTCAGAGGTGCCCAATCCCCCGGAAACGATGAAGAGCTGTGTTGAGACTCACGTTTACAAGTCCAGCAGCCCTGGGCTCGTCTGCCCGAAGCCATGGCTAACGGGCGGCTGGGTGGAGCGGAACGTGTATATAAAGGGTCTTGCTATACCTCGCCAACAACTACCAAGCCAACGTCTTGGGATTTTACTTATGGATGTGGTAATTTCACACGTCAGCCTTGTGGGCGCGTATGTGTGTATATGTAGGTTAGTAGGTCAGTAGGTCAGTTGGTCAGGAGATTATATGCAAGACTTTGTTGGGTGCGGTGGGTGGTTCTGTCAGCAGAGGAGATATCAAACGTGCGGGCCGCGCCTAAGGTAAGAAGAGGTAAGCATGTTGTTCTGAGGGGGGTGGTTTTTACTGATAGCATTTGATGGTCGATGGTGTTCCTCCGCACGCCGTCTCGGTAGCAAGGTTGTCTTCTGGCCTGTCTTCTGGCCTGTCTCCTGGCCTGCCTCCTGCATCCTTCGTTTAGGGATGGATGGATGGATGTAACTTCCCTTTTGTTCTACACATCAATACCTACCTAACCAAGCAAGTACTTACTTCAATGTTATTTAGGTATGTACTCATTGAACAATCAACGTAGCTTGGGGACATCAACATTCTCCTTCTATTACTACTGCTGCTGCTGCTGCTACTTCTTTTTCTTCGTATTTCTACACCACATGTTTCTTTTTGATTACTTCAACCCTGTTTTGTTTTTGTTCTTTTTTTTTGGGGGGGGGGGGGGGGGGGGGTTTTTTTTTTGTGGGGGTGGGTGNCCCCCCCCCCCCCCCCCCGCCCCCCCCCCCCCCCCCCCCCCCCCCCCCCCCCCCCCCCCCCCCCCCCCCCCCCCCCTTGTTTTTTTCTCTGCGTGTGTTCGCGTTCCCAGGGAAAGGTGCCATGCGCGCCAAGTCTACCACATTTGACGACTTTGGCTTCCACCTATATACATGTGGCGAAGCAAGAGTACGTATGCTTACTTGCCTTACCCATGAAGCTCTTGTTAACTATCATCCACTTCTCTCACAGAACCGCCGAACAAGCTTGCGATAACATAGTGATGGAGTGATGTACGCCCTGTCTGTCATCATTTGGTACGGGCGGACAGAAGTGGGTGATGCGATGCATTGCATTAGTGACCCAGACGAAAGGAAAAAATAACACCACCCCGCATTGCACATCGGCCGCCTCTAAAGAAGAAAAAGTACCCAAATTGGCCTTGGTTCCCAACCGGGGTTGTTAGGCGAGGGAGGGGAGACAGGGAGACAGACCACGGGAGGAGTGCACGCAACCCAAGAGCCAAGACGTGCGTGTCGATGTATGTATGCATGTGTGTGTGCCTGTGCATGTTCGACATTTCCACTACATATACAGGGACTACCCGCAGCAAACCGCCCCATGTGTCCAATCAATCCCATTGCAGAGGGTTATTGTATCGCGCCATTCTTCATCGCCGATGTCGTTCCGCCTTGTGATTGCTTCAGTCGTATCAAGCGTTCCGCTGTCCGTAAACACCCCTCAGAATAACGCCAAGCGAGTCGCCAAGGAAATCTCACTCGGCAGCAATGGGTTTTGATTACGACGGACGTCTATCTTGCCATTTTCTTTACGCCTCCCAGAGACCGATGCGACAGGGGTGCCAAGCGGATATACCATATGTAATGTCACCGCTGGACACGATCAAAAGCCGCCGTTCATCTCGAAGTTCCCCTGAGCTGTCGAACTGGGTAAATCTGACTCCCTCCCGGCATACCCTTTTCGGCTACATTGGTCTTGCGAAAAGACCACGGCTTGCGTCACTCGTGAGACCTCTAACCTCTTTGAACGCGAACATAGACGACGTCCTGTGGCCATTGCAACCCAATTTCGTGTTTCGCCACTGGAAGAGCTACTCTAGCCCATCCATCAAGTAATCTTTGCGCTTGTGTGTCCCTCTATCGGTTTCCATCGATTTCGGTGCGCCATACCCCTGCTGAACATGGCTTTGCATGCCGTTGGGTTGGGACTTTATACCCCGAGCTTCTTGTCTGCCGCGGATAAGGCGGCGGCACCCTTATCGTTCCTCGCCTCGGGATGGTGAGCGCCGAGACCCCCCCTCGCCCTCCCCCCTTTCCCCTCGCCTCCCTATTGGACTTATATACGGAGCTATATTGGTTTGTTTGGTCCATAATTCGATACAACAAAGTGCCTTAAGAATAGCTATACCCACACTGCTGGAAACAACAGGTCTTACGTGAGAACCGCTCGTCATGATCTACTAAGAAGCTTATCTGTTACGTCTCCTCCCGCTGTTTGTCAGGGCCAAAGTATTTCTGTTTGTCGCCATTGTCGTCTTGGAACACTATTAGCAGGCACCGCACGCGCGCGCACACACGCAACACACATACAGGTTGCCAACCTTGCCAGCTCAGAACCATTGGCCAATTTGACTGAGAAGCTAGAACGGCCTTGGGGTGACCTCCCATTCATCGCGTCGGCATTTGTGATAGGGGTAGAGAATACCCTCTGCACAAGACTACCTATCACCAGGAAGTTGGCGAGCGTCTGATATTTCCTATAGGAGAAGGTTGCAAAGCCGATCGATCCACACGACACCTCGCTCATCTGCCGTCCCGTCCTTTGGGTTCTGTTTCCGTCTTGTTCTCTTTCCCTCCGCAAGCTAGAGTCAGGTAGATCCCGCGGAAGTACAGCGCGTCCTGTTGAACGTAAGGCAGCCATGCACCGCATCCCAAGATCGGAATTCTAAATGAAATCTCGCAACGGGGCGGTTGCTTGGAGCAGATTGTGGAATCCCAAGAGGCGTTCATCATTGCATGGACGGCGAAGGATGCATGGGTCGGATCCATGACTTAGAACATAGGCACTTTTGGACATTGCCCCTATGTACAGTAGTTACTTAAATTGAAGCACTTCTGTCTGACATGCTCATTTCCGGGCATCCGATGACTTGCGCTCAACCGTTGGTTGATAGCAAAGGCTTGTCTTATAGGCAGTGACCTTTCGCCCGGGAGGGTGACTATACTACATAAGACGAGATAGCCAATGGGAAAAAGAAGACCCCGCCTACCCGCTCCCTGGGCATATTCTATATTTAATCTTGAATACCACCTCAAGGTCCAAGAGCTGTTGACTCCAAGAAATTGAATTTATCACATCCGGGGAATGTAAATAGAGTCAGGTGCTGGTTGTTGAGGTTCTTTTGATCTAGGTAGCTGCCATTAGAATCTATAAGTGATGAGTGATATAAGGAATAAGTGATTAGTTCCTTCTTGTCTTCTTGTAGTCTTCTTGTAGTCTTTTCATCCTTGTTCCCCCCTTAGTAGTATAAGTATGCTATTCGCAAAAACGAGGCGGGGCGAAGCGGAGCAAGCCCCGCAGCCGGGAGATTCCTGTTGGAATGCCACCTACCTGAGCTCCCTGAGCTCAATTGCTGGCGCAACCCTTACCTAGGTATACATATCTTATACTTAGCTGACTTATGGGGATTCTCCACCTCCCAACTCCTTCCCGCGATCTCACTCCACTACCCCGGACCCCACCAAGTTAATGTTGGTATAGGAGTAGGTAGGGAATCCTGCCAAGCAAGCTTTGATACTTAGATAGAGCAACGAGGAGCTAGCCCCATGCCCACACGCACACGGCTGAAAGCAGGCGCCCCCGTGTGAGAGGAACCCCCTCCCCAGCTGGTGATCTAATTTATATACTCTCAACAAGCATCATCGAGCAAATATCAACGAGCATACAACGTTGAACTCTAATAAGTTGTTGACAGGCCGTGTCGTGTCGGCGAATCTTTGCATAATTACTATGCGCCACTGTATCCATTGTCAAGGCTCATGGATGATGGTATGCTTGATATATAGAACTTGCTCCCATCGGCTAGGAAGCCTAGCATGATAGCCAAGCCAGGATGACCGAGAAACAAACATCGAGTTCACTTCGTTTCGGCGCCTGTGTTTCGCTCCCCTTCCTGACCTACACAGCTCGACGTCAGTGGGAATGGAAACCATGGAGCTGGAGTATGGAGAAAAAGCCTCAGAATGTACAGCTGGGTGAAACCCGAGGGGCTTGCCCCTCTCGCCGAGCTCTCCAGTTGTAAGCTAGAATCTGCACTGTTAAGACCGCATCGGCGACGCTGATTCCAATGAAATATGTTGATGGCTCGAAGTCCAGTATCACGAGGAGGCTGATCCCACAGCCCGGACACCAACTCCAAAGGAAAAGAATTTGAAGACAGAGAGGTTGCATAGTTGGTCGCTGGCATCTTCTTTCTGCCTGCTCTTATCGCGGATGCACAAACGCGCAGTCATGTTGGCAATAAGATAGCGACGACGATGCGTGATGTGGGATATTACTATGCTAGAGGATTGGAAGGCTGTAGTCGGTTTGGATCAGGTCCGGAGATGGCCAGCGCTACTGCCCTAGCACGGCTTCACCAGAGTAAGCAGAAGAAGGTATAATGGACCTGACGTTCGTTTGTCAAGAAGGCCGGTAAGCATGGGGAGCGAGTGGCGTACGATAAAAAGTACAATACCCGCTTACCAAATGCGCTGGCGTCTCATGTAATAGACTTTTGAATTACTTTGACCAGTCGCCAACGACTGACGGGTATTTCTTTGACGATGTGAGACTCGGCTGCATTGCGATTTTGTATTGGTGATACACGGAGCGTTGACCCCGAGGAGTTGACAGGGCAGAACCAGTCCGTGACATATCTCAATCTGAATCTGAAGGCCATGCGTTTACGTACTCCAAAGGCAGGCCAATGCACCAATGCAATAGAGACAAGGCTCCGAGGCTACTATCATCTTGGTCAATGCGACATTTTACCCCAGGCCGTCGCAGTGGGGTTCGAACACAATGATGGCTGCTGACACACACCCGTGGCTGAGCTGGCGGATCGCCCCAATTACTAGTCGTAGGTTACTAGATTGCTAGGTAGGGATGTCGAGATTCAAGCCACTGAGACGCTGACTGATGGAAGTAAGCGAATCCGAATGCACGGCCTGGCACTAAAAAGATCAACCTAACCTAGCATGGTCGAACCACATGAAACGGGTTGAGGAAAGAATGCGCCGAGGTTCAGTTCACATGTGGTCGCCAGGACTTGAGGTTACAGCGTCATCAGGTAGTCTTAGGGGCTCTTTGCCGAGAGTCGTCCCCATTCGGGGTCCATATACAAGCAGCAAGCAGCTGCTCACTACCCTCCAACCAACTTACCATTAACACAATCAATCTATTTCGTGGCGGGTTGATCAGTTTACTACCAGGCCTGCACCTTCTTTTCCCAATTACAAGCCTAGCCCAGCCTCAGCATCTCCCAATCCAAATCAGCGAAGATGGGTCTCGCCAACGGTATGTGCCCCCGTGCCTCCTTGAAGCCAGTCGGTCGTGCGCAAATGCGCGAATGCGCTCCTATCTTCTTGGGGTCCAAGTTATAATGTGAGACTAACGCATAACCCGTCGCCCCCCAGACAAGTTTCCCTCGTCCGCCGCTTTCGACGCGATCAACTCGGCTCTGAACTCTAGCGAAGCCGACAAGAAGGATGCCATCAAGCAGGGAAACGCCGTCTTCGCCTTCACGTTGAAGAACAAGGCCGGCGAGACAGACAGCTGGCACATCGACCTTAAGGAGAAGGGTACAGTCGAGAAGGGTCTAGGAACCAAGCCCACTGGTATGTTTTGCTCTGACGAGAACCCCCTTTGCGGTCTGGTACTGATTCTATGACCGCATCTAGTTACCCTCTTGCTTTCGGATGAGGACTTTGGCAAGCTGGTTGCTGGCCAGGGCAACGCGCAAAGACTGTTCATGTCGGGCAAGCTCAAGATCAAGGGTGATGTGATGAAGGCAACCAAGATGGAGCCTATCCTGAAGAAGGCGCAAACCAAGGCCAAGCTGTAAACTGCACACGCATGCACGCATGTACTTACTATCTTGCCTACCCGCGACCGCTACCTACAACCATGGCAGCCCGCCGGAGCTCTTCTCTTTCTGAGAATCGAGCCCCGTGTGCTCTACAATTTGATACCATCATTCTCGATACTACAATGTCGGAACTAGCTCATCTGTATATTCTCAATTGCACTGTGCCCCAGCCCTGATTGACCCTGCCTCAGCTAACCCCTTCATGACTATGCGATAACAACGATGGCAGTCGTGCTCAGAGTACGTGATGATGACTAAAAGTTGTAGCAGTGCCGCACTATTTGCTCCCGTAGATGTGGCATGGATCAGAAGCCGAGCGGGCGGTGAGGTGGCGTCCCGGTCTCCCAGCAAGCTCAACCCTCCCTCTGCCACAGGTGAGATGGCTGGTGTGAGACGGTTGTTGGCGTTGGTGAGTTGGTGATGGGCCCCGTTTCGGGTCAGAGAGCCAGTTATTTATGTACCTTGTACGGAGTAGTTGGTGGATGAAAGCAAGGGAGGAATGGGTTAAATGGATGCAGCAATTAATTGGGTGGAATGCAGCCCTGGCATGTCGGTTCCTCTGGCGACGATGCATCAACAATGCCAGTCCAGTCACTCGCGCGCATTCGCCTGCCGGCTCTGCCTTCTGCTGTCTGCCTTAAAATTCAGGCCTTCGAATTCCTGGCCTGAGCAGCTGGTGATTGGCCGACGCGACCTTCTCTGTCTGCCTGCCTGCTTGCTCGTGCACTGAGCGCCTGCCAGCCCATGCCCATGCCCATGCCAGCCTTCTTTAGTCTAGCCTGAGCACGGATCACCTCGCGTGCTGCTCCGGACTCACTCACACTCACACTCACACTCTCCTCTCCTCTCTTCTTCTCTGTGCTTTGTGCAAGCGGAGAGAGGTGGAGTGAGAGAAGAGACCGACAAGTTTGCCTGCACCTGCACCTGCACCTGCGCCTGCACCTGCGCCTGCATTTTTCCCTCTCTTTCTTTTAGCCGTGCTGCTACTACTGTACCTGCCCACCCAGCAGCCCAAAGCAAACAAGCACAGGCGCGGCTCGCTCTTCTACCTAAGGAATCCGTCACCATCCACGCTTTTCTCTTGACGCCCAAAATTTCTAGACCGTGGCCCCCTGCTTTTCCTTGGAAAGCTTTCGAGGATCGACAAGCATCGCGTCGAGGGCCCTTCACAATTTTTTTTCCTCATCAAGACCTGGCCAGACACAACACCACGCCGAGACAATAGCCACCTCGGATTATGAACATTTCCAAAACCCACCTGATTTGACTTCATTTCAAGCCATCTACCAACTGACCTTCGCGTCAGCATCCGCCCGCTCCCTTCCTTGATGCACCCTTTCGTCCCCCGACTAGGTCTCACTATGCTGCTGGCCTCTCTGTGGACCTCCCGATATTATTGATAATTTTCTCCCATCTCCCACACATCGCGTCGCATCTCCCCGAACTCGCGTCGTCCGATTCCGGTCCTCTTCTTCACGACGCCCAGTGCGGGGGGGGGGGGGGGGGGGGGGGGGGGGGGGGGGGGGGGGGGGGGGGGGGGGGGGGGGGGGGGGGGGGGGGGGGGGGGGGGGGGGGGGGGGGGGGGGGGGGGGGGGGGGGGGGGGGGGGGGGGGGGGGGGGGGGGGGGGGGGGGGGGG
>QUSE01000028.1:244423-280216 GCA_006508115.1 Apiospora malaysiana
CCCCCCCAAACCCACCCCCCCCCCCCCCCCCCCCACCATTGCCACCTACCAATTCGTCAATAGTCGCGATGAGCTTCAGTTTAGACTACACGCCTCGCAAGGCGCATCCCGCTCCGGGTCAGCGAGGCGCATCCAACCCGGCTGGTTCAACCCCGGCCGCCTCACGATTCCGATCATCTCTGGTACCTATGGCAAAAATGTCTCCGGCGCGTTCCAAACCTACTCTAGGCAAGCCTGCCGCCCCTGCGAGGCCCAAGCGGAATCTTTTCGACACGGCGACACCCAAGCCGTCTCGGACGACCCAATTCGCGCCCGCTCTCCCGGCGACGGCTTTCAAGGCATCATCAGGTGCTCGCAAGTTCGCGCCACCAAAGAATACCAATGCAGGCATGGCTGGCACCACGTCAGCCGAGCTCTTCAAGATGCGAATTCCGGAGCCCGACGCCGGCCTAACAGGCGAAGCATTGGCCAAATCCATCCCGGAACCCCTAACGAAGAGAGGCACCGTATACGCCGACCAGTACCTTGCCGATAAGTGCCCGCCTGACTTCGATGATCTTCAACGAAGACAGTTTTTCTGTATCCTCGATTTACGACGGCTGAAACACGCGGCAAACGAGATCTTTGTCAAGAAGGACTGGAAGGTGAATATTCTCAACTTCGCAAAGGAGTATGAGAAGAGCCGCGGCTTGATCATGTTGCATTACGGCCTGTACGAGTTCAAGAACGTGAAACCGTCGGAGGATGTCATGAAGAGATGGAGAGCTGCGCATGGCCTACCGGAACCTGAGGTAGAGAAGCCGGTCGCTAAGCCAGCGGCCAAGGTTGGTACAAGCGCTTTCGTCAGTTCAGTACCTGCCTCCTCTACAAAGCGGAAAGCCGATGATCAGCTTATCCCGGGCAACAACACACTAAAGGCTTCTACTGCCAACCAAAACAAGAGGCGCAACGTGGAGCACGACGAGGAGCCTACCACCGACGACGCGCCCAAATTTGCGCCCTCGCCGCTCAAAAGTAAGCGCAAGGTGGAAGTGGCAGAGGAGGAGACCGACGAAGGCCTACGGAACAAGGTCCAGAAGACCCCATCCGCTGCTAGGTCTAGACTCGAAGGTATCATCAACAATGTACAGTCGAATACCACTACGCCCGTAGGCTCCCCTCTGAAGCGTTCCACGATGGACAAGCCCCCGTCTCTTTTCGCTGTTAGCAAACAGCCCCACGATTCCCAGAGCCCTTCCCTCTTCGCCGTCAGCAAGCAGCCCGATAATTCCCAGAGCCCTTTCGCTACCAAGTCGAATCCTTTCGGGGCACCCACCAATGGCGCTTCCAGCTCGGGGCCAGCACTGGAGTCGTCCCAGTTCCAACCAGGGTCGACCCTTAACGCTTCAAAAGATTCGGTTCTGTCCGGCCACAAGTTTGGCTCAACCACAGCCGCGGCTACTGGTGGCAACATCTTTGGATATCTTTCCGAGAGTTCAGCCAACAACAGCGGAAATGAAAAGGAAGAGGCCGATGCCGACGCTGACAGCGACACAAACTCGGAACACGAGACTGAACAGGAAGCTGACAGCCAGGACGCCGCGCCCAGTTATGAGCCCAGTGCTGCTGCAAGCACTGGCACAGCCACGCCTCCAATCCAGGGTGGTTCCAGCCTATTCGGTTTCGCGAAGCCGAGTGGCCCCTCGGCGTCCTTCGATTCCGCCCCCAAACCTGCCGACGATGCTAGCAAAGGTGGTCTTTTCGGCAGAGTTTCCTTTGGTCCTGACGGTGAACCACTAAGAGCAACGTCCACCGAAGCAGCTCCCAAAGAACCATTGCCAGCCAAAGAAACCCCGTCTGAGCCAACAGCGACAGCCACCCCAGCAAAGACACCTGGCGACTTTACTTTCAATGCTTCTACTACGCCAATCACCTTTGGCGGCAAGAGCGGCTTGGGCAGTTCCATCTTTGCATCTAAAGCTGCCGTACCATCTTCAGCTCCGGTTCCTGGCAAGGCGCCGAGCTCCAGTGCTTCCAGCATCTTTGGCGCACAACCACCCGCTTCACCAGCACCTCCCGCCGCACCAGCCTCGTCGTTCATTTTCGGTGATCTTAAGAAGGGGCCCGACACTGCCACGAGCACCCCGAACGGCGGGTTATCTCAATCCATATTTGGCGCGCAAAAGCCTGCGGCTTCACCCGCCCCAATCTTTGGTGGATCATCGTCAACTCCCTTTGGCGCAGCTCCGAAGCTGGCAGAAGCGAATGCTGCTCCTGCACCCGAGAAGACCAAAAGCTTGTTTGGTGTATCGTCTGCCCCAACGGCTGATCCTACACCTGCTGCCCCATCGCCCTTTGCCGGGTTTAATAAACCCACCGAAGCTGATAAGCCGACAACCAATGGTGGCCTAGGTTCATCGATATTCAGCAATGCTAAGTCCGCGCCAAGCAACATGTTTGGACAGTCAGCTACTCAAAGCAGCACCGCTGATATATCTACTCCGAAGCGTGGTCCTGATAGTTTTGAAGGCAGACCAATCAAGCGTGCAACCGGCATATTTGGCAAAGCCAACGCATCCGCAGACAAGCAGGGATCCGAAAAAATATCGTTTGGATCTTCCCAGCCAGCTCCATCCCAGGGCACCTCGTCTGTCATGGGAAGCTCATCGACCTTGTTCGGCTCGCCAGCACCCAAGTCCAATGCGCCAGCAACGACCAACATGTTCGCCAATAGCACCTCTACCGCCGCTCCATCATTCCAATTCGGCGCATCCACACCTGCTGAAAAGAAACCAGAGGAGGCCAAGCCCGCGCAGTCCAATATCTTTGGTAATGCTGCAGCGTCCACGGGTGCTTTCAGCTTTGGGTCGCAGAACAACGCCAGTCCGGCAAAGGAGACAGCAGCAGCACCCATGTTCAGCTTTGGATCCCAGGCCAAAGAATCTGCTACAGCGCCCTCATCTATGTTCAGTTTCAACGCCGGTCAGAATTCCACACCCGCTCCATCCTTTGGAGGCCCGGCGTCGCAAACGAATGGCACACCCGCGAGCAACTTTGATTTCAACTTTTCAGGAGGGGCCACTCCGGGAGGTAACCCGGGTTCTTTCACGTTTGGTGGTGCCGATCAAGGTGGTTCGTCCAACCCAGGGTCTTTTACCTTCTCTGCTGGTGGCGCCGCGCCTGGCGCATCAGCTCCAGCGTTTGGTGCTGGGTCATCCACTCCTACGCCGTCTGGGTCATTCAACTTCCAATTCGGTGGCGGCGCCGCCCCCAAAGCACCGGAACCCAACAACTCTGGTATGTTTGGATCGCAACCAAACGGGTCTTCCGGAGCGCCCGCTTTCAGTTTCACTGGAGCTAGCCCTGCCCCGAACCCCACAGCCAGTAAGACACCACAGAGTAGTGGCATCTTTGGTGGTCTGCAAGCACCCGGCGGCGGTACCTCGACGGGAGCTAGTGAGTATTTTTTCGGTCATCGCGCTTGGTGTTAACTAACCACAGTGTGCAGACTCCCCGTTCCCAGCGCCTTCGAGCATGAACTCTACACCCATGGGTGGTACCCCTGAACCGCAGACCCAGGATGGCGAGGAAGCTCCCCAAGAGCAGATTTCGTTGACCACTGGCGGCCCAGGCGAGGAAGACGAAGAGATACTCATTGAAGTACGTGCCAAGGCGACAAAGTTTGTGCCGGTGGTGAAGGGTGGTGACGGTGATGAGGACGGCAACAAGTCTCCTTGGCGCACTCAGGGTCTGGGTCCTCTTCGTGTCCTGAAGAACAAGACTACGGGGGCTGTTCGATTACTGCTGCGTGCCGAACCTCGTGGCCACGTCGCCATGAACAAGGCACTGATGGCAAAGTTTGACTACAAGCCGGATACGGTGAAGAAGACGAGTATTAAGGTCATGGCGGCGAAGGATGACGGATCCGGCATAGAGACGTGGCTCTTGCAAGTAAAGAAGCCTGAGATGGCAGCCGAGCTAGCAGCTGTCTTGGAGGCCAACAAGCACAGCAACTGAGGTATGGGTGGGCCTTGGGAAAGGTCTGTAGCGAGCGGGACGTTAGCTGCCTCACGAAACTGCAGCAAGTGCGGAGGATTGGAAGCGTATACTAGATTTATTCCTTATTTGGTTGGTCCATAAGGCCAGTTCTTGATGGTTAGTGAAGATCAGTCAGGCCGCACCAATGGAGTGGCCAGTGGCTTGCATTGGGAAAAAGCGAGGGGTTTTGCAGAGCATAAAACGGGGTTTCGGCTGGGTTGATGTTTTTAATTGTAAGATTGTGCAGCCCGAATTCCGCACGTACATAATGCGAGATTTTCATGCGTGATATCAGTTTCACAATATGCTATGCTTGATGGGATCCGTCGGCATATTCGGCAATCTTTCGATACATGTGGCTGACCATTCCCTCGACTTCTCTACGCTTACGGGTTTCAACATCGGGGGTTTTACCTGCTCTTCTTTTTCCTAACACTCCATACGCCAACCTCGAGACACAAGCCTCCGTCTGCGCCGCCTTCCAGCATCAAGTTTCTCTTGGCTTTCGCGTACCAAGAATCCCAGCTCTCCTGGCTCATCTTGTTGACCGATCGCAGCATGGGCTCCCAAGTCCCTATGAGATCCACAACGCACTGGAGCGCAGTATTCCGAATCGCCGCACGCTCTGAGTTCGTTGCCGCCGCCGGGTCGCCGTCGCAGCCGGCCAACTGCCTCCTCTTCTCCCAGCCAATGTCCGTGCTGAGCGGAATGGCGAAGCGCTTGGAGATCATGCCCTCGAGCGTGTCGGCCTCCTGCACCAGGAACGGGCCGATGGTGGCACAGGGCACGGGCGAGACGGTGCGGGCGTCGCAGGCCTGGCTGAGCCAGCCGTTGTACTTGACGACGTAAGGGTTGGCCGAGGGGCCGAGGATGTTGGCGTCGACGTCGTAGACGCCCAGCTCGGCGAAGGCGTCGTCCTTTTGCTGCTGTTTCTTGTGTTGTTGCTGCTGGGTGTGTTGATGGCGAGTGCTGCCCCTGTGATTATTACCGCCTTCACCGCTGTTGGTGATACTAAGACTGCTTCCTCTTCCCTTTGTGACGCTGTCGGGTGCGTTGGGCTTCAGGGAGCGCAGGACGCTGTCAAAGTCCCAGACCTCGAGGACGCCGCCGGGACGCAGGACGCGCACCAGCTCATCTGTGACGGCGGCCAGCTCCTTCTGGGTGAAGGCGGCCGACATGTCCTTGAAGACGACGAGGTCGAAGGCGGCCGACTCGAGCGGCCAGGGGATCTGCCGGCAGTCGTGTTGCACAAACTGCCAGTACATGTCGTCGCGGTCCGAGTCGACCAGGGCGGGCGGGCCCGCCCCGTCCCCCTCCTCCTTGTCACCCTTGCCACTAGGGTTGCTGCTACTGCTACTGCTGCTGTTGTTGTTGTTGCTGCCGCGGATGTCTAGCCCCACGAAGGCGACGGCGTTGTGGCCATGCCGCGCGAAGTAGCGGTGGCAAAGCATAGACCAGACGCCCGAGCCGCAGCCGACCTCGAGGACGCGACGCGGCGGCTTGACGCTCTGCTTCTGCTGCGAAGAGCAAGAGGTGGCATTGGTATTAGTTGTAGTAGTTGGAGTTGAAAAGGGAACAGGTGGGGAAGAAGATGAGGCGACCGTCGGGCCCACGAGCTCGTCGCTGCGCAGGACGGGCCGGCCCCCATTGAGACGCAGGCGCAGCAGGGTGGACAGAGTTTGGCGGTGCGTCTCCTTGAGGTCGATGGGGAAAGGGTAGACCAGCGTTGGGTCGCTAAAGAAGCGCCGGTCGTTCACCACGATGGAACGCTTGCGGGTGGGGGCGCCGCTGCCGCCGCCGCTGCTGCCGCCGTGCCGCGCCGTCTCCTCCATCGGGCCTTGATTAGAGTGGGCGGGCATGCTTTTTCTTCTTCTTCTTCTTCTTCTTCTTTTTGTCTTAATTGGAGATGCCGTGTTCTTTTTCTCCCACTCTTTTCACCTATTCTACGTTGGTATTTTCAGCTCTTTCTTGAGTTTGGTTGATCTGCCCAACTCATCCGCCTTCTTTTCGTGCCCCTGTCCGTCTCCCCTTGTCCTGGCCTTGTGGTTCCCCCGAGTCTGGGCAGTGGAAGAAATGCTGATGACAGGTCAGATCTGTATGATGGACACTAGCAAATACCTCAGTGACCTGTGCCGCAGTCGTCAAGCGGTGGCAGTGCGGCAAGACTCGTTACAATTGGAGAAGAGACGGGACCGTTTGAACTGACGTCGACTTGCATAACTAAGTCGAAAGAAAACCTGAGTACATAGGATAAATTCGAAGTTTGATTTGGTGTTGGAGAGCATTGGAGCGTTGGAGGGGAACACGCCAACACGGGGATTTGGGCTGCTGATGATGATCATGGCGATACACCGGTTGAAACTTGAAAGTCAATTGCCTGCCAGCAAGCGAGTCTTTGACCAAACTAACCTTGGATACATACATACATACATACATACATGTGCATGCACATTAATTCGATATAACGTACGCAAGTAAGGAGCCCATACTGTTTACCTTGATTACTGGACTGGAAGGGTGGATGGATGGACGGATGGACGGATGGCTGGCTGGGTGGGGGACCCCGCGGCATTTCCGTCTCGATGCCGCCCCAATACCCGTCGTCCTGACATCCAACCAACACACGATTCGAAGCGCGCACCTACGGCAATAATAATATCGACTGAAATCCTCCAAGCCTTTGATGGCGATACTCAACCCTGCTGCCAACTTCCACCTAAAGACGCGTGTCCATCTCTGCATACCCGTTCCAGGCGAAGGGGGGAGGGAGGGGGAGGCTCAGCGGCACCTTTTCCTATTCGACGCCCCAATGCCCTTCGCTAAAAACAGCTGGGAATGAGGGCGGGCAAGGAGGGGAAGAGGGAGGCGGTTTGCCCATCCCCAGTCCCCCGTCTCTGCGCCAACACTAGAGCAAATCGGAAATCGGGACGCCATCCGAGAAACCAAGCGCCCAGTCAGTCTTGTGATGCCTCCATGGAACGCTCTACTGCTAGCGAACGACCTCGAATGTCTGGATTCGTCCTTCCGCAACCAGCACATACTTGGGGCGCGGGCGGGCCGTGGGGGGTGTTGGAGAGGATCGCGTAACATATATCGGCAACGACACTGGCTTTGTCTCCAGTCGCCATCGTCCGGTCACATCTACTTGGCCCTGCCACAACGAAGCACCTGTCTGCTGGGCCGGACCACCTAGAAAGCAGGTCATCATACAACCCGACAATCCACCAATCAAATTATCCTGCGGCCCGAGCCGTTAGTAGACAGGCTTCCTCCATGGTTTCACGTCATCAAAGTGTCGCGGCAAGAATACAGTAAAACAATGATCTGCAGACGTGTTTGTGTTTCTACAGAAATCGCCGTTTCCATACTATATATATATATGGTGGCTAACGCGCGCCCTCTCTAGGAGGGAGCCCAAGTTCAAACTTACACATGATAACTCCAGAAAGCCGCCCATGAAACTGCGACTTGATAGTTTGGTTGGGGTTGTCAATCATTTCCGAGCCCAAGAAGTGCCCGGCACGCCGAGCCGTGAGAAGCCAGGGGCATACTTATACAGATAGGCCTCAGCCCCGACTTCCAGTCATGCAAACGGCATGGGGCTTGCCGGCTTGTACTCGTTGGCAAGGAAGGACGGGGAAACATATGCTGCTCGTTTTTTCGCAATGCTATGCACCCGTGGGGCCTGCAAACATGTTCTTGGACAAGCAGCACAGGGGACGTTGGGTCCGTAAAACCCCAAGCATACCCAAGCCCGGATGGAAGAAAGGATGTGACGCGACTTACGTTCCCCCTCCGCTTGGCTTATGAAATCCGGGAAACCTCACCCGGATATTTTGACGGATAGTTCCCGGGAACGACCTCGTGACGGCCATGACTCAGGACCGGTGCAAAAATAGGATGAATCAAGAGGGAAAAGGCCTCGCTGGACGCCGCGCCCGCATCTGTCGCGCAGGACGGAATCATCTGCACGCGGCCGATTGATTGCAGATCATCCACGTCTCATGAATTAGATGAAGGGCCGATATTCTGTTGCCCTGGAGCTTCTCCCACCATACTTAAAAATCAGAGACCCGAGCCGAACGCAGGTTCAAACGCGATGCAGCTCGACTAAGGATATCAATGCTTGCTTGATCAACGTATGACGAGTGCTGAACACAACAAGAAGAGTGGATATGAAGCATCATGTCGACGCTATACAACATCTTCCGTAAGGAATGCGAATGCTATACGCCATCCAGTGTTTGGCAGCCCTATGAGAGGTATCCTGCCAACCCAGGCGGGATGAAACGACATGCGTATACCCAGAGCCCAACAAGTCAATATGCCACACGGGTCGTGGGCGACGTAGACATGGGATATGGCCCATGATCACGCCTGGGCAATGCCAGGCGTGCATACTCCGCCAGAGTCTCGTAACAACATGTATGGGCGGACATGGCATACACCCCTGGGCACTGGGGCGGAACTTTGGACATGCTGTAGGAAAAATGCAAGGGGCCTTCTCCGTTGTCAACAAATCAACCCAACCAGCACATCGTGATGCGGATCTTGCGGCATTCTCACGAGGCAGATACCCAGTTGAGCGGTTAATGCATGTACGTCTGCACCGACAGTTTGTTGCATATGTCGAAACAGGAGACCAAGCCGGAACGCTGCCGATTTTCTGAAGAGTGCCCTGCGGAGATGAGTCATCTAGATTCCAGAGCGGTTTCCGTTGGAGAGCCCGGAAAGGAAGTGACGATGTGGGAACGGAGGGCTATTATCGCGAGCAACCTCGGCCTAATTATGATACCCGGGCCCTACGTCTACCTCCAGGCGGACCCCATGGCATCCATCCCATAGTGGCGGCTCTGCGGGATCTGGTCCAGTTCCACAATGCAGCCCGCCGAGCGGCGTACACCATACTATTCTGGGCAGGACTGTACCGTCTATTTTCCTCTTCGTGCTTGTGCCCACTGCCGAATGCTGTTCTAGGCTGCTCTGGGCAGGTATAATAGGTTGGTGGATCGGCCGCCGTGTGCTCGAGAGGAGCGGGAACACCCCCGGTATGAGCAATCCTGTCCCAACCAAAAAGGAAAAAAAAAAGAATTTTCAAAAATTTTCTCCGGGCGATCTGTATCTGTGCCGGGTGAGATGGAGAGGTTTGCAAGCAAGCGCTGGAGGCGGATATGTGGGTGGAAGTTCCGCTCGAGGCTTGTTTATCGCAGCGGCGTGGGGAGCGACAAAGAAGCAGCAGTTGTGGGGAAGCCCCAAATTGGGATCACACGAAGTTCTCTGGGCAGATTGTAGATGTACGTAACCAAGATGGAAGCTATAGTAGTAGACACAGAAAGAAGAGAGTTGGCGACTTGCCATACGCCCTTCGAAATTGCCTGACCCAAATCAAAATAGCACCACCAACAACGACATGATTGCATGCACGACAAAGAGGCTGAATGCGATTGTGGGAATATGTAACCTACTTCTAGACCTACGCAGACCAGTGGTTGGGGGCTGTTGTCGGGGACTGCTGTCGGAGACGCTTGCCAAAACGCTCACCGAGGGAGGAGACGGGACCCATCTCGTGGCGGCAATAGGGGATGGGGCCATGGGCATCTCGTGAAAAGGGCAATGAAGCACGCGAGCGAACCAAACCCTGCAACATGCACTGCCGAAGCGGGCATGGCATCGTACTGTAGGTAGTAGGTAGATGATGATGATGATGGAATGCATGTGCTTGACTGTAACTTTGTAACGCAATGAAATGTCCTGTACCACCTCAGCTCAGCTCACCAAGACAGATGCCTCATGAGACTTGTCGGGGTGTTATCCCGAATCAAGTCCGGCATGAGACCGGTCTCGGGGTGAAAGGCGCCCGCCCAGCCTGATTCGCCTTTTTCACCCTTTCCCCCTCAACTTTACCGCAGGAAGGGGTTGCGCTCGAGTAGGGTAGTATTTGACCTACATATTTTATATACTCTATACAACTGACAAGATGCGGGAGGCAAATGATATATGTCACCTATGTATCTCTCCAAACGGGGTTGAGCCTCCACAGAGACGGAGTTCCTGAATACAGGGAGGGGCGAGGAAGAGAGCCGGAGGGTCAGACTGGAGATGAGATGTTGCGCAAGAGGCCGATGAGTGAGGTCCGTTGTCTGCGCCGCAGTGGGTTTGGAGGAAAGGAAAGGGGGGAAAAAACCAACAACAACCTACCAGTAACCTACCACGAGGATCTATTGAAGGCAAAGTACTTAGTATGTGGGCAATGTTTCTTTGGTGATGGGGCAGGCCGGGATCAGACTACGAACGGCATGCACCTAAACTAGCGGCAATGGGGATGGGCCAGGACGGGCCAGGATGGGGGTCAGGGAATCGGGATAGGACATTCTCAATCCACAATCAAATACTTCCAGTCCAGTCCAGCTTGTAGGAGCAGGAATTGTCATGTGTCATGGTCGCGGCGGAGTGATTGGCCAAGTCTGGATCGAGCAGCTTGTACAACGACAGACAGCCAGTCAACCAGTGTTGTTTGTCGAGGTTCATAACTCATATCTCATATCTCATATCACGTATCATGAATCCATGATCCATCACCCATCACCCATCACCCATCACCCATCACCCATCATCCACTGGCCTTATCATCCATGCCATGCAGTAAGTACCCTACCATTTTTATTCTGATATTTCAACCTTTTACCAGGTCTTATTAGGTCAGGTAGATAAGGTAGCCTTTGCCCACCTCCGACGGTTCCGTAGCACATGTTATCCTCGTCCTCGTCCTCCTCGACCTCCTCGTCCTTCTTCTTCACCTACGGTCTTCATTTCTTTTTTCTTCAACTTTTGTAATCACCGCTTGCTTAGGTGCTTACTTGGGTACTTGGTTGGGTACCTACTTACTGTACTTACTGCTCCTTGTCCTTGGCAAGGAGCCCCACCAGCTCAAATCAATTCCAGGAGACACCAGGCACAGCACGTGCGTCCAAGGCCTAGGCCCGGCCAAGACCATTGAACCGCCGACTACATACCGCCAAACGTCTTCCTTCCTTCCTTTTGTCCCTCGCACCGACCGGGATCGGGCGATTGGGAAGCTGTATTGGGTCCTTTGCAGCCGCCGCTGTCTGTGGGAGGGGGAGGTCTCGAGGCTTTGCGAGTTGAAGTCAGGAAAGTTGGGATCGAAATCACCTTTATCATCTGTTGTTTTGGTGTCTTGGACTCTTGAACTCTTGGACACCTTGGACGTGTTCCAAGGCCTGCACGTGCTCGAGCAATTTGGGTTTTGATTCGGTGGTTCAGCTATTTTAGTTGACTGTGTCATCATCCCACGTCCCACATTCCACATTCCACATTCCACATCTCACCCCCAGACTTTCTTGGATCTGAGATCGACCTGTGTGTGTACCGTATCAATCCCTTGGAGAACAGGTCACTTTTGCCTGCCAAGCGCACTTGCAGGCACTTCGCGGTCTGCTACGTATCAACTGAAAGTGGGAAGAAGGAGAAGAAGAACCATAAGGGAAAAGAGAGAGCAAGAACGCTCGGGGGCGGCGGGGGGGGGCGGGGGGGGCACAAACAATATACCCCCCCCCCCCCCCAAAAAAAAAAGGAGAAACTTTAGGGCCCCTCCTGCGTCCTCCAGTCCCTGCCAGTTCCTCCTAGTCCCTCCCAGTGGAACCAAAGCCCAAAACAGGCGGACGTCATCGCCTCAATTGGCCCGACGCATTGGGCCCATCCGTCCAGTAGCGAATTGTCGCATCCTTATCTCTCTCCCTCTCTCTCATTCTCATTCTCACTTTGCCTGCCCGCCGCCGTCCATTCACATTGGCCGCCATAACTCCACACCCCATCCCTCCAATTGCTCTTTATATCGCATCGAAACGGCATTGGAAGGAAGCGGAACTCAATAAGTGCCCGAAATCTGCTCATTGGTATACACCGACGAACCCCTTGCGTGCCAACCCAACCCAACCCAAGTCCATGTTGGTTGGTTGGCTGGCTTAACTGATCACCATGAAGTACGGTGAATATTTCGAGAAGGAATCCGTCGCGAGATGGAGTTTGCACAACATCGACTACAATACTCTAAAACAGCTGATTAAGGTCAACACATCAAAGAACCAGGCCGCCTCGGCCATTGCTATCCCCGGCCAAACCGACCTCTCGCTCAAACGTTTCGAAGATACACTATTCCACGAGCTGCTACTTCAACACTCCCGCGTGGATCTCTTCGTCTCGGGCAAGGCAGACGAGATAGCAAGAAGGTTACGCCACTTGCATGGCCTTGTCCACATCCTGCTTCTCAAGTGCACCGACTCCAACGGCATCAACAATAGGCGCCAAAAGCGATTCGCCAAATACAGGCGCCAGATAGACGAATGCGCCAACGACATCAACGACTTAAAACGCTTCGTCTGGGCTCAGAAGGAGGCTCTGCGCAAGATCCTGAAGAAGTATAAAAAATGGACCGGGTCGACCGCTCTCGGCGCGCGATTTCGTGACAATGTGCTCTCCAACTTGAAGGGATTCACCAAACGCGACTTCCACCCCCTCGAGCAACAACACCAGGAGTTGCTTACAACCCTACGAGCTGCTTCGCCTCCGATGCAGTCCCCACAACAACCAAAAGACACATCCACCTCCCGGCGCACAAGTCGTATGTCATCTCCAGTAAGGCAACCTTCGACACATTGTCAAACGCCAACCGCCCCCGAGACAAGGTACTGGAATGAATATGACAACGGGAGCGAGGTGGGCGACGAGGAGTACACGCTCTACATCAACCCAGATGATTCGGGCAGCTTTCCCGGGCTTGGCAGCATGAAGGGCATGTTCACCAACTCGACCCGCAGGATCCGCGGCTGGCTCGGGCATGCGGACAAGGACGAGGAGCACCAATCGCTGCTCCATGCGCACCAAAGCTCGCCTACTGACTACTTCAGCATCCGAACCTCGGCCCATAACACCGACAACGAAGTAACGGAGGACGAGGACGCTTCTTCCGTCGAGTACCCCATCAGGGGATATACCGCGCATTATGCCGCACTTCCTAGCATAGAGGATCAGCGTGTGACTCGTTTCAGAGAGAAAGTGATGCACCGTTGCGCCATTTTGAGCTTCCTAATCTCCATTGTATTACTCGCTGTTGCCAGCGTGCTGGTCGCGACCGGCCGTCATAGGCTGCAAGTCGAGGTGGACGTGGGTGTCACACTCGCCGTTGTTGTGAGTTTGTTCGCCGGCTGCACGGGTCTTGGCTCGATGCTGTATCGCCAGGACCCATTAGGTTTCATCTACCAATTTGTGGTATGGTTTACGTTTATTGGTATATGCGTGCTTAACGGCATGCTTCTCGTCCTGGTCGCAGGGGTGAGCGGCTTATAAAAATATGCCGAATGGTTGAGTTAACCAATATCGGAGGAAGAATCACGCGTCCCTCTTCGTTTGGATCATCAGACCACAGGCGATTTTTCAAAGAACAGATTGTGATCTCGCTCAAAGCTGGAAAATGGCGATTGGGTGTCCAACCCTTCGAATTAGGCATATGCTATGTCGGCCTTGACTTTGCGACGGTGTGTCCTGGTAGTGGCAATTGCCATCCTACAAGGCCATCTATCATCTCGTCATCTGCCAACTGTTATTCACCAGATAGTACAGTGCCAAGATGTGAATGCCACCGGCTTGGTGGAGATCTGTTGAAGTGTACTACTGTATAATAGTATAGCGTACCTGGGGAGTGGGAGGCTAGCTTTTGCTGCTCTATAATCCAAAGGGGGTAGGGGTACCTAGAGCAGCGAGAAGGTCTTTCTTGGAGACAGTCATTTATTATAGCGACGATACTAGACGACTATGTGAAGGCTTTGATATTCAATGATCGAGTTCCAGGTTACTTGGAATAGGGGTCGGTGTTCTTGTTGTTTATTCATGGACATGCCTATGAGTCTTGAAAATCGCTCTGTTCATTTTTTCAGCATCCTGGTTAAGTAGACAGTTTGTATAACATGAATATTGACTTGCTAAAAGTTTCTTTGCATCAACCGTACGGTTTGTTCCCAAAATGGGAACTGTCTCACCACCCAACAATACTATTTTCTGGCCAAGAAATGAATGAAGCAAGAGGGGTATATCGTATTTTATAAACTTCCAACTCCGCCTCGATTCTGGTCGTACATACATGAAAGCTGGTGATTCCATCCGGTCCACAAGGTTATCTACCTACGAGCGTGTTTTCCGTATATATATGTTAGGCAATACCTATAGTTGGAAAGAAGAAAAACCCATGACTAAAGTACGTCCTTTGCAGGCCATTACAGTTATTCAGTCTTGGCCCACTGTCCATTCGTCAGCTCAGGTCCATGGAGCCTCTATCGTCCGAGTTCAGAATGGCCCCGATGGCTTGGGGGGCCGAGAGCGAGATAGGCTTCGTCGTTGCCAGGCAGTGATTCTTCGTGTCCTGGAGTTGCACGGCGGAATTTATTTCAGGGCGTCGATACCAATCAATGCCATATACCTCATCGAGTTTGTTCATCATCTTATCTGTAGGGCCGGCGTACGTGTCAATTAGTTCGCATTTGTTTACGCAGGAAAACGGTTGGAGTATTGGGGAGGAAGGGGCTTTGGCAGTGACGATGGACAACGGCTGTGGACGTACCGGCGATGCCCCACCGGCATCTGAAAAACTTGAGACTCTTGTACTTATCCATGATCGCGTCCTGGCATTTTTGGTACTCGTGGGGGAAGATATTGCGCAAGCTCGTGTATACCTGGACGACTACGTAGCAGGTGGGCGCCGCCAGGGCGGCCAGCTCGCGGCATGACAGCTCCTGGTTGGAATTGTCGGCTTCGATGTTCATCTTGCACGTAATGTCCGACGACATCTGGGCCGCAAACCGCAACGCAGCCAGAGCCGTCCTTAGCTCCGTGTCATCGTTGATCTGCGCAGCCGTCTTAGACTCGAGGACTGGGAGGAAGGGGAGGTAAAGCGTGAAAAGTGCCCTGGATTTCCCATATATCAGATCAGTTATCATAGACAGGAGCGATATCCGACAAGCCAGAAAATGAGATTATGTATCCCAAGAGTGCTGCTACAAATCAAGCAGGTCGGAGAGCAAGAGGCGGGAAGCGGAGGTGGTGGCAGCAAACTTACGAGCAACACATAGCAAAACAGTCCAGCGCATACCGCCAGTCAGTAGCATCTTTGAGTAATGTCAAGGTCATATTGCGAATCTCTTCGTCCAGAGACGCAAATGTCTCGACAGGAGGCAGTGTGCCCGGCGACCGCATCCTTGTCTCATTGCTATGTCGCAGAGCGCGATGAAGCAAGCTGGCTACCTTGGCCGATATTTGGAAGGACTCCATCGAGGCCACGTTCACGCCGGCGCCAATGGGTAGCCATCGGTTGGACATGCCTGGCGACCCGTGGCTCGACCCTGACTGAAGCCTACCTGCTGAAATCTGACCGGATTCTGGTAAAAGTGTGTCGGGCTCGGGCGTCATCAGGATGAAAGGCAGATGCGTTGATGCATCGTCGCGATGTATTAATCTGCCAAAAAAAAGTTAATTATCCGCAACGAGAAAATGGTCTTGTCGTGCGAGACGCTGCTGGCAGCCATGGCAGCTTCTTCGAGAGGCGGTGCGACTGAGATCCGACGTCCATACAATATACCACCTGTTTACTGCCACTACCTTGTCGAAAGAAGCAGGTTCAGGACTTACTGGTCAAGAATAAACACGGACCACCAAAGGGCACTTCTCTGCTCCTGTTCCATGGCGTTTAGACCATTGGTGTTCAGAGGGACCGGATCACTCATAGAACCAGGTCGAATTCCTAAAACGTTAGCTGCCGCCGCCGTCTCACTGAGCGTCCTATAGGCCATTGCAGAACGGCCATGGCCGTACTCATAGAGGCTGAGCAGAGCGCCGATTTGAATAAACTCAATCCCAGGCGCCGTCGCCTCGCAAAGACCAAGCGTAAACGCACGCCTGACGACCCTGTAGAGATTGTCGAACATGTCCCGGCTACAGCCGCTGTTTGTCGAGCAGGTGCGCGCAGAGAGGTACATGGCCAAGATGAGCAAGGCTAGCTCGCGGCTCATATTGGCAGCTACAATATTCCAATCCGTCGAACATTTTCGCAACGTAATGCTGCTGCTCCCTCCAGCGAAACACGATGAAGAGGATGACAGAGCCGCAGCCGGGGAGTCTGCAGAGGCAATCAGGTAGTCAATGCGGCTGTCGAACAGCCCACGATGGACGACCGAGTACCATTTGTGGACGCAGGCGTAGTAGGCACGCACGCCATCCGTCCAGTCCGACTGCTCTCCAGGCGCAGCGTCGGCAGACACAAGCGACAAGATCAAGGGTGCTGTGAGCTCAGCCAACGGGTCTGGGGCGCATAGAAACTCCGACTTTGAGAGCGACTGTGATGGTAGGGAAACTAGGGGCGCTTGGCTGGGCGCGGTGCTGGGCCCTGTGACGGGGTCGGCCAAGTAAATGCATGTGGCACTAAGTCTGTAGGCTCCTTGGTTAGGTAGACATTGCTTATATCATGGCCCGGGCTTGCTTGGAAAACCAGGCGACGAGAAATCAGCAGATAAGCAACATACCTGGTGCATCTCGTACAATGTGGCAAAGCCTGTGCCTCTTTTGATCAGTAACTGCGAGGGTGACGTCGGGGCCGAGGGAAGGAACCGGTGATTGTCTCGAGATAAGGCTTCGCTTCCGTGAAGACAACCGAGGGCTCGGTGTCACTCACCTTGTCGCAACGTCTCTTGGCGGCTCTGCACTTTTGACAGGCGCGTTCTGAGAATCCAGGGGCAAAGGCACGCGATGCGCCGTTCCGGCTATCAGGGGATCGGAGAGCCGAAGAGGACTCGGTGGCTGTATCGGAAGCCGGCGATAGGCCGGTCAGAGTAAAGGCGTGACTGTGACTGATGGACTGCATGCCGACGCCCGGGCCGCAGAGATGGGGCTAATCGCTAATCAAGATATGGTATCAACACAAAGAATCCGCCTTCTCCGGGGATGCTCACATCTGATTTAAGGTTGTGACAAGGGCAGAAAGTTGTTCAGACCAGGGCATCTGAAGTGAAGTGAACTGGACTGAGCTGAGAAATGCATTGCGTGCGTGCATACACGGTAGTGGGAATTTTAATAGAGTTCAGGGCTACTGCAAGCGATTGAACGAGGCTTAGCCTTCGCGGGACATCACTGTCATAAGAAGAAAAAGAAGGGGGGAAAAAGAAAAAGAGAAAAAGAGAAAAAGAGAAAAAGAGAAAAAGACACAGACAGGCGCAGGCGCAGGCGCGCAGGCGCGATCGCCGACACCGAGAGGGTCGAGGGTCGAGGGTCGAGGGTCGAGGGTCTAGGCCCCAGCCAGTGACGGGCTTCCGCCGAGGTAAGGTATGTATGTATGAGGAATGAAGAATGAGGAATACAGCAGCTTGGGCCAGTTGGGAGTATCCATGATACAGTACAGTAACCTACCTGCCTGCCTACCTAGGGGCCTAGATTAGTGGTCACCAACCACCTAGGCAACTTAGGTTACCACTACCAGTACATGCCATACTGCATTCGATGTACTACGTAAGGTTCAATGTTAGTACATAACCTTCACGTCCTTCTACCACTAAAGTAGTCGATGCAAGCTTGTCTCACTGCCGATTGGACGCCCTGTACCCCTGGAAGACGCCAGCCGAGGTTTTTAAGAAGTAGGTACTTATATTATCGACTGACTTATTTACCTGCGACGCTGTAAGAGACAGACAGACAGACACAGAGAGAGAGAGAGAGAGAGAAAAAGAGAGAAACAGCGAGAGGTGGGACCATCAAGGGGCGTGAGGAGGCGTAGACATAATTACCTATGGCTTGCCTACCCGATTTCCGATTCCCGATTCCCGATTCTGTAATCGCCTCCTTGCATGTCATCAGCCTAGCAAACGACGCTTTGCGCGCGCGAACTCGTTCATTGTAGTAGTACTACTATTCATAAACAAGCAGGACCCCCTCTCGGGCCCCTCGGGTCTCTTTCCCAGCAAGGGGGGGCTATGTTCTTATTGACCTAAGGTTAATTAATATCAGCACCACATCTTGTAGTGGTATAGTTGTAGAACAGACCAGTGCCCTCAAGCTGGGGAGTTTCTCCATCACCGTGACGCACTTTAGCAGTGCAATCATGAGTCAACCTATAAATCATGTACTTTATTAGAAAAACCATTCATCCCACGGTAATATTGCCTTCAGTGGCTGTCATCAAAATGCCACGGAGTAAGTTCGTCCAATAGCCCAGAGCCTCTACGCCAAGACGCCAGGCAATCACACGGCTTTCAAAATATCATATCCCACCAGAGTTTCCCGCCTCCACTTGATAGATGCCCGAAAATACGATTTACAGGTCGAGGCTACCTTGCAGCGGCAGCTTTCTACTGCTTGCACCAACCCATATTTCATAACGACCCCTTTGAAGTAGCCATTTCTGGGACACGACATCCCACACGCTAAGGTCTCGTCTGCTGAGCTTAAAAGTCACAGTGGCCAATTGCGTGGCATTGATCAACGGCTTTTCAAACCCCCGCAGTTGGCGCAACGGCGCTCCTGGTATACCAACGTAGAGCTGGGCAGCCTCGGCGCCATCCACTTCCCCCGTATTGCGTATGTCTGCACTGACTGTCGCCACTGTATGCCACAGGTCAGAAGGGCCCCCTTCCTCGACGAGGCCCGAAGGGTACTTCTCCGTGGAGCCGTTGGCATTCCTGTCGATCTTGAGGTTCGAGTAGTTGAAGGTTGTGTAAGAAAGACCGAACCCAAATTCAAATCGAGGAGTGATGTTCTTCGCATCAAAATGCCGATAGTCAATGTAGACCCCTTCGGTGAAGTTTGACTGTGGGAATATCCCAAATAGTCCTTCTGGTAAGTCCGGTTTGAGGAGATCACCATAGTCTGATTCATTGGCCGCAACCGTGTAAGGCAATTTCCCAGAAGGGTTCGATTCGCCGTAGAGTATTGAAACCAGGGCACGCCCGGAGTCCTGGCCCGGAAGGTGCGCGAATATAACGGCCGTGACATTGGGGTGGTCGATGAAGTTCTCCACGAGACGTACCCCTGCATTATGGAATAACACCACGGTATTATTGCAGCTCTGTGCTACGTGCCGTATGAGTCCATCGCTATATTGGTCGCGAATGCCTGGTCGGTCGTATCCTTCCGATGAAAAGGCGTTGAGCATGACAATGCAAGCATCCGAGGCAGAATCCACGTACGGCTCAGCACTGGTAAAGTCCCAGAACAACGCTGTTCCATCATCATACGCACGAGCGTTGAGTGCATCGAACGGTGAACTGATGTAGGCAGGTGTCACGGCACCGGAGCCCCCACCGCTAATGATCGTGCCATTGGGTGCGATCTGTGGGAGTAGATCTTGGGACTCGAGCGCAAAAGCTCCAACAATATCACGCCCTTGATAAGCCGATTCGCCCCCAAAGCTCCAAGCCGACACGCCGCCGGTACCGTTGTAGTTCCATTGATCGGGGTTTCGGGCAGAGTAACCATATAGTGAGAGCATACGAGGCTTGCGAAAAGGGAGCGCCCCAACGGAGTTTTTGACCAGAACGTGTCCTTCGACAGCGCCATCAAAGAGGATCCGTTTTGAGGAGGTATTTCTGGCATCGACGATTCGATGTGGCTTTGTTAGGTCTGGAGGCATACCGAAGCCAGGTTCTGGAAAATCCTCATCCTACAAGATAGTAAGACACTATTAGCACACACCTCCTCGCCAACATACAACTCCAACCTTGTTTTCTACAGCAGACCTAAACCGTGATTGCGAGTCGCTATTCCAACTAATAAATGGACACAGAACTCACCTGCTTCATCTGATACCACGAAGCAATGATTCGAACGGCCATATCGTCAAGTCGTACTTGCGGCACTGATCCGTTCCTTACGGCTTCAACGAGGGCGTTGCCCCAGAGATCAGAGTTGGGCATTACCATGTCCATTCCAGCGAGCGCCGATGCAACGCCAGAGTGCTGTGCACTCCAGTCAGAGACCACGAAGCCCTATATGAATGCAAGTCAATATCAGCAGGGTGATCTACGCGGTGAAAGCAAGGCCTACCTGGAATCCCAGTTCTTCTTTGAGTAAAAGGTTCTGCGTAAAGCTATTCTATGAAGTTAAACCTAGTCAGTCTCGGGATTCGCTATAATGTACAAGGGGTTTGGGGCTTACTTGACACCCATAGGAGTTGTTGATTCGATTATAACTGCACATGATATTCCCAGAGCCGGCATGTACGGCGTCTTGGAACGGCCTGTCTGCCATTAGCCCATCATCAAGGTGCTTTGGGAATTCGGAGTATTACCAAAGGTAAACCTCATGCATCGTTTTGTCGTCGATATTTGAGGAGACGGCCTCCTTCCCGTTGGCCGGTACCCGATTCGTCTCTTGCTCGTTACCGATGAAATGCTATATCAAATCAGTGTCATTCGTGGATATGTCACGTTAGCGGACGGACCTTGGTACTGGTGATAACTCCCACCGACTGAATGCCTTGTACGGTCTCGAAAGCAAATGCACCACTGAGCCAAGGGTCCACGCCAAAGCCCTCCCAGTTGCGACCGCCCCGTACGACGCGGCCAACGGGGCCTACAACGGGGCCAAGTGCAACATTAACACCTTTGGTTCGAAACTCCAGCCCCATGTTCACAGCCCTCTGCCTGGCCAGAACTTTGTTCCAGCTCGCCCCAACATGCAGACCGCTTGGCCACCCACTCACAAAATCGGTCGCCCGTAGCCCATTGCCGGCATCGCTCAAACAGAGACCCGGAAATCCAAGGCGAGATATCGGAGGAATACTTCCGGAACAGCCGGTTCCTGTCGATGCGCCAGTAGTCAGGCTGACTTTCTCCTCAAGTGTCATGTTGCGGACCATGGCAGCAGCCTTGCCGACAGCGTCGGCCCATGTAGCAACCACGGCGGCAGTCAGATTCGCTAGGGGTCATGAGTTATCGGGACCAGGCTGTGGTAACCGGACAAAGAAAACTCACGCGAGGGATAGTATGGCTGAGACTGGCCATAGAAATAGGTATCATCCTTGATGATATTTGCATTCCCACCTGAGCAGTTACCAGATATGCAAGTGGCATTGTTGTTTCTATGATTTCGCAAGGCCAGCAGACCTAAGAGACCGAAGGGCAATATGCATAGTACCACCAGGAAGATCTGGAAAGGTCTCTTGGCTAGGATGGGAAACTTCTCCTTGAGCGAAGGCCAGCAACCCTGACGAGGGGCTGTCCCGGCCGGACCTGATTGGTTTTGCACAGGGTTGTACATAGCCTTGCTGCTGTGGCCTTTGCCGCGTAGAGTGTTGTCTTCAGCCATGTTGTTTCTATCATTGGATGTGTCCTGTACGTGCTTGGATGCTGACAGGATGCTTGAGTAGGTAGTCGTTGCAAATGGCCGGGCGAGATGATGGGGGCTCACTCGAATTGCAAAGTCCGAGACGGAAACAGTGAAGGGGCAGGAAATGGGTGAAAGAAACACAAATTGGTCGAATACATGTACGCGGGATAAGGATGAGATAGCTGCCGGCTGTCGTCCCAAACCTTGTGTGCACTTGATTGAAGTCCAGGTTGAAATCGAAATGCCGTAGTCAAGTGAGACGTGGGTAGCCAATGTTAAGCGACAACCTTTTATGGCGATCGACACTGCGAGGTACTACCTTACGGCCCTACATGAATATTGGCATCTTGTTCAATGTTGACGTCGAATACTGACTTATGTTTACACTGGTTGTTTGGGGGGCGTGGTTGTTGTTGCCCTGCTGAATGCACTTCCCTGTAATTGCCCAGGTCAAGCAAGGCCAATCACTCAATTTCCTGCTGGGGGTACTCCGTACTCTCGTCCCTTCGTCCCTTATGCAAGTACCACCCCCGGTGATCTTTTGTACTTAAGTAGGGATTCCATGTGTTTGTCAAGCTTCGCGGGAGTAACCTACATGATGTACTTCATCCATCTGCAATAATTTCTACAGTAGTCTCGCTTTTGATCAAATCCCCGTGGTACACAGAACTACGCCCATATGAATTCACTCTCTCTGCCAGCCAGTGGAAGTGCAGCAAGTACGGCGGGCCCCAGAACTCCCCCACGCGGAGAGCACCCACTAAATTGGAGAGCGGACCGCAACTTGATCGACGCAATGAAGCGGGGACGGGGATTAAAGATTGCGACAAAAATAGGTTATGATTGCATGTATATACAATACCAATTAAATACCTAGCTAAGTGGGTAGGTAGAGTGCTCAAGATGGCCATTATATATATATATATATAGAACTGAGCACTAAAGGCTTGCTGGCCAAGTCAGGAGTTGCTGAGTCGACCGGACTAGCGAGCATTATCTTTAATATCTACTACCTACCTAGGCACCTTAAAAGAAAGACACCGATCCCAGGTACCATCGCATCAGGAGCATGATTTCAGTTGCGCATCACTCAAATGAGAGACACGTATATATGGAGGAGATAAGTTGCAATTATATTCAGCAGTGAGGTTGGGGACACCCTTTTGGCCCCCGTTTATTGAAAGGTATTATCTATTTTACATCCGACTTCGCTCACACCGTTATTCGTGATGCTATATCCACAGCCGAAGAAAACAAAGGAAGAAACGTCAAGAGGTATCGGTCGTTAGAAAAACAACAAAAAAACGATAGCGAGCCGTTGTCGAGGTCTAACAGACCGCTCGCTGTCTGCCCGAACGGGAGAAACCTGACATTTCGAGCCCCCACAGCCTGCTGTGCCGAAGCTGCTGTACTCTCCTGAAGAAAGAGACCGTAACCATGTCTACGGATAGGCGCCAGAGCGCCATCCTTCAACGGGTATCAATGATCTCAATTTAGCCAACTGCGCGCCGCCTTCCGAGTCTGTACTATGTTCGCTTCCCATATAGTATAGACATTCGAGAAAGAAAGAAAAAAGCTGGACTTGTGTAGCAAATGATAAGAAGAGATGGCGACACGATCGGGGACCTCGCCTCATCGAACGGTGTCGTAAGCAGAATGCGGGTAGCTGAATCAGAGGGTCCAACCGGTTCTGGATGGTGATATGCACAGCAGGACGCGCCACGTTATATCCTTCCAAGAATGTCAGCCAGGGCGCTCTCAACTCGAATCTTGGTCGCGAGGGTGTTTTTTACCAGGCCCTGGGCATGTTTTGGGAATACAGGACAGCCAGTCCCAAAGCCCCAAAAGGAGGGAGCCGTTTCATTATAGATGGTGTAGTGACAACTCCACCTGGATTGCGCTTGCAATGGGGTTACAGAAGCCAAGTGAACCGCCAGGAAACCCACATGATTATTGATTGACTCACAATATGAGTTGTTTGAGGTTGCGCTGGATGATCATATCCTGCACGGAACCCATGGTGATCTTCAGGAGGTTGGTGTCAGTTGCGTTGGTGAAGTGCCCGTAGATTTCCTTCTCTGGGTTTCGGTTGAGAGCTCTGAATTTGTCCATGAAGTACTTGCTGGCCTGCTTCCAGTCGTCGACCGGGCCCTGGTAGTCGACAAAGCCGTGGCTTGTGATGGGGCTCGCCGCAATCTTCTCCTTGAAGAGATCCATTTTGTTGAGGAAGAGGATGAGCGCCGATTTCGTGAACCAGTGCGAGTTGGCTATTGATTCCCATAGCATGAGGGCTTCGTTCATTTGGTTCTGTGTCCTTGTTAGTCATCCGCCACCACGCACCACGCACCACGTAGCTTCTCGCCAGGGTGAACTCACGCCATCTTTATCCTCCACCAGACATTGGTCGTATCCGCTGATGGCGACCAGGAACAACAGGCAGTTGACGTTTTCGAAACAGTGTATCCACTTCTTTCGCTCTGATCGCTGGCCACCAACATCGAACATGCGATAGGTGAGTTGGCCCAGGTCGAAGATGGTCTCTGTTATGCCCGTCGTCCTCAGTCGGGAGCGCAGAAGATCTTGGTCGTCGGGAATGTAGTTCTTCTGCCACAGTCGGTCGAGGTCATTGCAGAAACTTCAAATACTGGTGTCAGCAATATTTCTGATACGAATACACGCTCGGTGACATACTATCCCAGGTTATCATGCAGGGCATATTCATTCCCCTTAAGAATGGCCTTCTGCACACCGGCATCGCCCCACAGCGACTTGATTGGTTCGAGGTACTCTTCTGGTAGCGAGTCGTTGGGCGAGATTTCGTGGTCGGCAAGCACTATCGCCTGGTTTTTCTGTTGTGTATAAAGAACAATTGGTCAGTCGCAGATTCCCACTACCACACTACGATCCAGGGGGGATCGGGCCCATTCCTTACCTCGTTGTCCTTGTTTTCGAATTCAATTCCTTGATCCGACATAACATCGAATATGGTTCGCATAGATTGCACAACGTTATTGAACACCACCGGTTTGCCTTCCAACCTTTCGTTTTTGCTGAAACCTTGGGCATAGATCAACTTCATCTGCTTGAGAACCGTCGATTTACCCGACTCGCCAGCTCCTGCTCCGCGCCTTCAGTTAGCATGCCGCGCACCACAGAAGCACCACGCGCCCGTCGCGTCCAGACACATACCCAGCAGCAGCAGCTTGACTTCTCTGGCCAATCGCTTCTCATCTTGACGGATTATTCGGTCCAGCTCGCGTGAGCGGTTGAGCCCCTCCTCATCCTGCTTCCGGCTGCCGAAACACATTTTGGCTAGTCGTCAGGTGCTGGTCCCGCAGGGAGATACCAGTTGTCGCGTCGAGTAAACGGTCGCGTCGAGGGAACAGAGCCGGACTTGCGGCGGCGAGACGTATACGGATTTGGTTGTGTCTGGGGAGCGCAGCTCGGTCGTTGTTGTTGTTTTTTTGCCTGGATCAGGCAGGAGTCCAACTCAACGATAAAGGGGAGACTCAAACGAGTCAGTTGCCAGATGGAAACGGGGAAATAGTGGGTAGCGGCTCCCGCCAATTTAACAGCCTGATGGCCTGAGGTCCACGCGATCGCTGTACAAGCAAGCCGGCTGCGGTTGGAAGTCGGGTTGCGATCAACAGGGCAGCTTCGGTTTGCAAGATGATTTGAACTCGAGACTGCCGGTTTGGTTGTTATGGCAGGTTACTTAGATTGAAGAGCCGGCGAAATGGCGTCTATTGCCTAGTGGTAGCGCAAGTAGGTAGCCGGGGCTGTGCGTCTGCAGCCTAGTCCTTGGTCAAGCATGAACTGGAGAACGGAAAACGGAGCTGCAGCTATGCTATGCTATGGGGTTTAAGGAGCAGACGAGGTGAGATGAGATATGATAGATGTGCGAGGAGGTGTATAGAGCCAGCCAACGAAACTAACTATGAGACTTGTCTCTCCAAGCTCACTGGTCCTACAAGACGGAGAAGTAAAAGAACAAAAACGAGAAGAAAAAGCAAAAGCGAGAATAGCCCGAGCAAGAACTAGAGAGACGGTAGGCTGGACTAGAATTCGATGCGACCGTTTTTAGGGGGCCAGTTTGTTTTAAAAAATAAATGCCCCGGTAAATAATACATTGGCGGCGCGGGTATCTGCTGCTACTACAGCACTACCTTGGCACTTGGCTCTGCCTTTGGTACATCCATCATACACTTGGTTCGGTCCAAGCCCAAGTCCCCGCGGGTGGCGGGTTCGTCCATGTTCAGTCTGTCTTGGGGAGGGATTGGGGAGGCCTTCTTGTTGGACGGACGCGCGCACACGGTTCGACAGCCATCTTGTCAGCTTGCAGCTTGTTTCTGCTACCAAACGAAAGGCCTGCGCATCTCCCTTTCGAGCAAGCGATCGGCCATGGGCCTTCAACCCAGGTGTCCACTGCAAGTGGGCAGGCTCCTCCTGGGCCATGCCAGTTTGACCTACATATGTACTTGCTCTAGTCCAGTACGACGTACATACATATATCTATGTATGTAGCCACCCATGATGCGTTGCACCCAGAAGCTCACGGCTATGGTGCACGAGTGAAAGCTTCCTGGCAGCAACGCAACACACAAGGCTGGTGATGGTGATGAATGGGACCTCATCTGCAAGCCTGGCGGCCTAGGATGGGGCAGAAAAACAACGACGAGGCCTGTGTATTCGCAGCAAACTTATGGCAAGATAAAACACAAGGCGGAATAAGCGAATGAGCCAGAGACTCGAGTGCATGTTGGATGGGCGATATTATGCTGCCCGGCCCCTTCAGAGTAGGTAGGCTCTAGCTGCTAACCTAGCTGGACAGTGCTACCAAGGGGCACTAAAGTGTTTGCAAGGGTCGGAACGGGGGTCACTCTCCCCATTGGAGCCAGTACGGGAATCCTTCCACCATAGCCAGAACCCTTCTAATTTTATTGTGCAAGTCCAGTAGGCAAAAGATCGTCCACTCATCAGTCCACGCAAAACGTCTCATTGTAAGTAAGCAATCTATCCATCTCCGCCCTCGACGCAGGCCGCGAAGCCGGTTCATCCGTTGAGAGCACGTGGGAGTGAAGGGTGCGATCTACTTACAACGGGCGCATGCCAGATACAAACATAGTCCATAATACTATACATCTAGTCGTAGACGAGGAAGGGCTCAAGGCCAATCCAGTCTGCAACTTGCTTCTCTCTCCTGGCCGCGCCTCTCTCCATTGGACGAACTTGTTTTTTTGTATTCTTTTTTTTTTTCTCTTTTGGGGGAGGAGAAGCAACCATATGGTTCTGCAGCCAGGTGGAGTGGCGGAGGACTCGAGGTCCCTTCAATAACCAAATCAACAACCTTACCTGGATTGCTATCGCAAATCTCGGGCTGGCAGGCTGGGGTTTAGTTCACACACTAGTCTCGTAGATATTGTGGCATCAATTCATCGATGCAAACCGTTTGTGCTTGCCTACAACCCGACATATTAGGATAGGATGGGATTGGTTATATACTCCCAAAATCTTATCAATACGGCTGTCGATCTACTTCATTGCAAGTATGCACGAATAAGGAGAAGTATCCCCCCCTTCTCCTCTGCCCCCCGGCCTATGCGGTAAGTATTTAATTAGATTGAGCCTCATTGGTGTACCGGTAATCTGCCATATACTTTGGAACAAGGAAAGTACAAAAACCTCCAGTACTCGACAGCTTCAATGGCGTCCGGTATCCGCTGGGCACAATAACCTTCCGAGGAACCCTTCGTGGATGTTACGCCCGAGCCATCAAGCGGAGGGAGACGTCGTCTTAGATTACTGAGACAAGCTGCTGCGGTACCCTGGCTTATTTAGGTACATGGGAGGATTGGTATACGAGAAAATGTGCCCGCAACGGCCCCCAATGCTAGGTATGATCTTCGCTATATGCGTGTATATGAGCCAACCTAGAGAGCAAGGTGGTGTAAGGCCGTTGGTTGCTGCTGGGCGCGCAACCCCATTAAGCCATGTTTATGTGTAGCACAACCTATTCCTGCATGTTGGGGATGAGTACCTATCAAGGCCAGCATCTCGGATTCTCAGACATGCCGACACGCTGGCAGTCGAAGAGGCAGCCCAGCCCCCAGCCTCCAGCGAGCCAGCCAAAGGAATACTCTCCCAACAGCTGGATTAGCCAAGCTGGCTACAGGTTGTTTGTTATTAGTGATCTTGGACAGTTCCTAACCATCAACCCAAGATCGATCCATCGTCTGCTTTAACCTAGCTTGCGCCAAACATTCGTGGACTTGTTCCGGTTGCCTGTGCGAACGTCAGCTTGGCACTATTCAATGATGCATTGGCCTCTAGATTTTGGCGAGGGTTGGCAGGCCTGTCTGACATGCATATCATTGGGTGGTTTTCTGCGATCAGCAGGATACTATATACGCACGCACCGAGTCACGATTTGGCATTATACTACATATTATTAAGCTTACAAAAGAAAAGGGCGAGGGCGAGGGCGAAGGCAAGAGTGACCCGGCGACAATAATTACGGCAGCGGCAGCGGCAGCGGCAGAAGCAGCTGGCTTATGGACCAGAACACCTAACACCTAACCTTACACACTGAGACGCCGTGAGGAAATTCCAAGCGGAATCGGCCCGCAAGCGCTAAAGGGCGATAAGCGATATCCGTGACGATTCCCACGCCGTAGCAATAGGTGCCATGTTTAGTGAGGTAATCTGAGACCAACGAACTGCCCGTGCTGACTTCTAGAAAAGCCACCAACACGTTTTCCTGGTCGTGCTTCGTGAGGGAGTGTTTATGTAGTGGGCATCATGCCGAAATAGGCAAGCATTTGGATCCGAGCTAAACAAACATGACTCGGCGCACGTGGTGTTGAAACATATCTAGTGATACCTTCAGACCACTAAGTACTATATATTGTATTCAATCTGCAATCTATATGTATTTTTTTTTCGTTTGGGCATTACTGACTGACCACCACACTGTGCATGCGCACCTATACCCTATACTTGCTACAACACATTGATTGATTACCTAGGTACTTGCCCAGGTATATCAAGAGGCATGCCAAGTGGGCAATACCTTCCCACCTCTTCTCGGCAATTCCTCATTCCCGTGGATGAGCAGGAACTGCCTATATCGTCAAATTCATGACTCCCAGGTCAGTCCAACTGTAAACTCAATTTGTTCGGCATCAAGCTTTGTAGATGTACGGTGCTATTACCGCTATACGACGCAGTCGTACTACGTAGTAGGCGAAGTTTGCGTAGCGTAGAGCCTAATCAACCAACTACTTAACCTAATGCAGTACGTATGGCCATAGTTACTACAAGGGAAAATGGACGATATACCTAGGTACTCACTATGGCCAGGCTTGTTTGCTTGGATATGTCACCCAAAGCTGGCATCCATCCGTGGCTGCTTACTTATGCGTACTCGTCCTCTTTGTTTTGCAGAATGCCAAGCGATAGGCAAGCTGCTATTGAATGCTTCGCCCACGGCTCATGGATACTTGACTTGAATCAGGTGTATGGGATAGCCATATACCTCTGACATATGAGCATGCCGCTTGTATCGATAAGGCGTGGTCTAGACTGCAATGCAATCAATGCAAGTCTGCGCAAAACCACCGGGCCCAGGTCAAGGTTGGGCAGACTTTTGGGCAAACCATCGGCTGCTTGCGGAGACTTCATGTAATGCCATTATTCGCTCAACGACTAAAAATTTTTAAAAGGGCAGAATCAGTTCTCGCTCACACAAACCAGGCCCAGAAACGACAGCTCCAGCTCCACCGTTCCCCAACTCGTTGGTTCCCCTCAGATCCAGACAAAACAACAAAGAAAAACATCTCACCTCCAAGGCGGACAATTTCCCGGTACCACCATACAACACCGATATACAAAATGTCCGAAATCACACACCCCACGATCAAGGGTAAGAAGCTGCCTAGAGCCTGCGTTTTTGCTACCGCTGGGCACATGCTCGTCTAACAACAGACAACCTTGACCAATCAAGCTTGGAGGGGTTGGCCTGGGGCAGATTCCTGTCTCGTCTCAGTAGACATGGGACCCCTCTGCTGGATTCTACATACACCCACTCGTTTTCGACTTTGCAAAGGTGCACCAGGCTAACAGTTGGACAGATGGCTGGTTCAGAGAGATCTCTGAGATGTGGGCCGGTAAGTATATATCGCCGTGTTGCATTCGCCGCCGAGCTATTCTCATTGCTTACACCTCAGCAGGCCAGGCCATGACCCTGAAGGTGAAGAAGGTGCTCCACCACGAGAAGAGCAAGTACCAAGATGTCCTGATCTTCGAGTCGGAGAAGCACGGCAACGTCCTGGTCCTGGACAATGTCATCCAGTGCACCGAGTACGATGAATTCTCCTACCAGGAGATGATCACCCACCTGGCCATGCACTCGCACCCCAACCCCAAGAAGGTTCTGGTCATCGGTGGTGGCGATGGCGGTGTCCTCCGTGAGGTCGTCAAGCACGAGTGCGTCGAAGAGGCTACCCTATGCGACATCGACGAGGTACGTTCCTAGCCACGGACTAGCGGTATCCCGTAAAGCAGGCCAAGGTAACCATGTTGACATTGTAAACAGGCCGTTATCCGTCTCTCCAAGGAGTACCTGCCCAAGATGGCCGAGGGTTACAAGCACCCCAAGAGCAAGGTCCACGTAGGTGATGGCTTCAAGTTCCTGAACGACTACAAGAACTGCTTCGATGTCATCATTACCGACTCCTCTGACCCAGAGGGTCCCGCCGAGAGCTTGTTCCAGAAGCCTTACTTCCAGCTTCTGCACGATGCTCTGCGGGATGGCGGTGTCATCACCACCCAAGGTTCGTACCTACGCGTCCGGTGGTAGCTCACCACTAATGTATTTCAAACTTTTTGCTAACTACGATGGACAGCCGAGAGCCAGTGGCTTCACCTCCCTCTCATCACCAAGTTGAAGAAGGACTGCAAGGAGGTGTTCCCCGTGGCCGAGTATGGCTTCACGACGATTCCCACCTACCCCTCTGGCCAGATCGGCTTCATGGTCTGCTGCAAGGAAGCTGGCCGTGATGTCAAGACACCCCTGCGCAAGTGGTCGCCCGAAGAGGAGGTCAAGCTCTGCAGGTACTATAACTCCAGAGTTCATGAGGCTGCCTTTGTTCTCCCCAACTTTGCTGCCGAGGCCCTCAAATAGGAGCTGCATCTCGGTAAAGACACGGGTACCGCTGTTATAGACTGGCATTTGGATGGGAAGCCTTCCATTGTACCCGTTTGACATGACTCGGGTTCTTGTCTTGAGCACGATGAATACAAAATAAAAAAAATTGGCTGAGGATATACACCAGTCGTGACAATAAAGTCAATGATACTGTTGTCTTAGAGACTGTGCCTACATTAAAGACGCTTGAAGCAGTTGATCATACGGTATGCAATCAAGTGGTGTTGCCTCGTAATCGTTCCACTCAACACCCAACATGCCAATGAGCATGGCCAGCCCCCTCCTGCCATTGATGTACATGCATCCCTCCGGAACAGAAGTGTGAACCCCCATACGACATTTGATTTAGGTGAGAGGATTGCATCACCGATACCCCACTATCGCCGCGGCTTATCGCTGCCCCTCTCGAGTCGCTCCGGCACCTCCCCCCAATAGCATCCATGTATCTGTCTACCTACTAACGTAACTTGCAATGTCTTCCTACCAACCACCATGAGATCATTTCTGCCGTCCTCAAATCTCCTCAGCAAACTCGTACCGTCCCTGTCACCCGCTGCTAACTTCCGAGGGCCACTGGCACGCACAATGGCGACAACTACCGCCTCATCTTCCCCAATACTCAAAAAGCCCGTGAAGCTGGCATGCATCCAGCTCGCCAGCGGGCCGGACAAGGCCGCCAACCTTTCGCACGCGCGCGACAAAGTGCTCGAGGCCGCGCGCGACGGCGCCAAGATCATTGTGTTGCCCGAGTGCTTCAACTCCCCCTACGGCTGCGACTACTTCCCCGCCTATGCCGAGACGCTGCTGCCGAGCCCCCCATCGCGTGACCAGTCCCCCTCCTTCCACGCCCTATCGGCCATGGCAGCCGAGGCGAAAGCATATCTTATCGGCGGATCAATTCCTGAGGCGGAGCCAACATCGGCATCGACGTCAAGCGGGACGGTTGAAGACGGCGGAAAGAAGGACAAGAAGTACTATAACACGTCGCTGACATTCGGGCCTGACGGTGGCCTGCTTGCGAGCCACCGCAAGGTGCACCTATTCGACATCGACATCCCGGGCAAGATCACGTTCCGCGAGAGCGACGTGCTGTCGCCGGGCAACAAGGTGACGCTGGTGGACCTACCCGACTACGGGCGCATTGCGGTGGCCATCTGTTACGATATCCGGTTCCCCGAGCTGGCGACCGTTGCCGCGCGCAAGGGCTGCTTCGCCCTCATCTATCCGGGCGCCTTCAACACGACAACAGGCCCGCTTCACTGGCGCCTGCAGGGCCAGGCCCGCGCCATGGACAACCAGATCTACGTTGCCATGTGCAGCCCCGCTCGCGACGAGTCTGCCAGCTACCACGCCTGGGGCCACAGTCTCATCGTCGACCCCATGGCGCAGGTTCTCGTCGAGGCCGACGAGGTCGAGACCACGGTGAGCTGGGAGCTAGGCAATACCAAGATCGAGGAAACGAGGAAGAATATCCCGCTTGTGGGCCAGAGGCGGTTCGATGTGTATCCAGACATAAGTCAGGGTAAGGTACGATTTGAAGAATGAAACCCGCAGGCACGGTCACGTGTAAATTTAGCCTGGCACTCGAGGTTTCTGGGTAGGTTAGCAACCCAGCACTGTTGGTGTATATAAAGATCTATTGATTTGATCTGGATTGTTATGCAGCGTGAAGGTCGGGGTAAGAGAAGATCCGCCAAGAGGAAGTTGAGGCAATGCATTCTATTATTGAGCGCCTTTCCCAAAAATCACCAAGTATGTCGGCTTCTTGATATCCTGAAGCCCTAGGACCAGTCGCAACTTTTGGCAAGGAGCGCCGCCAATTTTTCCAAAGCAACCTGGTCAATCTCGTCAAATCCGTCGAGCACGGCACAGTCGATGTCAATGATGGCCACCACCTTGTCATTGGCCACGATGGGCACGACAATCTCGCTCTTGCTGTCGCCGTCGCACGCGATGTGGCCGGGGAACTGGTCCACGTCGCGCACCAGCTGCGTGGTCTGCGTCGACGCGGCGGTGCCGCACACGCCGCGGCCAAAGTAGATGGTCTGGCAAGCGACTTTGCCCTGGAAGGGGCCGAGTATGAGCCGCGGCTTTTCCGGCGCCGCGGTCGCGTCTAGTGTGTAGAAACCTGCAACGGGGGGCCATGTGGTGAGAAAGGGAGAGGGAAAAAAGCCCGGGATCAAGGGGGCACTGTACCTGCCCAGTTGACGTGGATGCTAGGCTCGGGAAGGGACTTGTATGCGTGCCATAGCAACGAAGCAGCGTTGGAAAGGTTACTGGGTTTGCCGTCAGATTAGAATATAGTTGGGCAGTGCTGCCTTTACACCAAGAGGCGTCACCAATTGGATGAAGAGCATGCTCACCAGACCTGAATTCCGAGGCAAGTCAGCTTTCTCCCCTGCATATTTGTTTACATCAAAAGACAGTAGTGCCTTTCAACAGAAGCTGGGGTTATATCGCAAGAAGAAACTAACCCAATTACGTTGGTCGTCAAACAGACCCTCGGCTTGCAGCAGGACGTGATCATAGGCCTGCTGTTTCGTAACACCCTGAGCAAAGTTGGAGGCGTCGGCGTGCACCTATGGAGATGGATCGAGTGGTGTAAGTGAAGGGACTTGTGACTGGCCGTTCCAGGCGCAGGCGCAGACACAGACGTGGACGGGACCAAGACTGCACTGAGGGCACTAACCATTTTGAATATCTCTTGTGTCACTCTCGGGTACCTGAGAAGCCACGCGCATCAAGTCAAGTCCAAATTAAGCTTTGAGACGATAGCCAGCTTCCGCTCACCGATAGTTTCGAGATATCGGTTTCTGACAGGTTTTCAGATCCCCCAAGCTGGTCTTGTTTTAGGAAGAATTTGATTTGACAGATACGCTACGAAAGGACCGTTTGTGGGGGGAGAGAGCTCGTAGACTCCCGTCGCTTCCTGTGTCTCGTCCGCGCTCGCTATTTTAGGTCAAATAAGTAAAGCGACTAACTTGGGTACCTAATGACCAAACACCCCACTTGGCCTTACTTAGCATCTGTTCGTCCTAAGGGAGAGGGTGAGGGAGCTGGGTGAGGTCATATTACCATCAGTCTCTAGACCGAGACATCGTCTGCTCGAGGTATAAACGTGTTCAATTAAGCAAGGTGTTCCTGCACAGTTCTATTTTCGCCTTGTCAACAAAGAAGCACCACTTCGCCGCTCACCGTGCTGACCTGACCTCCGAGAAACCCACCACCACGATGACGTCTACCGGATACTGCCGAGACTGCTTCAGTGGAACACTGCACGGCGATGCAGTTCTAACCGGTCACGTCGAGCAGATCCACGGCTTACCAACTTACGTCGCCAAGCCGGACGCAGGTACTGAGCCGAAAGCGCTCGTCGTCATCATCTCCGATGGTTTCGGCTGGGAACTCCGGAATACCCGAGCACTAGCGGACAGTTATGCCAAACGGGGAGAATTCCTGGTTTACTTGCCCGATTTCATGGACGGTTAGCACTTTCCCCTCATCCCGTGATAGCTCGTTCTGACACGGGAGAATATAAGGGGCGGCACCACCTCAATCCCTTCTGGCGGATATAGACGGGCTTATGGGGCCATCTCCAGATTGGTACACCACTCTCGTCTTGAAGCCATACTGGGCCCTGAAAACAGAGGCTGGGATGCTCCCGTTCCTTATTTGGACCAGACCATCCGTAGCGAAGCCACGAATTATCAAGTTCTTTCAAGCCCTGCGGGCGAGCCAGGCACCCTTCCAAACCCAACGTCTTAAGATTGGCGTGGCTGGTTTCTGCTGGGGTGGCTACTATACCATCTTCCTGGCTCAAGACAATCCCGAGACTCGAATAGAAAATCCAGGATCTGCGGAAAATGTACCGCTGGTCGACTGTGGCTTCACAGCTCACCCGTCGTCGGTGTCTGTGCCTTCGGACGTGCTGGCTGTCCGATTGCCACTTAGCGTCGCCAACGGGCCGGACGACATGTTGATGGGTAGAGAGAAGATGGCCCAGCTGACGAAGATCCTCGAGACCAAAGAGGATGCCGCCCATGAAGTTGTTGTTTACGAGGGAGCGAGGCATGGTTTCGCAAACCGAGGTGACCCAAATGACCCCAAGCAGGCTGAGATGGGCCTGTTGGCCGAGGACCAGGCAGTGCGTTGGTTTAAAAAGCAACTGCATTGACAAGTCGTGGCGCTTGTGATTCCGTGAAGATCCCCATGGGCCAAGTGGTCGAATATCTTGTTTGCTGGTGTTGTGCTCTCCCCTCTCCAGAAATCCCTTTTTGGGATTTTTGCCAAAGTGTTGCAAGAATCCTACAGGTGCAGGCACGTCTCCTTTCAGTTGCTCTAGATAAGGAGCACGGTATGATCAGATCCTACTGTGGAAAATACCTATCTAATATAGGCTCTGCCTATGGTACTGCCTAATCTTACTTTATAGACAAATCTCCATGTCCCTGACACCAATATGGCTGGTTACATTACCTATAATGAGCATATCCGGGGAGAACCCGGACGAGATGCCTACTTACTGCAAGACTTTGGAACTAAAGTCGCATGTCGTGGTTTGGCCGCGGTGTGCTGCGCCTTCGCTGCCTTGCGTGCGTGACGCCACAAGACTGTCACGATAACTAGTCGCCTATTGTCATATGTGCGCGTCGTGTTTGGCCTGTATGCCGAGCGTGGTTGGTAGAGGACCAGGTGACAATGCTACTTGGGTGCGAGAAGACCAGGTGCCGTGAGCCAGGCAGCGGCTGACGGATAAGCGTTTACCATACCACGCTCAACTACCTATATTGGGAGGTAGGCAAGCATTCCACTTGAGACTCGGAGGAAGTATTGCCATCGGCAAGACAACCGATTGGGTGCTTGTATACTCGATGCTTGGAAGTGCACGAGCTGTTTGCTATACCCATGGCCGGAAACCTGCCGTCAAGGAATTTTAGCCTAGAACAGCTACTCCGGAGAAACACAGTGCACAAATGCAACAAACACTCAACGAACAACCATGACTCTCGGCCCAACGTCCGACAAACCAATTTCTTGCAACTAGATCGGGGGGGGGGGGGGGGGGGGGGGGGGGGGGGGGGGGGGGGGGGGGGGGGGGGGGGGGGGGGGGGGGGGGGGGGGGGGGGGGGGGGGGGGGGGGGGGGGGGGGGGGGGGGGGGGGGGGGGGGGGGGGGGGGGGGGGGGGGGGGGGGGGG
>QUSE01000028.1:289237-429314 GCA_006508115.1 Apiospora malaysiana
GCCGCCCCCCCCCCCCCCCCCCCCCCCCCCCCCCCCCCCCCCCCCCCCCCCCCCCCCCCCCCCCCCCCCCCCCCCCCCCCCCCCCCCCCCCCCCCCCCCCCCCCCCCCCCCCCCCCCCCCCCCCCCCCCCCCCCCCCCCCCCCCGCCCCCCCCCCCCCCCCCCCCGCCCCCCCCCCCCCCCCCCCCCCCTCACCATGTCATGGCGCAAGTCAAGTCTAGAGGAAAACCAAGTTGCTGCAAGGCAAGATTGCCGGCAAGCAGCAATCATTCAGCAAAATACTCTCTCAACCACGGTCGGTGCTTGGTCCTTATGTAGCAAAGGTTACAGTACACATCCGAGGTACAAGAACGCCCGGTTTGGGCCAGGCTGGCAGATTCACAGTCACATTCCCCCGTCTGGTCTTACGCTGTCATCTATCATCTTGGATCGAATGCAAACCACAAACCTGAACAACAGCCGCCAGCCCGTCCCGTGGTCTTGGTAGTGGCAGCGTGATGGGGGGTAGAGAGTACTAACCTAGAGTACTCGAGGACTAGAGAACTAGGAGGGAGGGCTTACCATTCTGCCCATAGCCCATTGTCCATTCTGCCCAACCAGCCCCGCTAACTCCGGCTGCTGCATGACATACCATCATCCCCGCTCCCTCTTCCAACCCTTTCCAAATTGTCTACTTTCATTTACTATACCGCACCACATCACCAGCCAGTTTGCAGATATATACTGCCTTTGCCAGCCTGTTCGGTTTGCTTGTTTGGGAGCGTCTGTTTGCTGTTCTCCAATTTTGTCCCTGCCCCTGGGTTTTGTTCCCCCCCCCCGCACCATCCGCTTTATTTTTGCAAGTTGCGTCGTCCTTGGTTGTGATTAGTCTTGGCGGTCCCTCGCTGACCCCGCGTCACGACGCTGCAAGATGTCGTCGTATTATGAGAGAGACTACCGGTACCGCAAAGAAGACCCCCATTCGTCGGACGAGGACAAGTACAAGAGCACAACAGTCCGGCGGTACAAGGTCGGCGCCGGCGGGAGTTCAACATCCCGCGTTGAACGAGTCGAGCGCTATGATGAAATTGACGATGACCGACGATCCAGATATTCTGTGCGGGACGATTTCCGCGACTCCCGCTCTCATGCCGGCCGCAATTCTGGAGACGTCCTCGAGGTCGATCGCCGAACCGAAAAGATCTACCTGCCCGAGCGACCGCGATCCGCCATCGAACCCCCTGTGGAGCGCGAGCGCCGTGTCGTAGAGAAGAGAATCGAACGTGACGATTCGGGTCATCACGACCACGATCGGTACTACGAGAGGGAAACTGAGTACAGCCGAGAACCCGAACGCCGCGATACTACTGTTGTCCGGGAATCCCGCGAGACTATCGAGCGGGATGCGCCCCGCGATTACTGGGACCGTCGATCTCGGATGCCCTGGGATGATCATGAAGATGTTCGCGTAGAGAAGCATATCGAGCGCAGGTCGGGCGACCATGTGGATGAGATGAGAATTGAAAAGCACGTAGAGCGGGATCACGACCATGACCATTATGGTCACCAAGACCACCCAGGCGAGATCGAGCGATATACCAAGGAAACCGAGTATTATACTCCAGCGGAGCCAACTCCTCAACCCATCGTCATCCGCCAGAAAGCCCCAGAGCCTCAGCAGATCATCGTCCAAGAGGCAGCAGCGCCACCACCCGTCATCATCGACAATAAACGTTCGGAGCCCGGCTACATCGTCCTCCGGGAGAGTAATCGCCAGGTCGCACGGCGTGAGCCTTCTGATGAGGAGTACTACTATCGCCGCGAGGAGCGCCGCAGAGAAGATGACTACGCCATGGAACGATACGACCGTCGTCGCCGTGATTATCCATCCGAGGACGAGGATTACTACGTCAAGAGAACCATCATTCGTCGGGACCGCAGCTCCAGCTCGGATCATCACAAGAAGCGGCACCTGGCCGAGGGTGCGCTGGCTGGCGCTGGCCTGTCAGCAATTTTGGCCAGCCGTCGCGATCGAGATGGCGATCTGCCTGAAAACCGAGGCAAGAAAGTGCTGGCCGGCGCAGCCCTTGGGGCTCTGGGTACTGAGGTCATTCGCAGAGCTCGGAGCGCCTATGAAGAGAGAGATGACGACTATTACGACGACCATCGCCGCCACCGATCACGCTCAAAGTCTAGGTCCAGAATCACGACGGGTCTTGCGCTAGTATGTAACTTATAACACCATCGCTCTTACACATGACACTGACAATATCATTAGGGAGCCGCTGCGCTTGCTGTCGCTGGTGGTCTCAAGTATATGCAAAGCAACAAGATCGAAAAAGAGGAAGCCACGAGAGGTCGCGCCAGGCGCCGATACTCTGACGACGAGTACTCGCGCTCTCCTAGTCGGATCAGTCGAACCAGTCGCAGCCGAACAAGCCGAACCAGTCGAAGCAGGAAGCGTAGCAAGTCAAGCGTGGCGAAGGCTGCTGCGGCCACTGGGTAAGTCTATGATGCAACCCATGAGCGAAGCCGTGAGGAACGGTGCCAAGCGGCTCGACCCGTGGTGCTTCACATATCTCATTATATCATGGGCATATTGGACTTGGTCTAATACATGGAATCACAGTGCAATTGCTGGTTTAGTACAACATTACCGCAGCAAATCGCGCAGCAAGTCCCGAAGCAAATCGAAAGTCCGGACAGGTAAGTAGCCATCATGATGCCTAGGTTGCGGGAGCTGGGTTGACCATATATTGCTGCAGGAGCCGAGATTGCGGCAGCATCTCTTACAGGAGCTGCGGCAAGCAAGCTTTGGGAACGCCATAAGGACAAGAAAGAGGGACGCGAGCGTAAAGTCGACGATGAGTACTACTCCGACAGAGATCGTGGGTACAGCTCGTCGCGCAGCCGCAGTCGCAGCCGCAGCAGGTCAAGGGCTCGGTCCTTCACCACACGAGAGGGCGCTAATCGGGAATTAGGCCTCGTTGAGTACGGCAACGATCCCTTATCACCACCGTCGGGTTATGAGTCGGCTGGTGAAGTTCGCCACCATCGCCATCACCACCATCGATCGGGATCGGACTCCGTGGCATCGGATTCAGAGGCGAAGCGCAAGAGAAGCAAGAGCCGTCTTCGAGAAGCTGCGGCCGGTGTCCTTGGCGCTGGAGCTGCTGCGATTGGGATAAAGAAGTACAACGATGTTAAGAAGGAGAAGGAGAAGGAGAAGGAGAAGGAAATTTCTCGGGAGCGATCACGAGAAAGATCGATAGGCAGGTCAATGGAGCGCGAGCGACACGAAGATGATGTTCGAAGGGAGGAGCGCAGACGGGATCGTCGGTCCCGGGAACGACAAAGACAACGTATGCTTCGCTCACTCAGCCTATCTTCCAAGAGTACGTGACTAATCATTCTAGCAGGTTATGAGGAAGAAGCCGATGCTGGCGGCTACTACCCTTACGAATACGACCCCGAGGCACCTCCTTCGCCGCCTACTGCATCAGGTGGCTATCCCCAGCCATATACGACAGGCCCTCCACCACCAGGGCCTCCGCCTCCGCCTGGGCCAGCAGGTTTCACCCAGCATCCCAACCCTTCACAGATGAACGTCAACGCCTACCCACCTCACCCGGTTTACAACCCGGCGGATTACCCGCCACCACCTGGGCCTCCTCCAGCTGGGGCGCCTCGCAACCCCTATCCCCCTAATGCACCAGAGTCGGTGAGTCGCAGTGACAATCTAAACCATTCCCCTCGTACTGCCCCCGACCCTGGAGGAGCTACTGCACAAGGTGTGATGTTCCCCCGCGTCGTTCGTAGCTGATTTCTCAAACCATCTCATTGCCCTCCTCCCAAGTAGTTGACTTCCGGTTCTAACTTGGTGCGCTAGATGGTGTAAAGCCCCGCCGCCGGCGATCACGTCGATCTCGACCCCAGACTAGGTCGCCTTCCCCTACGTCGGAGGTTGTGGCACCACCTGCGTCACTCCCAACCAACAAATCTGTCCAGTTCATACCATTGTCACCACAATCCAGCCAGACTTTGCGAAAACTCCATGAGGCCCAGGAGCGGCGTTCCGACTCAGATCCCTCGTCGGATCGTTCTTTGATCACGCAACGACGTGGGAAGAGGCGAGACACGAATAATTCGGACGAAAATGACGTGGAAGTACTGCCGGACCGTTTCGATACATCGGGTCGTCCGTTAGAATCGGACGACCCACGTCGGTGGGCGACCAGAGGAGGAAGCTTCGAGTATCATCCGCCTGATAGAGGGACGCAATTGCAAGGGGCATGGGGTGTCGGTGGGACCGATGCTGAAATGGTTAACCGGATGGCGGAGAGCGTTGGAAGCCTTCTCGAGGGAAAATCAGGCTTTCTAGGGATGCTAGGCAGCGTTATTTCACATATACCCATTAGTAGTGGCGCTGACGGGGTAAGGGGCGCGGTGCAGGATTCAACGCAGGATTCCGAGGACGAGCAGGAAAGACCGAGACGCACGAGGCGTAGACGGCATCGTGGTGATGATCCATATCTCACTTGAGTTGGCTTCAGGGGGTGGGCATTTTCTTTGGACTGTCCGGATGATTCGTTGGTGGCTTTTTTATGGACGACTATGTGTGCACGACATGTCACGATTTATGAACTTTTCCTATTGTAGCGCAGCCTTGATAGAGATGGTATGGGCTTGTTTTTCCTCTTTTAGTACCGTCACTCAGGGGTCTTTCACATTCATCTATACACCTCCTACATTCTTACTCGAGCTGTCCGGTAAACTCCTGACAGACCGCCATCTTGAAATTCCGGTGAAGTCACTTGTGTGTAAAATCACTTCCTCGCATAACGCACTGGCAAGTGAATGGCATCGGGTCCATTTGAGTATGATGATGAACCTGAAACTCTCAGTGACACAAGTGAGCGGAGGTTAACTGGAGGGCGGCGGCACAGCCCTGCCGGGCAACCTTCGGAGACATTCGTCTGCACTGCGTTCCACCGGAGACTTTGCGGATAGTTACTTACTTACACATAGTCAACGTTTGTCTCGCTTTGTAACCAAAAAGTAAACTATAGCAGGACCCTACATATAAATATCTACTCTTTGTAAGTTCCATGCTTTGTTTCCTCTGAATCGCTCAGCTATCTGCCCCTTCTCCTTCCACTACGGCCCCCCTTGATCCCTGCGCATACACAGGCCCCTTTTTCTTCATGACTCGTTCACAGCGATATTTCGCTCCTGCCACCGCCAAGATGGTTTCTCCCGCAACAGACGGGACCAAGCACAACCATACTAACAGCACCGACGTAGCCAAGAATCTGCAGGACCAGTTCCGCAACATCCCGGCCGGCGTCGATAAAGACGATGCCAAGCGGGCCATGATCCAGGCCATGGACCGCGTCGTGACCGTCCCCGGCGAGAGACTCCTCCTGCAGGCGGGGCTACTGCCGCTCAGCGGGGCCAAGGGGGAGCCCTTCGCGCTGTTCGACAACGCGTGCGGCACGGGGCTCATCGCCAGCCTGTTGCAGAAGAAGATGTCGCTCCCCGTGCTGCGGGAGAGCCGCATCGTCTGTGCCGACCTCAACGCGAATCTCGTCGACATCGTCAAATGGCGAGCCGAGACGGACGGATGGAAGGGGACGGTCGAGACTGCGGTGTTGGACGCGCAGGTGCGTTTCTCTTCTTTGCTTTCTCTGTGTATAACCCTTTTCCTGCTTGGCCCACGCTGCCGGCCATGTCGGTATAGCAGGTAACATTACTATTGGTGGCTACTCTCAGGGGGTGGTTGTCTTGAACTCCCTTCCCTTCCTTTACTCTCCGAATATGTCAGTCAAGGAACGCCCAGATGACACGATATACACGATTGCAGGATACAGGTTTACCAGCCAACTCGTTCTCCCACGTGGTCATTAGCTTGGCCATGCACATTGTCCCCAATCCCGAAGCTGCGCTTCGAGGTATGTATTCGACAGTTATCCTTTCTTCTCTTTCCCTTAACCCCCTTCATGCCAGTAAAACCACTCAGCCCGCAGACGGTGTGAGGGGCTAACCCCCTTCGCCCATCCCACAGAAGCCCACCGCCTCCTCCGCCCCAAGGGTACCCTCGCCTTCAGCGTGTGGGCCGCCGACAACGCGGGCTGGATCCCCGACATGCGCAGTGCCTTCGCCGCGCTGCCTTTCGCGGCCCCCATGCCCGACCGCGTGCCCATGGCCGTCCACGGGCTGGACCAGTGGGTCGACCCGACCGGCATCCGTGCCGAGCTCGCCGCATCCTTTTCGCCGGGCTTGGAACATGTGCGCATCGAGACGGTAGAACATGCGACCCAAGTCGACAGCGCAGAATACTTCGTTGAGGCGTTCGGAATGATGCGCAAGTGGTTGGTGCAGAGTTATTGGCCCGAAGAGAGTCGCCATGCTGCCGCCACGCTCGGGGAAGCAGAGGTGGACAAGATCATGATCAAGCACTTGCAGGAAAAGTATGATGGAAAAGGTTGGAGCATTGGGTGGAAATCCATTTTGGTTACTTGTCAAAAGCCAATGTGACGGACACGCAAATATCTATTTGCATAAGATGATGAAGTTGAAGAGACTTAATTGTCGTTAGTCATGATAACGTAGTATCGTACAGGTAAAAGCTAATTAATCATTCTTCCGTCCCCGATCCACATGGAATTTAAATTCCACTGTGCTTCTCCTGGTGAGTCTGTGTAGAGTGTCTACGCTCTCGGTCGTGAGAGTGATCGTCGTGTTCCATAACAGGGCCGCCTACATGCTTCTGCATCACCGAAGGGGGGACCTGGGCAGCATCGTGAGGGTCCTTGTGGCCAGTCCTAGACGCACTCGATCAGCACGTGTGAAGATTTCGAGATAATTCCTGGCGTCGTGGTTGGCTTACGATTGGTACGTCTTGTTGCCACCAACGGTCTTGGAGCCATCGAGATCGCTATCCACGCGGGGGTCGGCCTTGTTCAGGGCATCAGATTTCTAGTAAATAAGAGTTAGTAAAATTCAAGAACTAGGACGCAAAGAACATTGGGCGAGACTAACATGAGGGCCCGCGGTGTTGGCAGCCGGACCGGGGCCGGAGCCAACGTGGCTGGTACCATGTCCGCCAGGAGCAGCACGGTGGTCGCGGTCAGAGTCAATTCGGGGGTCGGCGGCGTTGGCAATCTTGCTGTTGTGGGTTCCGTGGGTACCCTCTCCAGTGTTGTAGGCCGAGTGCCCTTGAGCACCAGTCATGGCTGAGCCAGCGCCAGTCATGCCCGACTGGTTGTGTCCGACAGTATGCGCTCCCGTGGCTCCAGTCATGCCGCTACCGACACCAGTCATGCCCGAGCTGTGAGTGTTACCACCAGTCATGCCAGTTGTGCCGTGGGAACCAGTCATGCCGGTGTTGTGAGTGCTTCCGGTCAAGCCAGTTCCGTGGGTGTTGCCGTGGCTGCCCGTAAGGCCGCTGGTTCCAGTAGTTCCAGCGGTTCCTGAAGAGCCGTAGGTGTTGCCTACAGTGCGGCTGGCGTCACGGTCAGAGTCGACACGAGGGTCGGCAGCGTTACCGATACGGCTGGAGTGAGGTCCGTGGACGCCCTCAGGACCCGATCCGGCGTAGCCCTGACCGGCTGTGTTACCGGCGTGGACTCCGGAGCGGTCGCTGTCGATTCTAGGGTCGACCTTGTTGGCCGTGGAAGAAGAATGGGGGCCCTCGTTCATGTGGCTGCCGGTAGTTGTGGAGTGGCCGACGCCGCCAGCAGAGTGGCCGACACCAGCGCCAGTTGTCGAGTGACCGACGCCAGTGCCTGTGGTGGTACCGGCGGGGTTGGCGCGGTGGTCACGGTCCGAGTCGATTCTGGGATCAGCGGCGTTGGCGGCCCTGCTGTTGTGGGTGCCGTGGGTGCCCTCAGGCTGCTCGTGGTGCTTGTCGCCCTTAACGGCGTCCTTGACCTTGTTGATGATGGAAGACATGGTGGTTGTTTGGTTTGGTTGAGTAGGTGATTGATTAATAATGGGTATCAAAGAAGTGTTTGGTTTGGTTTGTAGGGTTGGGTATCAAATGTTGATGTGGATATGAGAGTGAAGATGATAATGATGAGAGAAGGATGATGGTGAAAGGGGGAGGGTCAAGCGTTGTATAAGTAGTGGTGAGAGAGGCAGAGAGGATGCCCATGTGGTTGAGGCCTCTCTACCTCTCTCTCTCTCTCTCTCTCTGTGTGTGTGTGTGTGTGTGTGTGTGTGTGTGTGCCTTCCTGTGCCTTGGTTTGCCTTTGGTTTGCGTGGTTGCATCATTGCGGAAATCTCGATCTGACGGACATGTTCTGTTTACGATGGAATTTGCTCCTGGCTGGCCCTGCAGTTTCTCAGCTCCCCCTCAGTAATCGGTATCGTACAAACCCAGCTGCCAACATGCCCATGTTACAAACATGCTACTTCCAAGGCCATAGCTGTTGGACACAGCAAGGGGGAGAAGGGGGGAAGGGAGGAAAGGGGGGTCGGCTTAGATCATTCGTCGTCATAAGTCTCAACCGTGATTTCCTGTTTAGGCAATGTAGATTAGGATACTGGCCGGTGCTTTTAGTCCGGAGAGAGTCCCCCAGCCGTGACTGGACAGATGCTCTTTCTCTTTAGAGCCCAGAGCCTAGAGCCTAGAGCCTAGAGCCTAGAGCCTAGGAGTGAGTCTAAGGTTGTTGACATGCTCCCGAACCTTGTCCCTCTTGGATCTTTGGTTTCTTTCCTTTTTCTTCTTTCGACCCCGCCCCCGCCAGTTGGCATATTTTTGGTGGCCTGTACTGTACTGTACTGTACTGTACCGTACCGTGGTAATGGAAGTAGCGCCCACGTTTCCCGTTGACGGAGCAGTACCATTACGAAGGAGCTCTTGCTGGGCTGGCTGGGCCATGCGAAGCCCGCGTCATAGTGAGACATCAAGCCAAGCACCGGGCCCAATGTTGGATCTGTGGCGGTGACGTTGTGAGGCTGCTGCTCTACTCAGTGCTGGGTAAAATCAAAACAGACGTTCTGAAACCTGGCAGCTGTGGGGGTTCAGACAGACCCGTCCGGCCATAGATCCTCTTGCGGCTCAAAATATATGGGTAAGTCCATGTCCATCCATGTACATAACTTCCAGCCTAGATCTTTAGCTACGGAAAACATCCATAGCAAGTGCGAAGAATACCAACCTTGAATGCCGGCCTGCGTTTGACTGTACCGCGTCGTACAACGGGTACGGGTACGGGTACGGGTACTGTAGCTAACTAAGGATGACGGGAGGCATAGATAGGCAGGGAGGTATCAATCCTCTCCGCTGTCAGTTTTCGAAATGTGGTATATCAATCATATTGGTATGTTGGCAGCACACCAGGATGAAGCACCCGGGCGGTCTCGGCCTCGGCCTCTCTAACAAATGTACTTGACCTACCGCAGTCGCTCGTGTGTATGTGTTCATCTTTACATAAGTAGATGGCAATTAGTGGTAGGTTCTGATAGCAAGCAGCTCATGCTGAGAGCTCAGCTATGTAGCTAGTGGTACCTTGCAAGCTGGTGGTGGCCTGTTCAGTGGCAGCCTGTTAGGCTAAAATCGGAGGGGGCGGCCTAGAACTCCACGATCTTCTCCAGGAACAGTTTTTGCAGGCGGGGACTCGTCAAAGAAACGGCCAGTTGGGCCAGTTGGGTGGACTAGCCGCTGGCGTGACGTACAGCAGGGCCCAACCATTTCTCTTTCCAGATTTTTTCCGATCGACGATGATGTGTGGCTTGCGCGTCCCAACCCAGAGCCCTCTGCTTTTCCGGCTAGACGGCACGAGGCGTCTCTGGAGTCTGGACTTCGATGCAGTCGTGCAGCTTGCCGCCGCGTCTCTAGCACTGTAGCTTGTGGCGTCACCGACCTCACCCCCCGTGCCGTTGGCAGCTGACGAGCTGCATGCCTTACGGGATACCCCACCACCGATGCGGTCATTGACTGCCAGGTTTTTCCTACTTTCCATTGTGGCTATGCTACGTAGTACTCCGTACATATGACTACCTACCTACAGTACATGCGCAAACATTTCTGCACAGATCAATAATATGTGTGGCGTCATTAGCCACAGTGATTCTTGCAGATCTACTACTACTAACTAGCGCTGTCGAAATTCTAGCCCGTCGAGAATCGCAGATGGGTACAGTAGAACATCGGATTCCACGGATGTAACCCCAACCCGACCCGGAAGAGCATAGCTGCATGGGGAGCAAAGGGAATGGACGGTGGAAGGTGGACAGCTTGACGGAACTTGGCAGCCACCCGATTCTTCACGTCTCACAACTTTTATTAACCAGCGGAAGCGAAATGAAATGTGATGTCAACTCGTTCAAACTCTGCGTCGCTCCGCCAAAGTCAAAATTCCGGGAAGAGTCAAATACAGCACTACCTACTACGTAGAGGTACTTGAAACCCATGTGGTGGCTTTGTCTCGTGGGGCAGAGGCCGGCGGCCTGTGACGTATCTGTGTTGGCATATTGCACTTGTGCCGAATAACATGCCGCTGACTACCGTTTCCAGGCGGCCAGTGGTTAGTAATCGTGATCAGAACTTACCTCAAGCAATGAATGCTTCCAGCAGGCTGGGCAACACATGCAGGAAGCATTCACGTTCACCCCGACGTGCACATGGCATAATAAGACGCTTGAAGTAATGTTGTGTGTGTGTACCGCATTGAGGGTATTTGGAAACTATCAGGTAACGCCAGTCGAGGTATCTTGGTTCGTATATGTTGGCGGTACAGGGTATCAATTTCGTAAATCATGCGTATTCAAAATCCCCAACCAGGGGCATCTCACTCCGGAATCCAATGCTCTCTCCACCATTAACTCCTCCTCCCCGTCTCCCCGTCTCCCCATCTCCCCATCGTCGTCCCCTCGCGATAAGAAATGGATATAGAGGGTAGAAAAACAATGACACATGGCGTCGTAGTTGTCATGAATGCCAGAAACAAATCGTGGCAGATAGCTTGGAGCCATCTGGGTGCCTTGGCGAGTGGCAAGGGCAAAAAAGACATTATCGTGACCGGTCAGAAAAGGCCTGACGGCCACGGAGGGGGCTACTTGTTTGTCGGTCGGAACCACGAGCCGTCGTTCGGTGACGGAGTAGGCGGCCCGCCGATTAGACGCGTGAACGGCCCCACGTGCGGCGGCGGTAGGCGCGGCGCTCATGGTCTCGGACCCAGATGATGCCGATGATGGCAGAGACGAGCCAGCAGATGGCCGACAGGAAACTGAAGGCGATAACGGCCTTCCAGTTGCCGCACTGGCCAACACCGCGGAACGCGAAACCGCCCCAATCGAAGACGTAGCCGCAGGAGTCGCCAATGAGCTGCACCATCAGGCCGCATCAGCAAAGAAAGGCAAGGTTGGGAAGAAAAAGATAAAGAGGCACAACTTACGTTAACAATCAGGCCAAAGGCAACGAACCAACAGATGGATATGACAATATCCACGGGCCAGTGCACGAAAGAGCCGCTAAAGGGGAAGAGCCAGATGAGGGCGAGGAAGATGGCGATGCCGGCCACGACTTCGGTGTAGATGAAGCGGCCCACGCTCCAGCTGTCGACGCCTTGGACCCGGTGCAGATAGTGCCCGTTGATGCCGGCGACGATGGCAGCAAAGGCCAATTCGGCCAGGCGCAGGATCATGCCCACGAGGTCGGTCAAGATCATTTTGGCGGTTGCTAGGGTGGACTGGAAGGTCGCTTCTGGCTGTTGATCTTGTGGTAACTCTTATTGGCTAGTACAGCCAAACTCTGTTGCAGAGCACGCTGTAGTTATAGGTATAGATATAGATATAGATATAGGTATAGATATATGCGAGAAAATGTAGAGAACTTGGTGAGGCCTTGGAGGAAACAGGCCCGGCCATTCAATTGGTATTTATTTGCCAGCCACTCATTGGCAGCGACAACGCATCAGGTGAGCAACTATGACGCTGTGCCATCGCAGCTCAACCAACAGCAAAGCAAGGCAAAATCAAGAATCAGGAAACAAGACGAGGTGTTCGGATGTACGCCCAACCAGTCAACCATTCCAGAGAGGGTGCAACCATGGAACATCCCCCCAGGTCATCGACGAAAAAGGAACAGGGCGAAACATACAATGTCTTGTGGGTACATACTTTTCCCTCGAGGCTTGTCTACTGGACTACTGGACTACTGGACTGTCAGACCCCAGACTGCTCTTCATTATTCCCAAATTTCCCAAAGGCCCAAAGAGAGGTGTGGGTAGGTGGCTGGGTGACTCGATGTTTCGAGCAGGCATTGCGACGAAGGTAATCTCGCGATTGGGTTTCATGCCAGCTCAGCTGCCTTGGCTTAGCGGCATTGGCGGCCTGGAAAAGCAGCAGCAGCAACCAGCCAACCAAACCGTCAAGTGTTGTTGTCGTATGAGATCATACCACAATCTGCCGCCAACGAGGGGGCAGCACGGAAAGGGAGAAAAACAGGCCAGCGCCCAATTACGCTGAAACAGGCAATGCGGGCGCGGGGTTGGCATGAATCTGGGCTGTTGGGCTGATGTGGGCACCTTTTTAGAATTCGGAGATCGCTGGGCTGACAGCACATCAACTGCCGGCATGCCAGGCATCTATCTAACCTTACACCTTACAGCATACCTATGTGATACATTTGAGCAACTGCCACAGAACTGTGAAGAAAATCGGGGGGTTGGTTATCGACGGACATACCTAGGTATAGATAGCAACAGCAACACCACGGGGCAGACTGCGCGAGAGCTCGAGCCTTCACCGACAGCGACTACTGTACCTACGTACAGCACCTACTGCCAATCGACTGTATGATCCTGGCCACGATACCCTGTGGTGACCTGTGGTGACCTGTGGTATAATAATCCGTTGCAGCCGGGCTTATAGATGATAGGCCGAAAGGCGGGTAGGCTGCATCCATGTACTGCACTTGATCAAGATGTTGGACGTCATGTGCCAAAAAGGGCTTTCCTTCAGAATGCCGATCTCGTAGATAAAGTTGCGAAAAAGTGAAAAGGCGAAAAAAGGATTAGGTATTGCAATTGCTAGTTGGTACTGTTCATGGTACCAAGCATATCAAATTATCACTTACAACGATCCTGCATACAACGCCTGAAGATGTTGCAAAAAGAAAGGCATGACTCGGCTGGGGCTCGATCCCAGGACCTTCAGTGTGTTAGACTGACGTGATAACCAACTACACCACCAAGCCATTGTGTACGATCGGCGATAGGTATGAACTACCACCAAGTCTTCGATGGAAAAACTTGGTGCGTACAAGAAACTATAAAGGATGGGATAAGTGCGTTGGGGGGGGCCAAGTTGGGGCTGGTTGGGTTAGGCCAGGGCTAAAAGAACTGCCATAAGCTGGGGACTGGTGGACTGGTGGACTGGTTCAGGGGTAGGTTACGAACCGGGACTTGGGCCCCTCCACTCCAAATCTACTACATGTACACTACCACACCACCAAGCCTAGGAAGCCTAGGTAAATACCACACCCCCAGAGTAAATAAATAAATGTATATAGAAGACGAGATCTGACCATTGTATCCTAATACGTGTAACTAAATACCTTGCAAATTCATCATAGGTTGATGCACGTCACTTCGTGAACACGCCCAGAATGTGAGGAAGTGTGTGGTGCCACTGCTCCTCCAAGGGGTGGCCAACGTTGATCTTTTCCCACGGCCCGGCTTCGCGTAGCCACTGCTCAGTCGGCCGACACAGTTGACAGCCACCGAGGAAATGAGGCCAGAATAGATTCACAAAACCTGCAAGTGGACCCCAAAGAATTGTCACAAGTTAGCAAACTGTTTCTTCTGTCTAGCATGTACGCAAAAGGAAGGAAGGGCCTTTGGGGATAGATATCTGTTCCCATGAGTGGGGTGGAATGGGAGGTAGGGAGGAGAGAAATGGGAAAAAAGAAGAAAAGAGGAAAATCCCCCCCTCTCTCTTTCTCACCTTGATAAGCCCGCATGCCCCAACCCTCGTCGCGGCGCACGTGTTCGTAGACGTACCACCGCCCGCCCTTCTTGAGGTAGCTGTACAGCTCGCGCATGTTGTCGCGCGGCTCGGGGATGCTGCAGAGGCAGAGGATGGAGACGATGCAGTCGACGCTGCCCTTCTCGACCTGCCCGCCCCACTTGGCCGGGTTGTCCAGGTCCTCGATGCCGACGGGCACGATCTCGTAGATGCCCTCGAGCCCGGCCTGCTTGATCTTGCGGCGCAAGCCCGCGTGCTGGTCGCGGTTGGGCTCGACGCCCCAGACGCGCGTGACGGGCTCGCGCGCACTTTTCTTCTTCGTCTCCTTCTTCTCGCCTCCACGCTGAGTAGCCGTTGTTGTTGTTGTTGTTTCAGTCGGCTCGATGCCACTGCTACCTTCTACAGTTGCTGTGCCTCCGTCCGTCTGGCTCTGGCTCGGTTGTAGGTACTTGTCTGAGAAGATGTCAACCCAGTTTCCGTTGCCGGCGCCGAGCTCGAGGACCGTGCCCCCGATGCCCGGGCCGACGGGCTCCTCCACGACGAGGCCGCCCGTGGTACGGCCCTCGAGAAGCGGAATGACGCGCACCCCGGCGTTGAGGCGGAGGTTGGGCGAGAACCAGTCCCAGAAGTTGCTGAACCAGATGTCCTTCAGCTGACTCGGCGAGAAGAGCACGCCGAAATTGCCATCCCGGACCAGACGGACAACGGTGCCAGGGAACCAGGAAGCTGCGAGGTACATGAACTGCCAGGGGTTGACGAGACTCCAGAAGATCTCTTGGATCTGCGCGAGAGTCGCCATTTTCTGCTGCCGTATGATCTGTCAGATCAATCTACTTTGTGGGCTGTATTATTATCGTTATTTCATACTCTGGTCTGAAGCGGGCGGGAAGGGACAGGACGGAATGCGTGACAGAGCTATCGACCGACGAAGCGGGGAAAGGCTCACCTAGGAGGCACCGGTCCGATCTACGGGGAATTCGCTGGGTAACACACAAAACAATAATTCTAGGCAGGTGAGGAACACAAAAGTACAACAAAGTTCTCCGCGTAGAGATATCACCAAATGAATCAGGGGGAAATTGAACGAGATGGGCGTGAGTAAAGTCCAGAATTCAAGGTCAGCTACTCGCCGTCCAACACAAGGAACAATGGGGCGTGAGAAGAGTTTCCGGCAACGAGAGAAGGGGGGGGGGGGCGCTCAAAATATATAAAGGGGCACCTTTACTCTCGGGGCAAGGATGCTATCTCAGGAGGGCCGAACCTCCAGCTGACTTGATTGGACCGGGACCGGGCTGACTGACGTTGTGTCAGCTATCTAAGGAGAAAGAAGTGTCGGGCAAATTATAAAGCATAAGCAATCGGACCCCACCGCGCGCTCCCGTTGAGTTATGCATCTTGATTTCTATGAAAGCTTCATCGAGTTCCGGTGTCCAGTCTCGATAAAAACAGCTATGAACCCAACTGGAAGATCAGAAACCACACTGCGAATCGTGGTGACTGGCACAGTTTCGCAGTAGGTAAGTATCATCCATCATCGCAGGAAAATACAATCCATCCTCTCAAGACCAGCGGCCCCGTCCCTCTCCAAAACAACTCAACTCCTGTAACGCCCAAATCTAGTATATACCCCCTCTTTCTGTGCCGGCTACTCTACTCCCAGCAGTCGATCCTGACAAGAGCTAGCTCCAGGTCAGCAAATGCCCCGCCACCTCCGCGAATTCCACCGTGTCCTGTAATTCCCGCATCCAAAGGCCGCCCTCCAAGACTTTGAGCCGATTCTTCTGGTCTTGTGTCGGCCTGCCCACAGCTGCGAGGAACAAGGACTGGTAGTAGGCTAAATAGCCCGGTGCCTCTGCGCCGGCCGCCGATCTAGTCGGCGTGTTCATGAAGGCGTAGATGATCTCCCGCATCACGGTCAATATGTGCACCCGGTTTGAGAATGACCCGTGGTTGGCCATCTTGCCGTCCAGCTTCTTAAGTATCCTGCCGACCTGGCTGGCGGCCAGGATGGCCAGGGATTTCTGCTGATCCGCCTCAGCCTCGGCCTGGCTGAGCATCCACGTAAAATCTACGGGCTCGTCCCTGAGTCTGCTTGGCATCCCGTAGCCATTTTCTTGGATGGGTTCCGGGTTGGTCAGGACCGGCTGTCGGACGGGGTCCTTTGGATCAATAGGGGAAAGACGTATTGAATTCCCAAACGCATCTTCAGACGATGTGCCACGGAGCAGTGGCAGTGCCAAAGAAGCCATATTTGAATACTCAGACTCAGACCGAATGAGTCGACCTTGGTGATGTTGCTGTAGGACGGCCTGCTCAGTATTTTTGCCTGCCCCTTGTCCAGATTAGCCCGAACCTGTGTTCAGTTTTAACCCAAGTGCTTTGTTGATATTCAGGATTCGGTTTCTGGAGGGTTCTGTTGCCGGCTGAGCAGCAGGCTTCCAAGCAGAGTGAGGCAGATGCCGAGGTTGTGGTGTGGTGTGCGATTGAGGCATGGTGTGAAGAAAAGGTAGGCGATTCTTGAACCCCCGCTCGTTGTTCTTGTGTATGTGAATGCAATAGACCATGAGGCTGAATGTGAGGCGGTCGATTGTGCGCTACAGACGCTGCCATAACATGGGGCCAAGGGTTGAGTGTCGTCCGTACTCCCCTTGGAGCAGGATATGCTGCCATGACTGGCTGGGCGGTGTGGTGCTGAGCAACGCCGAAACCCCTCTGCGTTGGCCTTGGTGGGAATATAGGCCCGAGATCCTCGTCCATCCGCCCACCCTTGAATTCCGGTCCTTGAGGTGCCGGGTAATAGAGGGTAGCGTCAGAATAAGATGTGGGTGCTGGATTGAACTCCATTCTGACTGGAAATCCAGACATCGCCAAGGTGATGTTAAGCTCAATGAGGTCGTCGAGATGGCTTTGAAACCCAACAAGTGTCTCCGAAGAAACGATATACAAGACAATAATAATCTAGGTATTGTGTATAACACGCCGCCGATGGTGAGAGATATGCAGCAAGCATCTCGTCAATATATAATGGGGGTTAGCTGGATTAATGGGGGTTGGAAGATACTTTGACTGAGGAAGTTTTTTTTTTCTACCGCCGGACTTGTCAAGGTCTCGGGCAAAGGTAAGTCTATACAAAGTTTGAATATAGAGCGGAATGGTTCAGTCATTTACACTGGCAGTGGCCATGAACCTGGCGCTGAGTAGAGGATACATATCCAAGAACATATCATAAATGCTCTCCGAATGTCACAATGAAAGAAAGACGACCGACGGTGTAAATGCCGGTGAGTACATGGCGTAGTAACAAACGAAAGCAATTTTCATTCAATGGTATACTGCCCTAATCCTTTAACGCCAACTACCAGTGGGCCCAGGTTTCGCCAAACCGTTACTGCCTTGTGCTGTCGCTGTGTGATACCTGAAGACACACTGCGATGATGGAAAGTAAAAACAATTATATGCAAATCGCCCTTTCAGGGTACTTCGCCGACTCTTTGTGTGATTTGAGTCTACCCCTATAAGTAGCCAAGCCGTGGCCATGCTTGCTACCTTTCCCAAAGCCTGCGTAATCGCCTCCCAGGCTTTGCTTCCCTTTTCGCTACCAAGACACACACACACACACACACGTCTTAATCCGTCTTCCAATGACTGACAACGCCACCATCGTCATCATCATGGCCTAGATAGAGTTCGATCGCATATAATGCCATAGTGGTGGACACGTTGACCCAGCGCCAAACATTACCCCCAGCATCGCCGTCCTTAAGCGTCCATCCTTCGTCCCCGTTGGCGGAAAAGTGCTGAAGCAACAGGCTTGTATATACGGCAATGAGAATCGATGGGGAGAACCACGAAAGGAAGCCCAACAGTCGGTTTGCGCCATCTGAGTCGTCCAAAGACGGTTCGTCCATAAGCGCTCGCGCACCCGACTCCCTTACCGCCGGGATGATGCGAGTCGCACAGTAGAAAACGATGATCCGGTACGTGAGAGAGATCATGACCGAAGGCGCAATGGTCTGGAAGGCGGCATGGAGGAAACTGAGCGATGAGAAAACCGCCGAGGGCAAAGACCCTAGCATATGCATGATGGTCGAGTAACTCGCCATGATGATTGGTGGCAGTGGTGGGAAATCGGCCTGGCTTGATGCTTGTTCCGCGGCCGCTGCTGCTGCCTCGGGGGACTGCACGTAATCTGTGAAGATCTGGTACACGCAGAGCACAACATAGGCGAAAAGGAGCGAGGACTCGACCGGGTTCCCTCGTCCAGTCCCGATACCTATGGCGCATAAGAAGAAGGCGGTTGTCACTGTCACCCCGATCATGATGGCATCGATGTTGTTGACCTGGGGAAACAATGCCACCCGCCAGAGGAAGTAGACAGCGCTGGCAATGACGGATGCCGAAAAGATCAAGAGTATAAGCTGCCGAGGGGTAGATGGTTAGCATCAGTAGCTTTACAAGTGACAGCGTGCAGTTGACAGAACACCAATACGTACGACCCAAGTATCACTCCGTCCCCGGTTGACGATCCATCTGGTTATTTGTCCTGCTGCCTGAATGACCAATAGAGTGCAGAAGCCTTCGAGCATCTGGAAGACGGGGCTCGAGTAGCGCAGGGTTGAGTCCCATGCGCCGATGGTCAAGTCCTCCACAACGCCGCCATCGCCGAAGAAATATTCACCCCAAGTATTGTGTTGTTTCCTCCCCCCGAGACCCCAGACGGTCCTGGTAACCCAGTCGGTATTGTTTGCGTCAACGGCGAAACGGTGCAGGGACCAGATGAGCAGGCCCGGAATGACGATCCACTGGGACGACTGGATGACCGTGGAGATGGTCCATCGGAAGCGCGACTTGTCGGGGGTGATGAGCTTCAGGGCGCTGTAGAGGATATAGAAGGAGAAGAGGGACAGGCTATAGACCAGCCCGCTATCGCGACCGCCGACATCGAAGGAGATGGGTATGGACAGGACGATAGTCAGCAGAAAGACGGAGCTGAAGACGATACGGAGAAACCACCACATCGGCGCGTTGGTGGTGGCTGCTGCCGCCCCGAGCTAGCGAGGCGTCTGGCCAGGGCTGTAGAGGTATTCTTTTTTTTTGTATGTGGAGTCGGACAGCTGACGATAGCTTTTTGGAGGGGGGGTTTTTCTGCCGGCCAAGTGGTTGTGGGTTGCTTGGTGGGCGAGATGGGGAGTCTGACTCGCCGGTCGTCGTCGAGGTGGGAAGAAGGTGGTTCGTCGATTACAAGGAACAGCGTATTGCTGAATCTGTAGTCGGTGGTAAGTGGTGTTGGTGGTGGTGTTGGTGGTGGTAAAGGATTCTGGCTGAGTGGTCGCCGAGAAGAGAGATTGGTAGTGTGGTAGGGTGGTATCTGGCTTCGTCTGGTGCCGCCCTCAATCAATACGCCAGATGTCAAGGCGCGTGGTTTTTTTTTTATGGGCAGGAGGGGTTGGGAAATGGATGGTTCGTCTTGTTTGGCGTCTACCGTTCCAACATCCCTTTTTTCGATATTGAATGAGATTAATTAGGCATCGTAGAATACTGTACTAAGTTGACAATGTCCTGTAACCTTGGACAGCAAGAAAACAGGATGGGAAACAAGCCTCGGGTTTGGCTGGGAGCTCACTTCTCTCACTCTCGGTCCCCCTGCTGCTTTTGGTGGCAGGTAAAAGATAGCCGCTGCATCCACTTGTCCCAATTGCCTACGGACCGGCCCAGTCCAGTCCAGTTCAGTCCAATCCCGTGGTTGATTGATTTGATTGATTCGATTGACTTGATTGATTTGACAGAGTGCTGGCAGGTGCTGGAACTAGACATCAGTCATCCAAGCGTGTTATCGTTATCTCCACGTGGGCCAGCAAGGGATACGAAGTACATATCAGTATGAATAAGGTATGTTCAAGTTTCTAGGTTACTACAGTTGTATCTACGAATAATCAAGAAGAAGCAAGCAGCACAATAACTCTTATGTATCGGGGCAGAGACAGATCTGTCGTTGGATACGGAGTACAGGGTGGGAAATCCATCAGGATGGTGAAAATGCTAGGTTAGGGTACTAAAAGGTAGCAAGTCGCGTGCACTGCTGCAACCTGCAACCTGCAACCTGCGACCTGCGACCTGCGACCTGCGACCTGCGACCTGCGACCTGCAACCTTTGCAGTAACCGTAACCTGTTGTTTACCTGTGTACTTTTATTAAGTAATCTAACCTGACATTCCAACTTGGTTAGGCTTGGTTCTTGATGCATCCCTGCTCATGTGCCGTCAGACGGTCACACACCTCTACCACTACGAATCTTGAATCTTCACCTCGACCGAATCCGCACATGTCAAAAACCAAGGAAATCCAGAAATCCAGAAATCCAGAAACCCAAGCCTGCTGCCTGCCTGCCTCGACCACGGAACAATCAAACCCCCGGACTGGACTAGACCAGAGCTGCTCGCGGATTGGCCGCCAACCCATCGTCCAGAATCCCGCCCACCTTACGTTCATCAGCCTTCATATGTACTGCTGCTAGATAGGTTACGTCGTTCATGTAGATCACCTATCATAATGGCCTCTGCGCTAGCATCGATCAGGAGAAGCGGTCAGCCGTTTCAGCCTCCACACTTCCGACTCCTCCTACTTCTATAGCATAGCATACCTTAGCAAACACAAAGCACTTCGCCATAGAGCAAGGCAAGTCCAAATAAGAGCCTTCACGTGATCGGAAGCAATCAATTATAGTCTAGCATAACTGGCTATAGACAAGACAAGACAAGCTAGCCACGAGGAATAGCTCGCCGAAATTGCTGCTAATCATGGGGCTAGCAAGCTGTATGGAAGGAAGCAATTGGGTATCTAACTATGCATCTTGCTTCTCAATGACAAATGCAACGAAACCGACCACGCGCCTCGGGATCGATTAGGCAGAGATTCTCGAGGTTCCAGGCCGCTCGCCTCCTGGCTCAGCGAGTAGGCAGCTTGAGCTTCCCAAAGTGAGACGCCATGGCTTCGAAGGAATCCGGTGTATTGGCCCGATCCTGAAGCACCCGATTGTCCCTACCGCCGGCCTCGTTGTTGGCATGTTTCACCATGCGGATGTCCACCTTCTTATGCATGCTCATCCTCATGTTGCCGTGTCCCTCCTTGTTCTTCTTGTTCTGGCCTTCCTTGCTGTGGGTGTATCCCTCCATGCTGCCGCACTCCTCTGTGTGGCCGTCTTCCTCAATGCTGTATCCCTCCTTGTCCAGAGCCAGCTGAACCGCCTCAGCAACATTCTTGGCGTGGTAGGTCGGTTTCTGGCTGGGCTCGTCACCCGCCTTGTGTACTCCCGTCTCCACGAGGATGCTCTTCCAGTCTGCTCCCATACGGGACTTGTACGAGTTTGCGCCGACGATATCACTGTCGGGGTTGTCGCCAATCATGTAGACTGCTCTGATCGCCGTAGGGCCTTCGCTTCCCTCCTCCTTCTGGGCCCGGCACAACTTCTCATGGTATCCCTTCAGCACCTTCTCGCCATACACAAAGGTGGTTTCGGTGGGCTTGCCAATGCTCGTGTACTCAAGCTCGGCCTTTCCCCTGGTCGAGTAGCGCCAGATGCCGTTGAGACCCTCACGGAAGGCGCCCTGGGCGAACCGCGGCTTGGGGTGCTGCGTCGCCCACTGGAAGTCCGGGTTGCAGAAATACAATTTGGGCTGGTTGTCTTGGAAGTAGCCGTTGTTGGGTAGAGTCACATCGCCTGCCATGGCTGATATCTTGTCGAACATGCCGCCGCTCGACAGTAGGAGGTCGTGGACAACTTGCAAGTCCATGCACCAGTCTCTCGGCGAGGACCACACCAGGATGGCTGCGATCTCTCTCGTTCGGAGGTCGGGCGTCCGACGCCCATGGACGCTGTGGTGCATATTGGTCATCTCGGGAAACGGGTGGATGGATTCTGTCTCGACAAACAGATCAGAGGTAGTAATCACGTTGTTGAAGCCGTACGCCTCGGCAACTTGTCTGATCTGGTTGCCCGTACCACCGATCACTAGGATTCTTCTATTGCGATACAAGGGCACCAGATCGTGATAAGGGCTGTGAGACTGAACGAACTGATCTGGGTCGATGTCGACCCCGAGACGAGCGCTGACCTTGGCGGCATGATCCTTCTCCGTCAGACCGCCACCGTTGGTGAGAAAGATGTAGGGAATCTTCAGCTTCTGGAGCCGGCGGAGGGTCTCACTAGCGCCTGGGAGGGGCTCTTTGCCCTTGATCAAAACGCCGTCGATGTCAAAGGCAAACGCAATGGTGGATTTCTGAGTAGGCTCTCGAGGCATCTCCGGAAAATATTGCTTGACGATGGCGGTAATGTTCGGTGTCCTGTTATCGGTTGCTTGCGCCTCCCGGCTGATATCGTCGAGGGCGGCTGGGACTGGGGACGTCTCGGATGGGGGTGATGAAGACGCCATCTTCGGCAATTGGCTTCCGATGACTCGTCACAACTTAGGGCAGGAGACGTATCTCCAAGAGCTGGCAGTGGGAGATATCTACCCTTTGTCGCTTGCTCCCGGCGCAGGAAGATGACAAGCAGGTAGAGCTCTCTCTTTCTCTCTCTCTCCTTGGTGATTGTCAAGAGCGGTAGGGGCCAGGGTGCCTGCGAAGGGTTAAAACTGTTGTTCTTCCAACAGGGGTATCCCGTTTTGACAGAAACAGTGGGCAAAGACAACTGTTTGCTGGAGAAAAACTCGATTGCGTGACCACGTTGATTGACGACCACGGGGAAAGCAAAGAGATGACGCAGCATGAAGCTGAGATGCGTAAATGACTGACACGCGAGGCAAGGCGGGAATCGATGTTCTGCTGGCAAGGAACCACTGTTGGGATGTGAACACATGACCGAATCGTGATGGCGCTTATAAATTTTTGACTTCATAGGTGAATGCATACCATGGATCCGTTACTCGTGAATTCATTCCATGTTTTGGCTTCTGAGTCAGTCGCCAGTACATTCGACTCGAGTCTTGGGCGTCTCATGATGTCTACCCCAAGCCAAGTGGTCTATATTCAATGGCAGGTTCCAGCCTGCGGCTTGGGCTTGCCGCATAGTCGCCTTATATTCGCTCTGTATGTGGTCTCTGGGCATCTGAATCTTTTCCCCTGCGTACATCACGTACGGGTAGCATCAGAATGTGCATCGGACTCGCTATCACTCGGAAACACTTAGAAGAACGCAATTAGCACGGGTCAGCTAAGCAGACAAGACGTAGTATTCAAACGAGGTAGTATACGCAGACCTTGGCGACTCGCCAGTGACAAAGTCGCCCATTGCCAGGCTTTACGCGGGCCTTCTTTCCGACATCAATATCACCTAGGTTTATAAAATGTTCACTTCTTGGCAAGTTGTCGACTCGTATGGATTATGTTCACGTCACTGCGTCAAACTCAGGCTGTTTCAGCAGCAGTGAGTAAGATCAAAGTATCGAATTTGAGACGAGAGAAGATAATGAAGAACTATCTACGTACATTTCGTTCCCATCTAAGTCCGATGCGCAAATCGTGAAGAAAAATGGGACAAAACAAAGTCGGAGAATGTCATCGCAGATGAAGATAATGATGCTTTTTCGGGTTTTCTCAGAAACCGCAGGACCGAGTAACCCTTTCCGAGCCCCTAACCTAGGACGACCATATGGAGGTCCTGCCACAACCTCCCATTCTCTTTCCCTTATACCAACCACTGACTGACCGACCAAGAAGATCAGTCCATCCTCCAGGGACAAGTGAGGTTCTGAGGTGATGAAGGGGAAAAGAGTAAAACAAATTGACGCCATGTCCTCCAGTGAACCGGGTATGCGTTCGCCGTGCAACGCCCGTCCCTTTCCCATCCGTGTCCGATTTTTTCCGAAGAAGAAACTCCATTCGTCCGTCGAGTCCGGAGAATAATGAAAATAGAGATACAGAGAGGGGGTATTGAAGGGGATTTCCGTTTCCATCGCCAACCGAACAAAGAGGTGATGCTGTGAGCGTGCTCGCACGCAGTCCGGAGAGGGTCGCCCCATTCCCAACTAGCTTATCACCGGCCGCCGCCGTGCAACTCCGTAGAAATGCAGAGAATGACAAGGAAAGAAGATGAGGGAAAGAAATGTAGAATAAAATAAAACGCTGAAGGGAGTATCTCTAAGTCATAGAAATCCCGTTGACTGATCGTACCAGCCCGTGACGAGCGGGCGGTGTAGGTAGGAGCATTGCCAAGTGTCCTCGATTCTTTGACACTACCGTTTCTGTTGCTGTTGCACATATTAACCGAGGAAGGAAAGGCGTATGTGCCCCTAACGTAGTCTAATGCGTCGTTCGGAAGGGACAAGTAAGCGAATGAGAAAAGTCGTGATCGAGCGAAAGGGAGAACAGACGCCCATTTTACCTCCGGCAGGAGAAGGTTGTGTGGGGGGTCAATGTACAGATACAGCGAAGAGAAGAGACCGAGAAGAGAAAGCCCGGGATAAGCAGAGAGGCTAGTGTTGCACACAGCATGCTTCGTGAGGAAAGGCACGTTAGCGACGGTCCGTCATGCGGCCTGTGTACATCGACATCGACTGCATGCGGTTATGGCCGAGCTGGTTGTTGTCGAAAGAGGTCGTTCGTACCCCAGATGCATGCATATCAGCAGGTGAACTACGAGGCACCAGCTGAGGCACAGCAGAGGTGCTTTGGTGGCGAGAGTGACGTGCGGAACCGTAGGCTGAGGTGGGAGTCTGTGCAGGAGAGGCCCAGAGCTGCTGGGCCTGGTACTGACGGTTCATTGGCATGTCATCGTAGTATCCGGGCGGGCCAGTTGTAGTAGAGCCGAAGCCAGCGTCGTTGCGTAAGTAGGCGTTGTCGTATGCAGTGGGATCCGGGTAGGTCTGGGGCATCGTGGGGTATGAGACAGTGGACGGCGAGCGGAACGTGAAGTTAGCATTGTTATGCTGGAACGTCCCCATCTCAGACTGAGACCGCTGGTGGATGGGTCTCGACGGCTCCATTTGGGTTGCGATAGCCTGCATGGGTGTACGGACGGCAGATGGGGTAGGCAATGGGCCCCCGAGACTATAATGGTTGTTTCTACTGTCATCTTCCTCGTAGAAACTGTCTTCGGTTTGGGTCTCACGAATGTTCGCAAAGGCTGGACGGTGAGGCAGTTGATGATGCATACGACCCATTGTAGGCACGGCCCTCTCGGGAACTTGAGCCAGACCAATTGAGGGGCGGCGGTCGCCATATGAGTTGAAGTCCGCCACTCGCTGGCGCTTGTCGATGGGAGAGGTGTGCAGAGCATCGTAGTAGTTTTGCTGACTATTGCGACGGGTCATCGGGGGCGGAAGGGGCACGCCGACCGACTGCGACCGCTTGTGAGAGCTGGCGTTGCTGCTCTTGCGCTTCACAACCACTTTGCTCTTGCCATCCTCTGGCATGTCGGTGCTGATGTTGGGCAGGATCTCAATGTCGGGGATCTGAGTCAGGCGATTCTGATCCATCTCGCTCTTCAGGTGGGCGACAATCTCCTCGATCTGCTCGGTAGCATAGCCACTGCCGCATTTGCTCAACAGCCAGGCGGGCACAGCGGTGCCGTTGAGAACTGCGCGATCAATCGTATCGTCGTCGTCGTCCTCACTCTCGTTCCGGTATGGACGCTTCTTGCCAGAGGTGCCCTTGTCGTCCAGACGCTTCTGCTCGCGCTTTCGTACAGACAGAGACCAGTCCTGGACAACACCAGACTGGCCAGCTCTCTTGTTGTCGTCGCTCCAGGCTTGAACTCGCTGGATCTGCTTCTGGACGAGCTCGCATTGGATCTTGGCCCACTCCTGGGCATTGCGGTAGCGACTGCGCTGATAGTGCTTACGGCAAAAATGAACCCAAACATGCTGGGGAATCATACGAGTACACAACTTGTTGCGGCCGAAGATATGCGAGATGGCCTTGCGAGGCTGCGAGCCGGTGTCACAGTTGTCCATGTACATACACTTTATGTCCGAACCATTGGAAACAACCGTGTTGTCGACTGGCGAAGCTGAGAGAGCATCCATGTTGTAGCTAGAGCGAAGGTCGCCTTGGTGAGATGGTGGTGGTGTTGGCTGAAACGTTTGAGGCAACGAGGGAAATATCTGGTCTATTGCACCAATCGCCGCAAAGTCAGGGGCAGAGAGTGCTCTCTTGTGTACTTTGGATAGATCTGGTGGTGCCAGATAGGACAAGTCTGCTCTGAATTCCCTGGGACTGAGATAGAAGTTAGCAAAGCTTGATTCAAGTCAGAATAATGATGAACAAATAGAGGTGTGACTAGATGTGAATTATCACGTTCGAATTGGTAGGATGATCTAGGAATGAATGCATCTACCGACTGGAATAAATCGCCGAGAAAAGAGGAAGAACGGCAGGCACTTGCCAAGCAAAAGGGAAGTCACGGAAACATCATCTATTGAGGTAGGGGAAGGTACGGGAATAGAACTCGGCGAGACAAAAAGAGAGGCACAGGGTAAAATTCCGTCTGATTTGGCAGAGATCCAGGTTCTCGTCGCCAGTCGACGACACTGATAAAGGGGAGAGGGAGAAGACATCAGGTTGACTGGCCCAGCGTTGGGAGGAATCCGAAGTGTGAGATAGGGGCGAAAGAGCGCAGCTCGCCAACGACATACCGCGTCTTAGACCTCTCCTTGACTGTGCGAATGGGATTGTGCGTGTGACGACACGAACCCCTATCGTGCAGCCAGAGAAGCAGTCGAGTAGATGTTGTGCCAACTTCGGCTATGGACAAGACAATCGCTCCGGACTATTGGGGGGAGGCCACTGGGACCTCGCAGAGTATCTGATATTGCAAGGGACAAATGAGAAGTCTGGAGTTGGGAACAGGGAAGGATGGGATGTTTTGCAGACGGATGTGGGAACACCACAATGAAGCCATCAGCTGGGTAAAATAAATGATGGACAGTAGAAAGGGATATGATGCATTCAATGTCACCAGAGTCTTGTCACAATTACTGAAGGTGAATACACTGGTAGCTGGAGTTGAACACTGGTGACGATTGGCACTGGCTGCATGGGTTAAGACAGGCACGTGGAGGACTACCCCCCCATTGCACATCCACATTTGGCAACCATTCAATGTCTTGATGACCAAAGAAGGGTACCGAACGAGTCCAGAGAGGGGCATTTTTGAACTTACTTTGTCATATCTTGTGGGCTCATCCGATCTGTCCCTTGAATGCCCTGCATGCCCCGCGACATCAGCATCGCGTCTGAAGGCGAACCTGGCCTCCTCCCCCCCTGCTGTGGCATCGACGTCGGATCTTCGGAGCCCATGCCGGGCGAGAACCCTCCGTCCCTATTCGACCTCCTGCTGTTGTCCATGACGGACATGCGGCTCACGGCCGAGTCCAAGTTGTCGCAGCTTGCATCGAGTGTGACCATATCGGCGATTCCGGCACCAATCTGGAACCCGCTCACGGTGGACATGGAAGAGAACCTCGAGTGCGACGCCGAGTTCGCGGACGACGTGTACGACGACAAGCTGCTGTGGCTGTCCGAGAACTTGTGCCTCAGCGACTCGGGACTCGCAGTGTCCACGGGCGAGTCGCCCTGTATCGCCGTCGTTTGCACATTGGGCTGCGTTGACTTGATATCCAGCGTCAATCCCAACGAGTATCCACCGGCGTCCCATGGCGTCCTGCTGCGGTTCGAGGCCCTCGACTCGCATGTGCGTCTCGGGGGTGTCTTCTCTGGTGATGGGGTCGGCACTATCGAGGAGCACGCCGTCGACCCATCTATTATTGATTGCGTGGGAGTTGGCCCGGAAGAGTCTCCCAGCTCTGCGCGTTTCGCCGCTCCCGACGTGTTCAACATGGCTGTAACGTCCATTATGGGACCTAGTACGTCGCGGGCTTCGCAGATGTGGTGAGATGGGGAGCAACCAGTGCTTTCGGATCCGGCCAGTGTCAAACTGAGATATGCCCGGGTTCCGTCCAGAAACAATCCGATCCTAGCGAGGATGTGCCGCCGAAAACCAAAGATCCTCCAAAGTCCTGTGAGCTGAAGTGTCCACCAGCACTGTTAGACTCAATGGCCTCCGCAGAACCGATTCACGCTTAATCCAGTAGCGATGATGGCCGTTTGATGTCGTTCCCACACTAGAGCCCTCAGCATGTGTTCAGAGTGTTCAAGCCCCTGGGAGTCGTTCTATGCTAGCAAGTTGTCGTCTTCGTCGTTGTCGTTGTCGTCGTATATTGGAACCTGGTCCGGCGTTATTCCTCTCAAAGGTCGACAGGCCTGGGTGCAATCGTCTAGTATGGGCACTGGAGCACTCGGGCTACCTGAGGGACGATGTGCTGGTGAGACGAATCCAAAGGGATAGTTGGCAAGAGGTGGGAAAAGAGGACCCTTCGCGTGCTGTAGGTGTGGGATTCGTCCGTCTTTTGATACTCGGACGGGGTCTCCTGTGGGATAGGATTATCAGAAGAGTGGTGGGATCGACGTGAACCGTCCGCACTGACATGGGCAAACGGATCGAAACAGCCGAAACAACAGCATGGGGCAGAGCAAGCTATGTGGATGCGAGAGTCTAGATACCACAACCAGGTGCCCAGCCCGTGCTGATGAATCGGATCAACGGAGAACCGAAGGGAGGAAACAAATGGCAGATATAGCCTCCTTTGCGGTTTGATGGGATATACTTGAGACGTACGTCTTATTCAAGAGTGGCCGTGTCGTTCTCTTTTCCCCTTGTGCAATTCAAGAACCAAGAGGATGAGATGAGGGTTTCCCTTTTTCTTTTCCTGCACTGATCCTGTCCAACTCCCTGGCCGACCTAAGCATTCAAACAAGACAGGAGGATGGGATATCGGGGAGATGAGAGATTGGGTGGGATCCAGAGCCCCAGTGAGTGATAATAACGATGCGGCGGCCACCGTTAGGCGACGGAGTAGTCTGGCACAGCAACGATATTGGTACGGAATGAAGGGGGTCGCTGTCAGTTGCACCATGGATAGGGCAAGTAGGACAAGTACGAAGATGGCTAAAAAGAAAGGACAGGGTATCGATCTGAAAGGCAGGAAAAACGGGGAGGCTGTGCTAGTGTTGCATGAACATAGGGCAGCATCTGAAGACAATAGCGGTTTGAAGTCTGGGTGGGAGAGGATGACTGGGGTATCAGAGGAGGGAACGGAGTCGTACTCTTGTCGAGGCTAATGCTCTTTGGGCACTAATAGAAAAGTCTCCTGAAAAGTGTATAGTCGAGAACAGTCTAGAGGTTGACCAGAGGAAGAGAACAGACGAGAGCTTGTGTATGAAAAGAAGGCATGTTCGTGTTCCTGTTCAGTGCCCGGCAGTAGGCAGGATCGCCTTTTTTTTCTCTTTGGTCTACGAAGGACGACTACCAGCAACACCCATCCCACATAGCATGGCCGGATACTTAGTCAAGGTTCCTCCTGCGGCTACACAGAGATACTTCACACTATGCATTGCGTCGAGGGGGTGGGCAACGATGTTTGGCCTTCCCCACAATAGGTTTGGGCCTGCGGCCAACAATTCCCCGGTTGGCTGTTTTGGATCCAGGCCCCAGGTGAAAGCCAGGATATAGCCTGTCCAGGATGGCGACAGGGGTGCATCCTTTCTCTTTCCTGACTGAATCTCTGAATCCTTGGATCCCTGAACCGCTGGTCTACCGTCTGCAGATTTTGCTGCGCGTTGTTGTGAAGTTGTCTTCGGGGAGGTTTTTTTCCCCTCTGTCTGATTCGGACCTGACGAGAAGATGCCGATCATTTCTGGGAGATGCAAGATCCCTGGCGCTATTTTTCTCCCTCGCCCTCGCTCAAGGGCCATGGCCATGATACCAGGTAACGAAGGGTCCGTCAAAAGATCATGGCGTCAGGTTGCTCGTCTGAACCGTGATCAGCGCAGGGTACGGCCCGACCAGGGGTGTTTGAGAAATCCCAATTTGGAAGAGCCCCCCGGACGTTGGCCCCTCAGCAGCTCAGGGCGCAGGTGGTTGCGCCGTGTCTCTCTGTCTTTCCGAGGCGCGTGGAAGACGACAACGTTGTTCCAGAAGAACGCCCTGCTCCGTTCCTGGTGTGACCCAAGTTCGATTGGCATTTGCAAGAATAGTGGGAAAACAGAGAGAGGGAATACATGTACCTACCTACCTACCTACCTACCTATGCAATAGCAGAGATAATAATCTTTGGGGCGCAGCGTTCCAAAAAGCTGCGATCTGCAGGCTGAGACCTGGCAACTAACTGGCTTGAAACCTCAGTACGAACGAACGAACGAACGAACGAACGAATGAACGAACGGAGGAACGAACGACGTCTAACCTATTTGCCGACCTTCTACCTACGACTAGGCGTGCCAGGTAAGGTTACCACTTCCTTGGATATTGCTTACAGCACGGCACAGAATTCGAGGTGCACTGGGCCGCCGCACATACCGCCCCAGGACATACCTAGGTAGCCAGCGACAATGGTGCAATCTGTGACCGGACTAGCCTCTGGCCGATCAAGAAGGCCGGAAAGAGTATTCAGTATTCAATATTCAATATTCAATACTCAATCCGGTATAGATAGGTATAGGGCGAATCGACAATTGACCGGGAGAAGCCGGTTGTGCCCACCACTCCGCCCGCTTACAGCACAGTACTAGTAGTTGATTGCTAGCCCTACCTAAGTCGTATGTACTAGTCGTAATCTTAGTAGAATCACGCTGCCGATTGATTCGGAGTCGCTGTAGCTTAACTGTACGTACGTGACTAAGGGTCCCAGACTCCCAGTGCTTTTACTAGTACTGCTTAGTCGTATCAGGTATGTAGGTTAGGAGGTAGGTACCTAAGTAAGAGGAGGAGGAATCCCCGCCCACGCCGCACCGCACCGCATCGCATTGCATTGCATTACGCTGGACATTATCAACAAGAGAGGTTGTCGTGGTCGCCCTCGCCCGGTGCGGCCGTGACTCCTGGCTGCCACTACACTAATTCCGTTACGGACCAACTGATCGATTGGCAGATGGACAGACGGAATCAATCGGATACATGCACTATCCAATATGTAGCTCTGATAGCCAGAGGAGGAGGAGGAGGGGAAGGGATGGGGGCCACGGGTTTGCCAACGCCAATATGCCATGACAGCCAGCCATCAGATCCATTTCAATCAAATCAAATGCACCCGGTACCTGATTCGACGAGTAGGTAATACGCAAGGCATGCAGCCACACGCAGACGTTGCGGTAGCTTCGCGGTGAGGCGGCAGGTTCCAGTTGGGCAGTGTCGTCTTGTCAGGGTGTCCTGAGGTTGACCTGCAGTAGTCTGCGGTCGGGGCTCCTACCGTCGTACGTGGTATTGGCTGTTAGCTGCAAATGCATCTCAAGTCTGCAATTCGTATTCTTATTCCTATTTTCCGACTCAGGTACTAGAAAGTCGTGTGACGCGCCAGCGACCGACCGTCTGATCGCTGCGAGACAGACAAGCCGCAAACCGTCATGCTCGTTCAGAGCATGGTCTATGGTCTGATCTAGTTGGCGGCCATCTTTGACGTGCCTACCTGGGTGTACTTTCGGTTTAGGTTACCCGTTGATCCCAGAAACCAGTCCGGCCGACGGCGGTCCAAGGTCGGAGTACGGTCTGTCTAGTACTGGCTGGTGCTGTGGCTCAAGGTCGGATCTAATTTTCCTTTCAATCTCATCTCATAGCAACGCTGCACGAGCGCCGATTGTTTCTTCAACGGTCGCCCCTTGCGATGGGACGGAACAGGCGTCCCCGGTCCCCTGGACTTGATGAGGCCTTTTTGAAAGGCTCTCTATACCAAATACGGTACAGCTCGACGGCATAAGACATGGCAACTAGTCATGGCCACTATCCGAGGACGCGTCCCAGCGCAGGTCGGGGGTACCGTGTACGAAAGATGTGTGCAATAGAGACGGACGAGATACGCTCAAGTCTGAACACTTGAAGGATCATCAGCCAAGCTTCAAAGACTTCAATTGATGGACGCAATTGAGGGGATGCGATTGGCCCGTGGGATCAAAAGCTTGTTTGGGGGGGTGGCTCCGTCCCTATTGGCTTCTGTAACATTAATTGACGGCCGGGACAATGTCACGAAGGCAATGCTGATGTTCGCTCTGTTCCAGCCGGAAGGCTTGCCCCTGCGTTGCCCGCCATTGCCAGGATTGGATGCAAAAATAGCCGTGTTTGCTGATGCGATGCGATGCCACTGCAGCAGCGGCACCTGCATCCTACCAGCCTCTCCGGCAGAAACTTGGTATGTATAAGTAAGTAAACACGTCTGTCGACCAGGGGGTTTGGGGGCGAGCTCGTCCATGGTTCAATCTCAGGTTGCATCGTTGCGACCTGACATGCTAATGGGTCACACTGCTACGACTGCAGGCAGTTGAGTGTCATCCCATACTTTGAAGATGACGGGCTGACCAGATGACGGGTGAGAAGTGGATGCCGAGTCACGGAGGCCCGTCGTGTTTCAGCTGAATTTGATGTCAAGTCTATGGGGTCTCCGAACTTCATGCGCTCGATGCAAGCCTTCAGTAACCTAGCTCCTTGCTTGGCCCCCTGTAGGTGTACAGTACAGCACAGTAGGTAGGCTGTAGCCTATAGCATGTAGCGATGAACCTAGCACATGCGAAGATCAGGCCATCGACGCCAATCTTATAGTGACTACGGTACTTCTACGACTAGGTGAGTACTAACCTACAGTCGTAGTTCGGTTCATCCAGGACTCTGTAATTCAAATCACATCACATCACGGCCTAGTAGATAATAGAGCGAGGTAGAGAGAAAGAACCAACATGGTGACATGGTGGTTATTTTGCCATGCATCAAATTCGCTCGGTCGGAGAACGACACATCTCAAGTATGTACTTAAACTAACCATAGTCTTTCGGTATCGTCGTCTGCTTTATCCATGGTGGTTCATGTTCCATGGGCGCTAACAGATCACTTATAGTTGTATTGATCCTATGTATCCCACTAAATGCCAAGTTGTAGATGACGAGAGTCTTATACACACATCCCGCACTTTGTACGTAAGCATCATCATACGCGTGTACGGGTATTTGACAGCCCTAAAAGGATGTTCGTTCGTCTCGGTTTGCCGACATCAATGCATGTCACACCCGTCTCCACCTCCTTGCCTTGGACAGCAGCGCATGTAGTAGTAGGTTGTAGTAGTAGCAGTGACAGCCCTGAACCCGCCAGCCTGCCTCGCCTTGCTTTTTTTCCCCTGCAGATATCGTGGCGGGATGGCTGGATGGCTGGCTGCCTGGATTATGTATACTTATACATCCACTTGATTTTATGGGCATCAACTAATAAGTGCCCACGATGAGTGAATGCATATTGTTTTCATCGTGCATTCACTTACTCATTCTTTATTAGCTTCCCTGATTATCAAATCCACCGAGTACTGTACTAGTATCTCGACTACCATCCCTCCATCCATCACCAACTTATGGTACGGTATTCGAATTCGAAATGCCGGCCTCGATCAAGTTTTTAAGGGTAGATCCCTACTGCTAGTGAACTATAGTGCACCCTATATAAGGTTGACACAGGAAGGACTAAGTATAAAGTATTTGCATCGAATTGCGCCAAGGAGCATTAATAAGGTATCGATGCATGCAGCATGCCAGCATTAGGATCTTGATCACGCTTCATCACGACTTGGACGGACAATGAGAATATAGAGTTGTAGGCTGCTTCGTCCCTTGGCTCCTCTAGGCTAGACCGGGCGCCCGCTTGTTCCCCGGCACGTACTCCGTAATCTTTTCTCGAACTCTGTAGGCTGTACGGAGAGAAGAAGAGATAATAGGAGATGGGTTCAATTCCTGTCAGCGCTAGTGGTTCTTCCTTTTATCAAAATTTCGGAGTAGTCTAGAGGCTGTCGCGACTCATAGGGAACTCATAAGGAGACGAGCCAGACAAGAGGGAGAGGGAGAGGGAGAGGGAGAGGGAGAGGGTACTGACTAACACAACCTTACAGCCACAGATGCACCTGCAAAGTCTGTACTGTGACCCTATGTGAACACTGAATGTACGACTACAATGAATCCTGGATGGCTGTTACATAAGCTAATAAATAAGCACTACAGTCTGACAGTATGTATGGATTCAAGGCCTACGTGAACCGAGCGCAAAACGGGCCGGCGGTCTTGACTTGACATCTTGTTGGTTTCATCTCTTGACCGGGGTGGACCGGGGGCGGTTTGAGAACCATTGCCATTGCTCAGTTGCAGTTGCAGTTGTAATTGTAATTGTAATTGTAATTGTAATTGTAGTTGCCGTTGTATGCATGCACTAATGTGCCCGAGAAAGGCTAAGAGTATAGGAGCAAGATAAGAAAGGAAAGCAGATCGCTAACCGCAATGGCTACCGACCAGAAAGGAGAGAGGGGAGGGGAAGCATGTCGTCTCTCTTCGTCTTCGGCAAGGTAGTTGATACAAGGTCGCAACGTGGTTTGAATCTTCAACACCCACTGACTCGTCTGGACCATCAGGCCAAACGGCGCAACGAGTCTTTTCCTACGACGTCGAGGCCATCTCTGTATGGTATTTCTGGCATTTCTACTCCGTAGTATTTCGGATATGGTCCGAATGGATGGGGTTGGAGAAGTCGAGATGAGAATTGTTTCAAACCATGTAGCTAGTAGGAGATGCCCTCCTCGTCATAGCACACACACACACACACATACAGACTTGGCTGGGCAGCCCTGACTTGCTCTCTTGTATTCCTTGATTTTCGGTGTCATTCCCCCTCTCCTCTCCTCGCCAGCCTGAGTTTTTAAGGTTAATTCTCTTTTCGGGAGTGACAGTTCATGCGTTTCGGACGTTCCGGATCCAAGACCCAATGTGGTTTCCGCTGCGCGCCTGGAAAGAGAGTACTGACTTCACTTTTTTTCTTTTTTCTTTCTTTTTTTTTTTTTTTTTGTTTTACCTTGCGCCCGAACACGCTGAACCGTGGCCTGCCAGGTTTTCCCCAACTCTGCCCATTGTCGCGATTAGCCACCACGGCAAACTCTCAACTGTCCATAACTCACCGTCAACATCAATTGCCCTTCAATTGCCATGGTTGTACTCTTCACTCTCCGGTTCTCTCTCTGCACAAGGGGGTTAGGTGGTACTATTGCAAATGGGTTCCGACCATGAGCTCCAAGTCGCTGTTCCTAAGTGTAGCACGCACCCAAGGAGCTTAGGATGCCCCTTGTAGGCTCGCAGTGACTGGGCTACGGGTTGGGCTCGAACATATAATATATATATCAGGATTTGCCGTTGCTACGGCAAGCGTCTCGGCGTGGCTTGTCTGTAGTAGAGTACAGCAAGCATGAGTGGCTTACACCTAACCTAGAAGCTCCCGATAGTGATGCAGAAAGCAAGAGAGCATCTCCGACTTAGCTGTGTAGTTGGACCAATCATGTCAGACCCAGAGCGCCTCGTCTGGTCGAAATAGGAAGGAAGAAGGAAGAAGGTGTTGGTGTTGGTGTTCGCGACGTCAACAGCCTCTGTCACTGTCACTGGTGACTGACCAGCCAGCCCTGGCAAATCAATGGACGACCTTCCAAAAATAAAAATAAAAAAACGAGAGAGAAAAAAACGAACACACACCATAAATAGGTTACCTACATAAGGTAGAAATCCGATGTCGAGTCTTTTTACTTGCGACTATTCCAACATGGAAGCAAGTGATGACGGGTTGTGATTGAAATAGCTACAATGCCAAATACTTTACTACCGTACATTGTATTTTATGTAGGGTATGTAAGATATCGAAGAACCTGATTAGTATTGATGTATGCCAATACTTGAAGGAAGCAAGTATGTACAGTACGCCATGGGTTCCATTTCCAAGGGTTAATCGTGCCCTGCCTGGCTGGGCTTCCCCACCATCACCATGGCCATGGCTCTCTAAATAGCTGCATCGTGCCCGGCCTGCAGGGCATGGCCGCATCTTTCATCTAATGCAAACACAGCGGCAGCTTATCACTGCATGCCTGGAGTATCTATAGCATGTAAGTAGGTATGCCACCCACTTCCCACGGGTTGCTCATACTAGTAGCATGCGTCACTCGTGGGGTTACGTATCGTGTGCTAATACTGCTAATACTCTCCAAGGTCCTCCATCAATGCTCTTGTGGTTCGTCCCTTGACACCACACCCACCGACCATGGTCCTGGTTCCCACAAGAGTTATATTTATCCACGCGTCGATCCTTCAGGTAGCATTGATGATAACGGTGCTCCGCGTTACCGTCGTGCGTCAAGTCCTACACGGGGCCCGAGGCGTGCGGAGTTCAGCTTGGTCTAGTACGAACAAGCACTTCAAGGCTGGCGACTGAGTGCGCACGATGGATGCATTGGGCCGCCCATAGGATAAGACAGGCAATGTTAGCAAACCAGATTCCTTCCAGTCACCCCTGTTGGCTATATGGTGATACAAGGGGTCTGCAGCAGTCGTTGGCCGCACGTCTCTTCTGCATTCGACTCCCCGGCACCCGTCACCACCAGCCCTGAACCCAGCTCGGCGCATGAGGGTCCTCCCATCGATTTGCATTTATTTATTTTTCGGAACCTGATGGGATCATTCCCAAACTAAAAAATTAACCCCGGATTTCACTTCCTCTTGAAGGATCTTCATGCCTCATCGATGGTCAGTTATCCTTGTTTAAGTTTCCCGGGCGCTCCATAAGGAACAAGTAAGTAATCAGATCCTGCAAGCCAAAATGAAAAAGACAAAAACACATTTTCTTTTTGGAATCAAAAGGAAAAAAAAACTGACACCTCAACAAGCAATCAACACGGGCACTCGAACGTGTCCACCCGATGACAGGTCTGCATAAAGCAGGCCGGTCCAGTACAAGTAATGGTTCACATGCAAGAAAGCAGCTGCGATGATGCATAACATCCTGGTCCCGCAAGGTTGTCCCCGGTCTCGCCTTGCTATCAAGCGCCGCCGCCGCCTCCCGTTTTCCTTTTCTTCGATAAGTAGAGCCACGTCATCCGAAGAACTGACGGATAGGAGGCGGGAGGCGACTTGACGTGACGGATTCGAGCCGGTATGTGGTCGCTCCCGACCAGTGTATGTTTGCTTTCCTCCTCCCGGGGCCCATGGCTTGGACTACACGAAGTGCATGCTGCCTTAAGCGGGCGTTTCTTTCCGGCTTGGCTATATTCAACGCGGACAAGCACCATGAGCACAGGGAGCGAGAGGAGAGGGGGCAAAGAAGCGCGTGGGCTGAGACAGGAGAGGGCAAACGAGGTATTCCAAGGTTGGCGCTTCCGATACCACTGCTGCTGCCTCTGGGTAGCCTTGGAGGGCAAGGAAAAATCTCAGCACGACAAGCAAATCTGTAGGACGAAATCGAACATGAACGATGCAGCTAGCCTCTCGGAGATTTCATGGACAACGTGTGCCGCCACGCCCAGTTGCAGCTGCAGCATCCCGCCCAGCGCCACGCAGCTCCGTGGTTGGGCGTCTAGCTCAATGCAGTGCTCCGTGGTCTATAGACTCAGATGGTTGACGGCTCACTTTTTTCCCCCGGCTCTCTCTCTCTCTCTCGCTCGCTCGCTTGTCTTACAACGTTGAGGGAAGGTGGGAATGACTAACTGGCGGGCGACACGATGTAACGCAGTTAGTTTAGCAGTAAGTTTGGATGAAGAAACTTTGAAGGAGGCTTTCCCATCCCCTTTGACCCAATCTTCCTCCCGTAGTTCGTCGGTAAAATTGGTAGCCCATAGCTGATAGTTCGGCCGAATGAGCGCAGGTACAAACTGGGATGAAAGTTTGGATGATGGACATCCCTTGCCATTCTTGCAGCTGCTGCTTCGAATCCGATGATAAGTTGCGTTCTGTGCCTTACTGGAAAGCAGAGCCAATGGTTCTTTTGGATGCTCATGCCGAACTATGCCAAAGGCGAAGGGTGAGGTAAAAGGGGCAGCTAGATCCTACCTGGTACTTGGTTTATCTCGATTGGCCTGTTCCCAAGCTGATACGCGTTATTCATGACCTCTAAGAGAAGTAAGTTACACGAGGCTAAACAAAAATGAAATGGCTGGTGGGATCATTCCTGTGATGAGGAGGCTGTTCAAGGTTCGCCCAATACATTCAGGATTGCAAAGTCAGAAATCACCTCTGAACAGGGCATCTTCGTATTCCAAAGGTTCAGTCAGGAAGGAACTTGTAGAGAAGCAAGAGGAAGTAGGAGATGAGCAAAGTTGGACTCTTGCCACGGTCTTGGTAACTTTAGGGTTTTTATCCGTGCAACCAACCCCCTTCCTGTTACTTTACTTGCCTTGCATATATACAAAGACAACACAACACGTCGTCACACGAACTCACACATAAGGAAGCTTTCGAAGTAGGGACATCCACGAGTTAAATGGGAACTAGAAAATGACGTATGTCCAACATTCCAATCATTTGACAGAGAATATGGCAAATCAAGAATGCCTCAACTTCTGGATGTTTTATGGGTAAGGAATGAGGCACGTAGGATACAAACACACAACGTACCCCCAAAAGAGTCATGGTAATACAACACGCGAGAGCCAAGAGTAATTGCTCGATTTCTAAACACCTGGAGTAATCAAGTACAGACATAGAAGTGAATCCCTCGTCCCTTTTCCTGGCCAGACTACCCGCCCCCCCCCATTTCGGCCACATATCTGCATCCACAACCGTGAAGTTTAACGCAGCCTCATGATCCTCTCAGCGGCATACTCCGCCGCCGCGACGATCATGGACGACGGGTTGCCCGTCATCATGCCGGGGAAGATGGCCGCGTCCACAACGAAGATATTGTCGGTGCCGTAGACTTTGGTATCAAGATCCACCACGGCGGTGCCGTTCGGCTTGCGCCCATCGTCGAGCCCGAGCTTTGCGGTCCCTAATGACGAGGAAAGCCGATGGTATGTCAGTTACTTGTTGCTATATGCATTACAGGGGAAGCGAGGAGGGGACTCACCGATCCAGTGGTTAGACCTCCGTGCAGACGCACTAACGACCAGTGTGTTCAAGTATGCTTCGGTGCTCACGTTCTTCGTCGGCACCGCCCAGGTTAGATTCGGATAGTTGCCCAGGGCCGAGCGCAGATTATCCAGACTCTTGATCACAGCCTCCTTATCGCCAGGGGTCCGGAGATAAGGATGCTCTGCGACAAAGGTGCTCAAGCCAGGGGTGATGGTCATTCTACCCTTGGATGTGGAGCCGCGGCCGAGGTATTGACTCATGATCATAGTATCTGGGAAGACGTTCATGACATTGTGAGTTGACTATTGTTCGACTTCCACGACAAATGGAAGAAAGTTATAGGGGTAGAGTCTCGCCTACCATTGGTTCCTGTCTTGTCTGCTCCCTCGACACGCGCAGTGTATTGTAGTTGTCGGACAACGCCATCAGAACCTTTGATTTCGTCCCAGAACTAGTATAGTCGTCAGTATCCCGGAGGTTTATGCAGATGTGAGTGAACTCACCATAGGCCCGATGTTGGGAGCGGACTGAGTGAAGATCCCAGTTCGGTTTGCTGAACAAGTCATTAGCTACAAAATCGTAGGTAACTCGATTTGATGTCGAGTACATACCAAAGTACTTTTCTTCGTCGGTGGCATTGGGATCGGTCCAAGCTTCGTAGAAGTCGTAAAATACAAAGCCGGGGTGGGTGACGTAAACATCGGTCTTGGGCATAACGACGTTAGAATCCAGAAAGGCGTGTGGTGTGCTGAAGTACTCACGTTGAGATGGTCAGCGAGGTTATAGCCAACCGGTAGGTTGATCCAAGAGTCCTTCGAGATCATCGTAGGCCCGTCAGTTGAGTTCGCGACGATGGCGAGCTGATCGGCAGGACCAATTCCACCTACCGCTATGTGTTAGTATAGTCTCATGAATGCTGATAGATGAAAGCGCAACTTACTTCTCATGAGCAATTTGGCAGAACCGAAAGTGCCAGCAGCCGAGATCACCTTGCCAGTCTTGGGAGTCAGGTTGATCTTTCCACCAAAGCCTCCTTCTCCGTTGCACTCAAGCTCCACGCCTGTAGCATGGCCTCCTTCTCTAATGATTCGCTTGACGGCAGTGTTCATGTACAGGTGGAAGTTTGGCCTCTGTAGCGCCGACACCAGATATGTCGACATTGGCCCACCTCTTTCACCGTGCGAGAACATGTACTCAGTACGGCCATACGTGTGGTTTTTCATTGTGGGCTGTTTGTTAGGCTCAACGCTTGTCCAGCCAGCTTTCTTGAAGCCGTCTGAGAGAATATCGAATCCTTGACGCATGTAGAGAACGCCGTCCTGCGAGGGGTTGTTGGTTCCCGGAATACGCTCAAAAGTCCGCTTCTCTGCAGCGGCAAGATCCTTCGAGTGCCAGCCTTTTGGCCATTCTTTGTCCCAATCAAGGGGGTTGGGCTACGAGAGTCAGATTGGTTCCCGTAGGTACGGCATACAGGAGGGGGCTACTCACCCTCCACCAGAGTCCAGCATTGACGGCCGTGCCACCACCCAGGACGCAACCCGACATCTGATCTGTGTCAGTGCAGGCAACACCTGCCGAATCGACCCAGATCTGATTGCATAGGCCAGGCACATCAAATCGGGTCAGGTTCGTTCCCCCCAACCACTCGGGCTTCAAGGTGCCATTGTATCGCCCCGACGACGGCGGTCCCTTCTCAATGAGCAGCACTTTTTTCCCCTTTTCGCTCAAGCGGTCCGCAATAGGAATACCGGCTACGTAATAAATCGTCAGATCAAACCCCGACGATAAGAAGAGTATCACATGCGTCAAAAGGACGAGCAAGTATCTCCACCACACGGTCATGGTGAAATTATTGATGGACTCGGACGAAACTCACCTGCACCAGCTCCAACGACGACATAGTCGTAAGTGGCCTCTGTGGGAGTCGGACAGGCCACAGGGGGCGTCGTCGGCGTCGACGTGGGTGACGTGGTCGTCGACGATGTGGTTGTGGTTGTTGTGCCACAGTCACCGTTGATGGTCTTCGTCGCCAACTCCGCCCATTTAGCGTATTCCTCATGGGTAGTGCCCGCAAGCTGCGCACCGAACTGCCCAAATGCCGTGTGTTGTCCATATCGTATAGCAGTTGGGCAAGCAGGATTTGATGGTGCAGCATTGGCTGTTGCCCACCCGAGGACAAGGAAACCTTCACTTGTGGACACCGACCCAGCCGAGCCATCATGGTTCCAAGAAAAGCATTTCTGGCAGCGGAATAGAACCTCGTAGGTGGAACCGTTAATACTTGAGGAGATCTGGGTCAGTGTAGCATCGCCGTTGTATGGCACCGGCATGCTGTAGCCGGTGGCATAGCGGAAAGAGGTCAAGACCTCATCCTCGTGAGGCCAGGCCATGAGGAGCAGGGCCTGGGTCATCTGCCCTGACTGGCCATGGGAAATTCCACACCACCCACCAGTGCATCTCTAAATCAAACCAAGGGTTAGAACCCATGCAAAAGCGTACGCAACCCCCAAATACTTACCAGCAACCCGATGTATTCGTCGGCGGCGGTAGTTAAGGCATCATTAGGCAAGGCTATGCCAAAGGTGAAGCCTGTGCCCTCTGTCCATGTCCCGAACTCTATACCTGTCTTGGGATCGGTATACGCCGTCTGAGCCAGGATCGGCTCGACGTCTAACCACAGTTAGTATATAGGTTTTTGGCAAGCCGACGGGACTTACAAGAAGCTGCTAAGCAGGCTGCTGTGAGCGCTGCGAGACCCTTCATCTTGAATAACGTGACGAGCCAAGCTGGACCTAGGAGTGCGGCAGATGTGGGACAGCTGAAAGAGGCAGAGAGCATGGAGGTATTTAATGACCGAAACACTCAAAGGCAGCAAACAAGCCAATGCTGATCTAGGCATTACCAACAGAACGGAATAGATGGTCAGCTCCCGAGTCACAAGGGAGAGAGCTCAAGGGACACTTGACCCTTTGGGTATTAGCCGGAAACATGGCTCGGTGATTCCAGAGGATTGCATGGGTGACATCCAACGTCTCCCGGAGACAGCAGAGAGTAGATTGCGTTAATTGGGGAGGCGGTCGACAGAGAGGCCCGGCTTAGACCTAATAGAGCTCGGAGGCATATTGGATCCTGGCCAGGTCCAAGCAGCCGGGAGGCTATCAATCTCGAGTATATCACTGGAGAAAATCGCCTCCGGGGCCACAGATTGTGGCTCTCGGGGTTTTGCTGATAAGTCATTGTATCAATTGGCGAAGAGTCGAGGCCTCGTATTTCGAGCACATTGCATCGTGCCGAATAAGACAACACGTGTCGGGAAATATTAAAGCAGCGAGCCCGCTGTGCATATCGCTCCCAGCACGTTGGCTGCGAAGCCAAGAGGCCGAGGCAGGAAGGTAGCAAGTGTCACCCATGGGAGATAACACAGCGAAGCGGTATTGTCGGCCGTTTCGTCCGATCTATGGGCAGATCCCATTGATGAGTCAGGCACTGGTCAATCAATACTGACCGTAGCTTGGTGAGACTCGGGCTCTTGAGCTCCCAGTCAGCCAGTTGTTACTCGGATGATTTCCTGTTGAGGGAGTGGGTAGACCGAGATTGGAACCCCACGTTACCCCAAAATCTGTCTGGGGTATAATATGATAGATATGGTGTGCCACGCCGCTGTGCCCATTGCTTGCCTGTCAAGGAGCGCGGCGGCCGGCCTGTTGTTCTCCCATGGCTCCTTTCTCCCCCTTGCTTAACACAGCACAGGAGGTCTTGGTCAAATGCCGCCTAGGGATGTTGCAGGTTGGGAATCCCGTCAGACGGGCCGGCGAAGTCCCGGGCCGCAAAGCGCCAATCGGGATACATGCCGGCCACACCCTCTCCCCTCAAATGGAGGCGGTGCAGACGGAGGTCCAGGGGCATTTGGCGAGCCAAGATGCGCGTAGATTATGGAATCGATCTGGATAAAACACAAGCTTATCCTTTTATATTCCCTTATACGACCTGCAACCCCCCGAAACGGCCCAACAGCCTATACCACCCATGCTATACGGTTACCGCCACTCTATAATGCGCGCATCATAGGCCATGCACGTCAGCAACCTACCAGAGCCCAGATGGCCATCCTTCAATAAACTTATGGCGATTCGTCGCACGCTTGCTTGTCTCGTGAACTGCCGCGACTAGCGCTTCCAGCCGAATGAGGCACGCGTTTATCGATGCTAGTGCCGCGAGGTAGCAAAGGGGAGAAGAAGGCAGGCCGTGATTTGAGCCTGATCGGGCCACGGGGGATTGTTTTGACCTCCGAATTCCCGCTTCCGATCAGCTCCTGTCCGAATGCTGGGCAACCAGGGCTAAAAGGCAAACGGAGACAGTGTCACAATCAAGCCAGCTCTCATGGCGAGGTTGGTAGTATTCGATCGATTTCACCATCTGGGGCTTTCCCCCCTGCCCCCCAAACATTGCAATAGATGATCGATTATTCGGCTCGACCTTCCGGCGGAAAGGCCTATTAGCAGTCAATCTCGTCAGATGAGCGGGTTCTTGTGCCCGAGACAGAGGTCTTGTCAATCCTGGCCATGATGTCACGAGAAGGGTAGGGGTAAAATTCATTCAGATGAGCGTGGGTTGGTCGTAATTATGTAGCTGAGCAAATCGAGCTGATATTGGTAAGTGCACTAACAAACGTATTCGATAAACGTGAGAGAAATGGTGCCCCGTCGTCGGGAACAGAAAACAAGCAGTAAGAAGTAAAGTCGCTGACGCTAATACAAGGCGGGATGTTCCAAAAAAAAAAAGAAAAAAAGAAAAAAAAGAAAAAAAAAAGGTAAATATGGCCGAGGTCTAGGTAAATCATCTAAAATCATCTAGGACGATGACATGCCACGAGATATATATTGTGTCCCTCGATTGTTTCAGAATATACCAACCTGATTCAAAACATGATGGGCAGGTATCTAGTGGTAGGTAGGCTTTAGCGCTGTTGGTGCCGAGTTGAGTCGAGGGGAGGTCGTTTGCCCACTGAAACTTTTGTACTAAAGAGCCGTAACCTGGTACAGCCAGTGGAGAGTACGAATCAAAGACCACCCCCGCATGACTTTTCGGGAACAAGTCAGAGTGAATGAAGCGATTGCCAAAGCCTGCCTGTAAGATGTAAGTCCAAGTATGGAGTATATTGAAGTCCAATTGCACCAATGCAGGGTGAACAAATAAAAGCTTAGCTGAGCTTGTTTCGTCCCTCATCACCAAGGGGCGACCAGACTAAGGTTAGCAAGGTTAGCAGACTCCTTCACCTCTTCCCCCCCCCCCAGATGGGGAGATTGAAATGATTTATCTGCAACAAGCCTTGACAAGCCCCATCGCTAACGCAGAAGAACAAACCCACTCCTAGACTCTCGTTTGCCGATCAGCCCTCTTTTCAACCTTCTCGGCCCTCTTCCCGCAGGCCCACTCACCTCTGATTGCCGCGATTATTATATATGCCGCCGATCAGACGGAGACACTTGGGTCCGCATCACGACTGGACATCAGGGAACTGCTAGGAAGAAACCAGGATGCCAGGCCTGAACACTAAGAGTGAACTTATGCGTGCCCCATGCCATGTCACCAGATTTCACTCGCCTTCCTCTGCCCCCGTCTGGCCCCGTCTGCCCGTCATTGCCCATGGACTTCTCGTCGGGTACAGACAGGCAGACAGGCTTAGTCCGCACTCTGAAACTGCTTCTCGTCACGAGGTTATTGACCAAGGTCCCGCTAATACTCGAGCGATGCAGTTCGTGGAACTAGCTAGCAATGCCAGTATATGAATATATATAACCCGCCTAGGAGCCGCTTCCTTGGCATCACTTTTGCCCCAAGTCTGTAAGCGACGCTCTGTACACACACGCGCACAAGCACTGTGACACTTGCCAAGTATACATCCCAGAATGCATGCCTCTTTCATTGTCGCATTGGCTCTTGCCGGTGCTGTTACTGCAAGTCCCGTGGAGAAGCGGGCCGGTACCCAATACTGTGCGCCAACAATACCCTGGATCTTTTGCCCAACACCCAAACTGACGGTTTATAGTTGGTGTAAACATTGCCGGCTTCGACTTCGGATGCGAGACATCGGTACGGAGCCCTCAACCCGACAATGTTTTTGCTTCCATGCAGAAGACTGATATGATCTAGGGAACTTGTGATGTCAGCAAGGCATACCCTCCTCTGTCCAGCCTTGGAGGCGCCGATGGAGCCGGCCAGATGGACCACTTCGTCAAGGATGACAAGATGAACATCTTCCGTCTCCCGGTGGGCTGGCAATATCTGCTCAACAACAAGCTTGGCGGTTCGTTAGATCAGACCAACGCTGGAAAGTATGATCAGTTGGTCCAGGCCTGCCTGAAGACTGGTGCTACCTGCGTTATTGATGTAAGTCCCATTTAGTCCACAGCCGCATATATTCTTGTGGATGACAAACAAAACTGATCTATCCTGCTAGATTCATAACTGTGAGGCGATTCTAGACATTGCAGTCCAAAAACGGAAACTATCCCTTGATGAACAAAGACTGATTGGCGCGCCGCAGATGCCCGTTGGAACGGTCAAATCGTGGGCCAGGGTGGTCCATCCAACGACCAGTTCGCAGACCTCTGGAGCCAGCTGGCCAAGAAGTACGCCAGCCAAAGTAAACTCATATTTGGCCTCATGAACGAGCCGCACGACCTGGATATGACCAAGTGGGCCGCGTCGGCCCAGGCCGCCGTGACCGCGATCCGCAACGCCGGTGCCAAGCAGATGATCCTTCTGCCCGGCACGGACTACACGTCCGCGGGCACCTTTGCGAAGAACAGCGGGCCCGCCCTGCTCGGAGTCAAGAACCCAGACGGTTCGACGACGGGACTCGTCTTCGACGTGCACAAGTACCTCGATTCGGACAACAGCGGCACCCACACCGAGTGCGTGAAGAACAACATCGACGAGGCCTTCTCGCCGCTGGCCGACTGGCTCCGCACCAACAAGCGCCAGGCCCTCAATACGGAGACGGGCGGCGGCAACACGGCCTCATGCCAGAAGTACCTGTGCGAACAAATCGCCTTCGTCAACAAGAACGCCGATGTCTTCCTCGGTTATGTTGGCTGGAGCGCCGGTGGTTTCGACACCAAGAGCTACGAGCTGAGCGAAGTGCCCACCAAGAACGGAAATGTCTGGACCGACACTGCTCTGGTCAAGGCCTGCATCAAGCCGGCCTCATAGAAGGCCAGCTATACTAGGGGGAAATAGTTCCTTCTCCTTTCCCACCAGCTTGGTGCGGCCCGTTTTTACCTTTCTTGTATATACCACTTTATCTTGATCAACATGTATGCCCTCGATATTATTATGTACGTTAGTCGGATCGCAGTCATGTGAAGCGCCTGGTGAACGAAAACTGAACACCGCGACGCGGAAGCAAATAAGCAGAGATATCATGATCATGACCTACATCAATGCCAATCTACGCACACAAACCCGCAATTATAAGGATGCCTACGCATGCAAGTCGTGCATAGCACGACGCACTAATGCAATAGCAGACCCCACTAGGCGTCGTATGCATTCACTGGGCAAATCCCACATGAATGGGTATGTCAAAAAGTATCGGATATGCGGGCCGGGACGGAATCCTGCGCTTCTGCTGCGCCCAATATGTCTGGCCGTGTGGAGAACAGCAGGGTTGGATTAACATGTACGAACTGGCAAAACCCTGTAAAAGTATAACAGGAGATACCTTGCTCTTCCAGTGTGAGCAAACTGATTGCATACCTCTCTTTTGACACCGACAACGCTCCAAGATATATGACATATCCGTAAGCTTTTGGTACAACACGTGAGGAGGCTGGAATCTCAGGCAAAATTCAGGGCTGCGAGTCATCACAGTCATCGTGACTCGGGATCTATGAGTATAGTCTGCCGTCCGTAGAAGCTCTGTCAGGAGCCCATTCACGAGCTGTTCCCAAAAAATTGGGTGATCTTTCGAGTGCCCGAGTGCTTTGACTTCTCGGGGCTTTTGGTGCCATTGCTTGTGGCGCTAATCTTTGGCCTGCTTCCAACTCCTCCTCCCTTGTTGTCTGGTGAGGAAGATGATCCGGCATTCGGGATGAGCTTGGCGGCTTTCTTCGGGGGTTCGTTCTCGCCTCGAGAACTGTCTTCTCCTGCCTCGCGCTTGACTCCGGTAGCCCCCTTGGCTCGATCGTCTTCGGTGTGCTTCCCACTTTCACCCGTGGCGTCATCATCATCGCCATCATCGACATGGTTCTTGGAGCACTCTTCGACGAATCCGGCTTCCTTCTTGATCTTCACTTGCGGCTGCTTCTGCGGCGGCGAAGCTCTGGCTTTCGGTTTTGTATTCGAGCTGGGCTTACCGAAGAAATTGGCAATATTCGATTTGTTCTCCTTGCTGTCTATGGGAATAAGGAAAGTGGGCGAGTTGTTGCCTACCTTCCCGACGTCCTTGCTGACTGGATAGACTTCCAGCTCCCCCTCGAACGGCTTCAAGAGCGACTGCAAGTCCTTGGACCACTCGTGGCGCTTAGGGTCCAGCCAGGTCCACAGCTCCTCTGATCCATTGTTCAGAATGACAGGCATCCTTTCATGGAGGAACTTGAGCTGCTTGTTTGAGTCTGTCGTGATGATAGTGTATGTGTAATGCTCCTTCTCGTCACCTGTATTGTTATAACATCTTTCGCATTAGTCCTGCAATTGCCCATAGAAACACGGAGGGAGGATAGATGGATATATATACCCTCGTATTGCACGCAATCCCACAGGCCGGCAAAATACATCAGCGCCCCGTCTTTCCTCTTGACAAAGTGAGGAATCTTATCTCGGCCGCTATCCTTCTTCAGCCACTCGTAAAAGCCCTGGGCGACAACAATGCAACGCTTCCGGGCCTTCATTGTACTCCACATACCGCCAGCCTGGGCCAGAGAATCATCACGGCAGTTGATTGTCTTCATCAAGCCTCCGAAATCTGGATTCCGCTTGGTCCAAAAGGGGATGAGACCCCACTCCATGCTCTGGAGTCTGTAGTGGACTTCGGAGTCGTCACTGTCGTCCCTACCTCCGCCGCCACCACTCGGCAAAGTTGAGGAAGACTGATCGGCAGCCTCGTCGGCCGCCTCGGTGTCGTCCCTGGCCTTCTTGGCGTGCCGATGTGGACCTGCGCCCCACGCCGGGGTGTCTGCCCGATAGACGATGCCATGGTAGCCAGGGGCGAAATTGTACGATTGACGGGGTGCGTCGTCTCCATCGTCTTCAGGGGCATCATCCACCGGCATGTTGTCTTGCTGCAACATCTGGCGGACCTGGGCAGGCCTCTAATGGCGAATGTTTAGCTTGGACTTGTTTTCAATAAATAAATGGACACACAACCACGTACCAGTCCAAGAGAGTAGCGCCCGCACATTTTGGAAGCCAGTATACCGCAACCAGACGAACGGCTTGCGTCGTACTCGAGATATTGAACAGATGGAAAGTTAGCTGTCTGAGGGGAATGGTGTCGTCGTTTGGGTGGCTGCTGATGATGTCGTCAGTGTTAGTGAGAAGCTCGCGCTTCTAGTGGGGCCATTGCTTGTATCTGACCAATCAGCAAAACACATGCTCAACCGTCCATCAAACATCATGCCCTCAGCGTGGCTCGATGCGCCGATAGGGGAAACCATGAACTCTTCTCGTATTTCTCCCTCTTCTTCGGTACCTCTAAGCAATAGCACATCAAGAGCACTCAGTGGCACACTCTCGGTACTTGGCACCGAATTCGCCCTGGCCATCACCTTCTTTTTCCGTTTCGCCATTGCAGCGGCCGCTTATACCTTCCTACCAGGGCGTGAAACAGACTTGTGGCATGTGGTCACACTTCAAGAACTCAGACCGGAACCCCTATACCATCATGCTATGGCTGCAGTAGGCAGCGAACGGCGTCATAACCACAATAACTTACCTTCACATCACCGGTAGCATTCCTGATAGGTGAGTATACTAGGAATCACCCCTGCCAACAAACCCGGCTGCTGCAGTATAATTCTGTCTACAAGCTGGAGGTACATTGCTAACAACTGGGCTTCTTATCGGGAGGTGTGCAACCTGCCCTTCTACTTTGCTATTGTGCTGCTCTGGGTGTTCCAAGTTCGCTTGGTCCTTGTTCCGTTCCATTTTCCGTCATATTCTCGTTCAACTGACGGGCACCGTCTGTCCACTGATCGAATGCATCATGGGCCAATCTCCGCGTATTGAACCGTAGCTTGGGAGTCTGCCGACCAATGACGCGAGTGGCATTAGGTTACCCTCATCAGACTGATCTCCAAGGGTTTCATGCGAGTAAAAGCATCCTTTGCTGGTCTTCATTTTCTCACCTATCCACGCTCCTCTGCGACACCGTTGTCACTGTACCAGTACCACCCGGGTCAAAGTGCTATTGATCTCACACCTTGACATCTTCACCGATTCGTTCCGTTCCAACTCCTATGCTATCTGATCAAACTGAGCATCGAGATGAACATGGCGGACCTGATCAACAAAATCTCCAAAACATTTAGGAAGAGGCTGGGCGTGGTGGCTATACGTACGTCGCAGGTCCGCATGACCCCTATGGTGATCGCCACCACTGTTGTCATGGAACGCTCATTGGAAAACGGCCCCACCCCACTCGAGAATAACCCCGCCGGCGTGCGCTTCACGGATGTTAGCGGACTCTTGATCGATGGGGGCGATTCGCCTCAAAGTCCAGGGACAAGGGAGGGTGTGTCAGAGTCAGCAGCGGTAATAGAAGAAGCATCCACCAGGACTAGCGGCCTCGACAGTGTCTGACAGTTTATACCAACGCCCTTGAGCAAGGAATAATAGTGGTAGACTATGATAATAGAATAATCTGGTTTGCATTACGTCGAAGACAAGTAGGGTCATGCCCCAGAACTGATGGCTGACACTGTACCACCTGCGGCAAAATGAGCCAGGTATACATCGAATATCTCTAACTTCATAGGTATACGCTCAAGATTGGGCTTAGGCTATCTTCCATCTTCAAACATTCCTCGGTCCTCATTCGGGCAGTAACGTTTTGTTAATAACCGGGTGATGCACGTTGGCGAACAGAGACACCATACTACGATGATGCTTGAGATATATGGCGAGACTTCGAGCAAAAATAGAACCACATTGAGGCAGCAATGAGTTCGACAAGGTCACTTCGGTTCACGGAATCAGGCAGGATAAACTGGTCGGTTAAGTGATTGTGTTCTCATTCCATGAAAATCATTTTGGGGTACCATTCCACGCCAGACCATGCCGAAACCATTCATGAAAAAACAGAAACCCCTTCCAGCTGCAAGCGTTGCGCGTGGTATATTGGAAGAGACGTAACACATGACCAAACCTAGCCCAAACCATATCCAATGGCTTAGACCTTGAAACCCCGAGATCGTCTGCGACCACGAGCCTTCTCGAACTTGCGGCCCTTGGACTGAGTGTAGGGTTTCTGAAAGGTTGTTGTTAGTACCAAGTCTCGGACGTTGTATCGGAATAGAGCGTACCTTGTGCTTGTGGGGACCCATGCCGAAGTGCTTGACAGCCTCACGGGCGTTCTTGGGACCGCGAAGCAGCAGGGTGTTGCTGCCGGTAGGGGCACGCAGAGCGAGCTGGTCCAGAGTGAGGGTCTCGCCACCAGCGGCCAGGACGCGAGCGCGGGCAGTGGCGGTGAAGCGGAGAGCGGCAATGCTCAGCTTGGGGACCTCAAGGAGACGGTTGTCGTCGGTGATGGTACCGACAACGACAACGGTCTTGCCCTCCTGACCCTTGGACTGACCAACAATGCGCGAGATCGAGACCGGGGGTCGGTTGATACGCGACATAAAGAGGCGTCGGAGGATGACCTTGTTGAAGGACGACTCAGTACGACCTAGAAGAACGATCGAGATTAGCATTTGACATCCCACTGCCTCACGATATGGATGCGAAGAGAGAAATGGGCAAACATACGAGCCAGGAAGCGGTAGAGCTTCACAAGGAGCTTGAGGTAGACATTGTCGCTCTTGGGAGCCTTGCGGTGCGTGCTGCGCACGTGGTGACGGTCGAGATCGATACCTTTAGTAAGAAAGCCTTCGTTAGCTTTTGTTCAAGCATGCTCTTAAGGACCTTCATCGTCCACTCAAGGACGAGAGGTGCCCCGCGGACGTAGAGACGAGAACAAGAGCAATCGAGATGGCACCATAAGAGGCAATGGCCATCCCAAAAGCAGTTGTTCCTTCCCAGCCTCTACTCGATCTCATCAACCGCAAGGCGGATGATGGAATTGTCCTTGGTCGCAGAAGACGAGTGAAGCAAAAGCAACGGCAATAATCATGGCGTTGCAATTGCTTCGCTCGCTCCCACTTGCACACGAAGACTCCAAATTGTAAACGTACCCATTTTGCCGGTGACTTTTTACGATTGTCGCAAAATCGAAAGTAAGTCAATGGGTTGAGGTTGTCGTCGGGAAAATAACTGGGCGTGAGAGGAGCTTCCTGTTGCAGTGGCTAGCCCGCGAAAAGTTTGGGAAATTGTGGTAGACTGGTTGGAGGGGAGCCACTGTGGGTGGGCGGTCAGAACTGGCAGTTAGGGTAAACTGCTCGAGTGCACTTCTTTTTTTGACCAGTTTGATGGATGGAGCGTCGGGAGCCAGCTGGCGGCAGCTGGGGGACATCTAAGTAGTCGCTTCTGAACCTTATCAGGTACTTTGGTGGGTCTGCTGCATTCGGCCCATCAATGATGGATGGATCTTAATATGAGACCAAACCAAGGGGAAGATCAGTAGGTATGTAGTATAATACTGGGAGCTCAGTGTCTTGAATGCGCACGCGATCCCATGCAAAGTGAATGCATTGTATAATCCCACTTGCTATATCAATTGCGCGCACGCGCTGGGCCATCTTATATACAAATACACAATTTGCCCGAGCCTGAGACTTGGGCGACAAACCATCAGTAGCTCTCTTCGAGTATAGCCACCCCTTTCCGAACATGTATGCAACAGCGCCCTCCGCGGGAAACTCAGCTCTATCCTCTATCTAACTGTCCTAAGGGTTCTCGTAAGGCAATGCAATAAAAGCCTCATATCTTCACCCAGCCTTTTGGCTCTCGATCTCTCCAGGTCTATCCGTGCCGGTTAGCAGCAAAGGGCCAGTCTCCGACTATGTAGCTGGTCTAGTATGATGGGTAATGGTTACAGGCGGAAGGAATCCTATATGGTATCCAACCAAGAAATTGGCAGGTCTACATCCCTCTCTTTCTTTCTTTCGTTCGTTCTCTCTCTCTCTACAATACCACCGGCTCGCCTTTCAGGCCCACTAAGAAATCGCGAGTCATCTCGAAGCTGAGCCAGTTGGCCGCCATACTCGGGGCAACCTTGAGTAAGTTGGGAACGAGGCCCTTGTAGAGACCTCGCCAACCTTCTTGTGTTACAATGACACGTATGGCGTCACCTATCGACTTGTATTGATAGCCCATGCCCGACATGGTGTTGATTTGAAATCTGCGCCGTAACACATCGCTGCCATTGTTTGTTAGTATGCATGCATGCAACCAAGATGCGGCCGCTGGGGGCACTCACAAGGGGTAAGTGCAAGTCTGCGCGACTGCTCCGGACACGGCGCCAGCGAGTAGCTTTCGCACCGCACTGGGGTTTTGGTCACCCTCAGGGGTAAGGTATTTCCGGACAAACTCATAAGTCATAAAGTTCAGTCCCACCTGAATGAATCAGTCTGAGCATTCGTGCATTATAAAGCTGTCAATAGGACTTACGTAAGGTGCAACGCCCGTTACTGTAGGTATGATACCTCGGTACAGCGCGGCGATTCCCCCTTCTTGTTTGTACATGGTGACAAGAGTTGGCCACATTCCCGGCAACTGTTTTGGGCGGTCTCCAAGGGCGGCAAATGATGCCGATTGAATGGATAACCGAGTACGGACGATGTCCAAAGGATATGTGAGGAAAACTGACGTAACACCTGCTATACCACCACATATTAAGCGTTGAAACGGGTTCATAGATGCGCCGGGGTATTGCTCGAAAAAGGTCTAAGAAAAGTCGGGTTAGTAGATGGCCAGACTGGAATCGAAGGGAGGCGCATAGTGCCTGGCCAAAAAGACGTACTCGTTTGTACAGATTATAACTGCCGAATTGTACGGCTGAGTAGGGAACAATGCGAATGCAATTGGTGCCGTTGCCAGCCATGAAGCCTCTCCAGCCCTCTTCCTTCCACATCTTAGCCAAACCCTTGCCCACGGAGAGCTTGTATTCATTATGCCCGGCACTTTGCACCTGGAGGAGGATCTTCAATCGTTCGAGGGGGGAAACGACCGTTCGTGAGACGGCGCCGGCAACACCGCCGGCGCAGAAGGCAGCGACAACGGGCTGAGAGACGGTATCGCGGAACTGGGACTGGGACTGGTTTGCCGCCGACTTGGCAGCCTTGAGGGCATCTTCTGATGTCTGGAAGAGCTCGAGTGTTAGCATATCATATCCGCCATCGCCACAGGGAGCTCCTTGCTCAAGGTAGAAGAGAACCAAACGTCGTGGAACGTACAGCGGTCATTTTGTATGGGTGGAGGGTTTCCGGGCGCGAAAACAGCCGAAGACGCGCAGGGAGTCGAGATTAGTAGTGGTAATGTCGTATGAGGGCGAGGGCGGCTGATCGGGTGAATCGCCTCGCAGCTGGCGTACGGAGCATTAAAATAGGCGCTTAGGACGGGTGTCTGAGGCGTGTTTGTATTGATGTTTTGGCGGTAAGGGAAAGACTGTTGGAGGTAAAGCTTCTCATTGGAAGAAGTTTTTCGATTCCAGCAACATCATCGAGCATCTATTGAGAGAAAGGATCCAGGTATCAGGGCATGGCTCGTCTGGTAGATCTGCGCCGGTCGGTCGGTGGAAACTTTTGATCGCAGCAATTCAGCAGCGGGTCTTGTTCTGCCGAAGGCCGTATTAAAAAGTGACCAGCTTCTCGGGACGAACCTAGGACACGACTATGCCGGAAACAGAATGTCAGATCACGGAGATGAAACGAGCGTCGGCCGGTCCTGCTGCGGGAAAGAGGTGAATGCAACGGCGCACGGAAGAAGGAGAAGTTGAGGAAAATCGAGAAGAAGAAAAAAGATGAAGAATGCAATCCTGTCTCCCTATGCTAGATGATCACGAGACGACGCATTGAACAAAATAGAGCGGAAACAAGGGGGGGTGTGGTAAGAGTCGAGGCCACAACCTTCCACCTAGAGACCCTTAGTACCTACCTAAGTAACAGGTAGTGACCACTAACCTTACCTAAGAAGAAAAAAAGATGCCACTTCCCTAGGTGCGTGGTAAGAGTCGTCCTGGGTCCTGGGGGAGCCGGCCGGCTCAGAACCGGCTCAGTCTAATGTTCTGTGACTGTATCTGTCCAGCTGTCTGTCAAATCATGCGTCAAGCGACCGTGCCTAGTGGGGGGTTTGCCTGTCGCCTGAGCCTCCACGGAAAAGGACAGACAAAGAGATCGATTGATGGAAGCAGTCAATGGCATGTGCTAGGGAGGTGCGTGTATAGGAAAAAATTGCCATCTCTCAACGAACAGCTCATCGATTCTGACTGCTGACATCGAGGCTGTGTGCGCATCTACTTTCTACTTTTGGCGTATGCAGATCCAGATCCGTCAAGCGTCGTCGTCGATGCGATTGGCGACATAAGCGAAGGACAGCCCGCTGCCCACTGCCCACATTGCCCAATGCCCACTGCTTCAACAGGGGTCACGCCAACTTCGACCTGGCCGAACGGGACTAATAGGACGAGGACTGGGGTAAGATATCAAGTAATGAACGATAGCGTCGATATCACCCGCCCTTCAGCCAAGTGAACTAACCGGTTTGTTAGGGAACACAAGGTTAAACTAATGGAAATCTATCGTGGGTTTCCCCCGCGGACGATTTGCTGGCGAACCGTCATCAGAAAATTTACTTCCCCTCTCTCTACATATTATTAGCTTTAGCCGAGGAGCCGGGCCCTTCCGAATTCTAGACATCTCATTGTGAGTTCCAGAGATCACCCCGAGCTTGCCAGCTTACCCCCTTACCCCCTAACCCCCCGACCCTACGACCCCAGATCCCCGACCTGTCATACATATCATGAGTCCACTATCGGCCCTGGTGGGCGGGTCCCGCCGGCGATCACTTCCAGGTAGCCGAATGTTACCAACTTCGATTTTTGTTTCTTCGAGGATAGGATATCCTTGGCTGACATGGGCCTAGTCTTCGCACCCTTTGATGTAGAGATCGTGTATTTAAAAATCCATTATAGCCACGTCGTATACCGAAGCACAGGACTTGCTCATACGAAGCGCATATATAATGTATATATAGGCTACTGCTTCGGGCTGCTATTGGTGAATCTCTCAGTACGACTCGCCAATGCAGTTGCTCGAATTCGCAGAATTCTTTTTGTGCTTGACAGGTAGGAATATATATATAAACAACCTTACCTAGTAGTGATTGCCGTGTTTACAGACCTTCAAAATTTAGGTTGCTACGCAGACTGCAATTGCTCGTAAGTCGGACTCTTTATACAGCTTCTCTTGATGCAATCTATCAATTTAAGAGGGAACAACTGTGGTACAAAGCAACGAGTGACACCAAATGATTTTAAATCATCCACCTGCGTACAAATACAGAAATGAAATTTTCTACCAATAGCTAGGGGGCAACCCCGACTGCGTCGCACACCAAAGAAATCTCAGAGACATCCGCCACTACGCGGTGCTTCCAGGGTATGAACCGATTGTCGATTGCTCTATTGTGCAAGGCGAATCAAGATCGCCAGGTGGTCGAGACTAGAAGATGAGTGAAACCCCACGAAGCAACAAACCAAAAATGGTCAAAAGATCCCATGTGTTGGCAAAGAAAAGAGCCTGCTCGTCCCCCACGCCGCCGCAATATCTCTATTGTTGTTCCGGCGTCATACTTATCATTACTCAGCTACGTCCAGGTCCTCAAGTATGCAGGTGGTTGTTCGACATCTACTCGGCGACGTCCAAGTCATCTTGAGGGGGTGGGGGGCTGTCGAGGGCTACTATAACCAGATTGTTAGCATGGGCAGCTTGAAACGTGTGGGGAGGGTTTATTACCTTTTCTGTCTTCGCCGTTAGTGCCGTTCTCGCGTCTGTCTCTGTCGTCACGATCATCCTTGCTGTCTCTGTCGCGGTCACTATGGTCGCGTTAATTAGCGCAACATCTCATGGTGAAGGTTACATGGGGTCGGGAAAGGTGTATTACCGAGGATCGGGGCTCCTGGAACGGTCGCGTGTGTCGCGTCGTTCCCGGTCATAGTCTCTGTCCCTGTCACTGCGGTCGTAGTCACGGTCTCGACGGTCCTCCTTTTTAGGTGAGTATTCGCGAGTGCTACGGCGGGGAGAGGGGGAGCGACCGCGGCGCGGGGAGCGGGCACTACGGCGCGAGTCGCGATCGCCGCGACCGCCCTCACGACCAGAGTCGAAGCGCCAGGAGGCAGACGGAGGGGTGCGAGCCCACTACAACACGCGTCAGCCTCTATCAACAATGCACTTGTTCGGTTTGGACATACCTCAATCTTCAAGAGGTCATCGCGACCAATGCGTTTGTTATGCATCTCATGGTAGGCATCATCAGCATCACGTCGGTCCTCATACTCGACAAATGCAAAGCTGAGAGCAAGGTTAGCAGCGCGCCGCAGGTAACGGAGAGTAGATGATAGAACTTACAGTCTACTGCTGGCAGAACGAGGCGCAGGAATGTCGCAGCGGACCAGCCGACCATAGCTAGATGGGGGGTTCAAGTCAGTACGTACATCGCAGAAATAAACTTCCCAGTTTTTGTATTATTCTTTGGATTCGCCGCATCAGGTGCGTTAAGAGTATCGTGATCCCGCACAGCTGGCGGGCGACTCGCGCGATGCAGATAGAACTGCCCGTCCGACCGCTCGATCGAAGGAGATGCTGGTCTTGATGAATATGGAAGACGTGGGATGGGTGGAGCGAAGTTAAGGAGACGACTCGAGGACCCGATCATGGACGCGAACGAGAGGCTCGAATGGAGGACGAGGATGGCAGACGGGGAGGTAGTTGGGTGTGGGAGGCGGGCATGCATCGAGCATCGTAGCCAAAAACGACGGTCGATCGAGTCACCGATTGATACTTGTAGTTGACATACCGTTCGAATTCGTAGGCGAGGTCGCGGGCGCGAGTGCCGTGGCTGAAGCCAGTCACGTAGAGGGTGGTACCACCTCGAGACATGATGTCTGCAATATCCACCGAAGAACTAGAATAGAAGAAGAGAACACAATGGTGCTGCTGCAGAGTATGCAAGACAGAAAAAAGGATGTGCAGAGGCGATGATGCGCTCTTGCGATGGGTGAAATGGAGGGAGAATTCAATGAAGTGGTTTTGTTTGGGTGATGATGATGATGATGGATGGTGCTTGAAATGGAAAGCTTGCACTTTTCTGACCACTTGAGTTGGTTGGTCAGTTTATCGGATTCGGTCACTCGCAGCTACCTAGTTCAATTTGTGGGTCCCACCGGAACCCGGAACTATACTAATCCGTTCCGTGACGCACCTACATGCAGGCTGCAGCCTAGTACGACGTAGTATACGCAACTAGCAAGCTATTGATGCTTTCCAGCCTTCGGCACTTTTACTACTAAATACGCTAGGTAGGTACAGCGTAAGGTTATGATATTGGATGTCAAGTAGATACACGATACATGCTGATGCCCATGTACCCAGGTATGAATTCTGGAATGGTTCACCACCACCTAATAATCTACATGCACACTGCCAGAATCAATAGTCGAGTACCCATCTGGCAGACATTTCGGTCACAAGTGCTCTTTCTGCCGTTCTTACCTTGTTGCATGTAGCTGGTGACTTAATGGGTCCTTAAATTCAATCAGGTACATAAGTAGTTAAGGTTATAGTAATAATGGTGACCTGTAGAAGGCACGATATTCTGCCTAACCTAGGTAGGTATACTGTTATATTCACATCACCTTAGGTGCTGGTGTGAGCAGGCAGTGAGTGAGATTGTAGCCAACAATATTTAATGGAAAAGAGGGCTGAATCGCATGTATTCAAGTCCCCAGCCTGCGTATTCAAGTATGCCTGTTCAGTCTTCCCTATTATACCGACTTTGTTCATCCAGTCCCTCCCTACTCCTATATATAAAAACAGACCAATAATCAATCTCCTACCAAGGCAGCTATTTTATTTCCTAATATTCAACATGCGTTAGAAAGGGCCACCAGGCTTATTGCCCTTGCCATCGTTGGCCGGTAAACTTCGTATCGTACAGGCGCCATACTCCCTCTACACCGATCCCCGGATTTTTCCCATTCATAATCATTCCGGTTGTCCACATACCCTCTGATGACATACCGTCATCATGATTCCTTCTTCTTGGAGATCGTGTCCAACAAAAATGAGCCTACATCGTGGCTCTGCGTTAATAACCTCCATGTCGCCTTGCTCGTCCAGTACCGATATCGATACGGCTCATTTCTTCCATAAGTGCCATATCGTTGTGACCTCCCATGCCGTCGTGTCCCATGCCACCAGGCGGTCCCATGCCACCGCTCATAATAGGGATTTTAGCAGGTATTGGTGGTCCCATACTTTGAAAAGAGCTTCGGTGGACCATTGCAGTCGATGCATCGAAGGAAGAAGAGTGGTTCTCATAGTCGAAGGTACTCGCGCGTACGAGCGCTCGTGGCGGCGTGCTGTTGCGTTGGTATGAACTTGCAGGCCCGAGAGGACTGCTTCCGGAAGACATCGGTGCAGGCGCCGCGGAAACCCGATACGCCTTCTTCTGCAGGCGATTTCGGCCAGTGCTGGGCGGAGGCGAAGGCTGGACGTCCTGAGCATGGTAGCCTGATGGGACTACAGCCATGGAATTTGGCCTCACTGTAACGCGCAATGCCCGGCGCCCAGACGGTGGCATTGGCTGGGCACCTCCAGGTGTCGGACGTGACGATTGATCCGAGTCACTCTTCGCCTGTTTTGGTTCGGGTTCTGGCGCCCAGGTGTCCATAGGAAGATGGTCGGAGGGATCGACTTCGCGACCATCGGGCGTGACAATCTTGCCATAGGCATTTGTGTATTCGCTGGACTTTGATGGATCATTGGCTGTCATGGAGGGATTCAGGTCATCGTACGAGTCTGGACCGAACGGAACGCCAGATAATCGGCGATGTTCTTGCGGAGGCGCGGGACTAACGGACTTTCGCTTAATGGTATGGTTTGGACTTGGATTGGGAGAGTGGGCACGATAACTCGATGATGGATTGGGAGAGTGAGCACGGTAACCTGATGATGGGTTGGGGGAGTGAGCACGGTAGCTCGATGATGGGTTGGGGGAGTGAGCACGGTAGCTCGATGATGGGTTGGGAGAGTGTGCACGGTAGTTCGATGGGTTGGGAGAGTGAGCCCGGTAACCTGACGATGGATTGGGAGAGTGGTCGCGGTAGTTCGCAGATGGCGAAGGTGCTGGGGGCGCTGGGAGGGCTGGGAGGGCTGTGGTGGCGCCCGTGTATGCGCCTGGGGAGCCGCTGTATGCCATTGAGTGGTTCGAGCCATATCCTGCTGGCGCTATTTGCATTGCATAGCTGTGGGGGGGCTCGCTATGCTGCCTGCCTCTAGTTGGGGTGGAAATCGGTAAGGGCTGGGTTTGAGTGTACCGACGTTCTTGACTCCTTTCTTCGAGAGGTCGAGTGGTCATGTCCCGAGCCAAGAGTGGATCAAAACCGGGAACTAACGTCGCCGGGATTGGCGGCAAAGCATAAGTCGAAGCAGGCGGCTGATATCGTGTTAATTCCATCTCGCCCTGGCTGGCGTATGCATCTTGGCCAGTATACGGGTCAGCCCCATATGAGTTCGAATAGGGATGACCAGTGGATCCTCGACTATCCCTCGGGACAATCGGCGAGGTGGATATGCCAAAATCATTGTTGGGGTGTTGCCCCTGCACCTGGGCTGGTGACGGGATTTGGTACTGGTCGTGCGCTGGGTCTGGTGAAGCCCTTGGTTGCTGGGCAAGTGCCTGCCCAGGAGAAGGACTATGGTATTGTCCAGAAGCCGCGCTCGCCCGCCCACTCAGATTTAGGGGCGCAGGGCTTGACACTTGGTTATAGCTCACATCATCGAACTGCTCTAATTGAGAATTGTGCCTCGACCTCGCGTTGGGAGGTGTCCATGACTCGGGTACATCCTCGACAGTTGGTTGCAATGACCTCGGGTGTGGATCGTACGCGGGATCATAAGAGTGATGCCTGGGTGGTGGTGTTACTTGTGGCGATTCGGTATAAGTCTCCTTGGGTACGTCGGGTGCAGATTCATAGGGGCGATACGTGGGCCGGCCAGGATAGTTGGATGTCTGAGCAGGTAGTGAGTGGCGATGCGCTTCATTCCGCAACACGTCATGCCTCATAGTCATGGCTAGCGTGGCCTTCTGCTGTTGCATGTCAAAACTGCCGCGGTGTACCATTTCAGCACTTCCGCTGTTATTCCTTGTGCGATGAACAGGCGGTGGTGGAGGCCGATCATCGTCTTGGACAGCCTGTCGCTGCGGCTGATAATGTGCTGGTGCCGCTGCGTCAAATGTGTGCTGGCTATGGGCAACTAAAGCACGCGGTTCAAGCTCAAATGGTTGAGCGTACGGGTCCGAATGATGGCGGTGGTTTTCTTCGTAGGACGTTGCTTTTTCGGCACTCTCTAGCGGACGGTGGCCCTGTGGTGATGGCCGGTGGCTGGGCGAGGCTCCGTATCCATGATCAGGGCCGGGGGAGTAATGGTCCGAGTGGCTGGCCCGGGGTAGTGGAGGTGGCGTGTTGTATTCAAGAGCCTGCAACGGAGATTGCTTCGGAAGAAACGAGGTTCCAGGTGGGTTTGGCTGCGCTCTAGGCGGGGTCTGTGCATGGTCCGGAATTGCCTTAGGCGCCGGTGCTGACTCGGTCCCTGGGTTATTGGGCAATGGCCTCCTTTTGACTGCGGTTCGTGGTCCTGATGGTCCTGATGGTCCTGATGGCCCCGATGTTCCCGGTGTCCCTTCTTGCTCAGGAGCAGCAGCAACCGGTTTAGGTTTCGCTGCTGGCTTCTCGGGCTTTGGCCTGCTGTCGTAGTAGGTTACCTCAATTCTGATCTCACCAGCATATTTACCCTTGCAGTTCAGGGTTTGCCATTGGTCGTTTTGTCCGCCACCTGGCAAGATGATGTCGCGCAGATCGAGCCATGTTTCGCCAATCAAGTCGGTCCTCTTGTCGTCGTTGAAGACCGAAAGCTTGAGCTGGTAGTAATCTGGCGAGTCGTGAACATTGAAGCGTAACTCCTGGTCCCTAACAGTAGACGGGTAGGTTAGACAAGGTTGTGTGTATTGTGCATTAAACACCAAATTTGCATCGCCAACTTACCACTTGGGCGTCTGTCCGCCACGGATGTCTGTTGTTGTTTTCTTTGCTTCTTTGCCGAGTCGAGCAGCGCAGTAGGGATCCTGCTTTCCAATCGTCTTCCTGTTGGGTAGGTTCTTTGCGCGGTCCACAATGACTACCAGAGTACCGATTGGCGGGCCATCGACACTCATGTCCGAGAAGATGCCCGCGGTATGCATCCCATTGAGCGGATTGGTCTTGGTTTTGGCGGCCATCTTAAGTCTCTTCTCAATCTCTCATCCGATGGCTGGAACGGAGAAATCGAGAAGGCTCGATTGTGTTTGGTCCTCCAACGAATGTGCGCTCGAGATGGGGACAAGGCGGTGGTGGTGAAGGAGATGTGGTGGTGTCGAAAAGGTATAAGATCATAGGCGGACGCGGCCACAAAGCGGCTGGGTATGGGCTGTGCTTAGCGGGCAGATGCAATTGGTTTGTTGACTTTGCGTGGAGTATTGACGTCCAAGCCACTAAGGTTGCTGCGCAGAACGCGGGTACCTGGATCGTCGATAAGACGCGATAACGAAGGAGTGGATGGGCCTGGGCGAGGTGGGCGTAGTGGAAGAGGACCAGCTGAAGAAATCAAACATGTATATGGATAGGTATGGCTAGGTACCTGTGGATTAGAAGACGAACGAAAAGCCCGGGAGAGATTCGTCGAAGGAATCATGCAATAGAATTGTATCAAACGAATGCAGGGCTGGTATGATTGTTATGTCCTGCGACGCAAGAACGCTTCAAAAGGGAGAGGAGAGGAAAGAAAAGAAGAACTGGCAACGGACTTGCAGACCAGGTCTGGTTGCAGTAATATCGAAATCACCGTCAAAACTGATGGCAACTCAAATGCCATTGGCAGGCTGGGTCATACGAGCCGGTGGCTGGGAAAGTGTTGCAGTGTTGCAGTGTTGCATGGGAAATCAAGCCTGGAAACTGGAGGCTGGTGTGGGCAGCGCCCTCTATTGGGCCTCTGCTACAGCGCTAAGACAGGGATCATTGCTTCACCCCAAACTGCCCCGGTTACTCAATTCAGTGGGGGAGTAGCCAAGACAGCCCCAATCCTGCAAACATCGACACCCATCGACACCCATCGACACCCATCGACCCCTCGCTAGCGTTTTCAGCTGGCGTCTTCCGTCCTTGGTCCTTGGTCCTTAGTCTACATCATATGTACCTACATATAAGTAAGTACACATGCAAGTGGGTGTGCGACATGCGATGGGTGCTTGCAATTGTCTGTCTTGGTTATTTTTGTCTAGGACACTTCTCGGGAAGGGAAGAGCGGGCGACAAATCAAAACAGTTATTCTCAAGGCCTCGAGAGCATTGTGAGAACTCGGGCAGCCTTCCCTGGTGGCTCAAAAACACCACACATTTGCTAACTGGATCCCAACCTAGGCGCTTTGCAGACAGGGTGTTTCACACATGGAAGTCCGCGTCCGTTTCCGGTCCACCAAAGTCGAACCTCAACAACCACACTTGCACTTATAGGTTCTGTCCGCGCATCACAACGCGTTGCTATGAGGCGCAATGTGCGCCAAGCCGGTATGAAAATGACGTGCGACAGAGTCAGTCAGCTCCTCCTGGGCTCCATTGATGCGAGCGCCGGGCGCCTCGCAATCAGCCTTACAAGTGCCATCCCCACCTTGAAGATCGCGTTCCCATTTATATCAAAATCTAAAAAAGCCCTGCCCGGACAGCATGTTGGCCCCGTCTTGTTGATGCCTCACGATTGCCGGTCTGCCCGCAATTGCTTGCAATCTTCGACCAACAACATAGGCCCGAGAAGCATGTTACTTCCCCAACGGCTACCTATTTGTTTACCAATATCCAGTCCTGAGAAGCCTCCGCAACTATCCTATCTGACTCATATATTCACTCGCTTGTCCACCCCACCAAACAACTCCCAACCAAGGGTCCATCTCGATAGTTCACCGTGACGTACAGCCAACGGCATTGCACCTGCATCGTAGATTTACAGTACCAGCTATATGCAGGGCTTACGGAGGATATTCAACCTTCAGTTGGTCGAACCTTCCATCAAACCCTTGAAAACACTCAGGGTTGCAGGGTGGGGTTCTCACTATGTCCAATTACATGTGATTGTTCATTTCAGGGCTATTACCTTTTCACTTCCTTGGAAATTCTCCGCTAGCTCAATGGATTCAATTTTTCATTCTCGCAACAACCATAGCAACAATCAACAGATACATCTCCCACATGAATACTTTGCAGATTGATCTTGCCTGGCAAGATGGCTGATCAAATTTTACAGATGAATAGGGCTGCGCTATTAATGGTATTATCCAACTGATGACAACACCCTGAGATATTAAGAATATTGAGCTACTGTTTAAATTCACCGTTGATTGAAGTCGTTTGATTGACGGCGGGCAAGACAGATTGGCGGGGAACTTCACCACGTAAAATAGAGGGAATGCCTATAGAATATATTGGGTAAAGTAAACCAATCCTGATCGATATAACGATACCTTTTTACCTGAAAAGCCCCCTTCTCGGCCACCAACACAGCTTGCAATGTATAGGACACTTGGCTTGCTGGTGTGAACCAAATACCGCATATAAGAAATGATACAGTAACACAGTTTTCTAAGTAATCTGATATGGTATTGTGGCAGAATATCTAAACTATACGCTCCAGTTGATTATTCTATATGAAACCTTCCACAATGCCATGTTATGACCAAATGCGAATGGAACAAGGCACTGTTCTTTCAATTTTGCATCTGCTCAAGACGCTCCTGTGGCGATTGGTGTTAGAGAATTTGGTGGTATGTAATGGGGTAATGATGCCTTACCTCAGCACTCTTCTTGGCCTCCTCGGAGACGTTGGGGTTCTTGGTAGTAGCCTTCAGACCACCAATGACGTTGCCGGGGTTCTTCTCCTTGTTGTCATCGGCATGGGGAACTAAGGAGGAAGTCAGAAGGGCTAGTACATATCGTCCAGTCGTCGTGGTCTCTTACCATCGCCGCCATTGAACTCATTCTCGAGAACCTGCTTGGAGTTCTCAACAGCCTCCTTGGAGGAGTTGGGGTTGTTGATGGTAGCCTTGTGGCCACCGGCGACTTGAGCATCAGTAGGCATGTTGAAAGTTGATGGTAGTGGGATGATTGAAAGTAGTGGAAAAGCTGATGTGTTGTAGTGACGAGTGTGAAATGAGTTGTGATGAGATAGGATAGAAACTGTAAAGTGGTCGGGGGATTGGCAGGACTTTATAGGCAATTCCTGTATAAGCACCATCTAGTCGGGCAAGTGTACGAGACGCTGGGATTTGTTGCTTTGTTTGCTTTTCCATGTCGACATTCATGATTCCCATTGTGAATTCCGATTGCTAGATATCCATGATCTCATGACTCCGTCGGCCCTAACAACTGGTCGGAGAGACTGCTCCTTGGAGAGTTTCCTTCTTGCGGAGTATGATAAATTGCATGCATTCAGTTACGTCTAGAGGTTAGGCATCCTACCAAGCCGTGGCGTTCTCCAGGTATGGGTTCAGTCGACATGACGCCGCAAACAGAGTCGAAGCGGGGTGGAGATGTCCCGACAAACGAAGCAGCAACTACAAGCAGTGAAGCTTAGCAGAACATGAGGCTGGTGCCGAGAAACTATTGGCAATGTCCAGAACTATTGCCCAAATCATCGCTTTGGTGATGAGACGATCAGTCACAGCGTAGCTTGCACCAACTATCCAATCCGCATGTACGCTACACTCGAACGCCAACTAGGCCAGGCACCATCTGACCAGACTGGACCCATGAACATCCCCGGCCGTGCCGATTAAAAGTAGCAGCGAATGGGAAGACTTATCCAGACGAGGCCGAAACAGAACTGTCTGGGGAAGGGGGGCGTCGCTTGTGTACAAGGCGGCTTGCCGGGAGCTTTAGCCCCTTTAACTCAGCCGCGTCTTGTCACTAGTAAACGCCATCCAAAGTCAATGACGACCATATGGCATGGATGCCGATGTTCACTATGGCAATCATACCACGGAGATTGGGGAATGCCATGGGGAAAATATGGCCCAAGCACACAAAAAGCCCGAACTTCTCGAGGAACCAGCCAGTACGATCTGACCGCCATACTGGGTTTTCAGGATTCATCAGTCGGTGTAAACTTGCAATAGACACTTGCTTGCACCAATCCTCAATAGTAATTTCTAGTTAGTACACGGTGATATGGTAATGGAAGCCCCGTGAGTCCATGTTTGGCTAAAAAGCGGCGAGTGACATTACCACATTGGTGCTCGAGTGCGCGGACGAAGACTGATCGATCTTGGCTCGGGAAGTGTCGATGAAACGGGGCCGTGAGGGCAAGTATCGCCAAGTTGTTCATGCGTACCTAGAATATCACAACACTGTGCATGTGCATAGTCGACGTACTGATACTGGTTATCCACCCACAGACAATCGACCTATCGGACCAGATGACTGGCGATGTGGATCGGAGGATCTATCCGATCTGGTCCATCTTAGATCCCACGGCAGGGGGGAGTACACGTTGTGTGAATGTCAACGACCCATAACCCGAAGTCCATGTTGTGTGCACTTCACCGCTGGATTCGTCTTCTCCTCTTTAAGCGACTCAATGAAAGTAGCAAGTACGTTGGTTTTGCTTTTTGATGTTGAGTGACAGTATTCGTTGTCGTGATGAATCATCTAAGACGTCATGACTAACCGGGAGGGTCATTAGGTTGCCCGGCAATCATTAAATGATCATATAACAAACATAGCATGGCAGTCCCTGAAGTCTCTGGCTGCCTTCTTGGGCTCTATAAACCATGGGGTCGTTGCTGAGCAATGGTGGGTGGCTGGCCGTCTTTTTTTTTTTTTTTCACTTTGGTCGCCAATGAATTGTCGTGACGATCCGACGGCATCTAGGTTATCAGTGATCCAGCGTATTTGAGCTTTTGATATTAAGAACATTAGATGGCCAACATGACACTTTCACACCATTACCAGGCTCGGTTCATCTTCAGTTGGTAAAAATCTAGCAATAACCGACTTCCAGGTTGGCACTGCTGTTCAATGGCTAGTGCGCCCATATGTCACCATGTTTGTTGAGCCTCACTATTCCGGGGCAAAGCCACCGCACTAGCCACACAGTACTGATACTAGGTGCTCCAACGGCATACCCAACAGCCACCAGAGCCAAATCAACACATCAATGCTCACGATATATTACCACTGCGTAACCCAGAGTGATTGAATTTCTCAGTATGAATTCTACGGATTCGGATCCGCAGCCACCGGCTTTCAATTATGTCCTTGGTTTTCTGATGGTTGGCCTAGCCTGGGGCTTCACAACGCCATTCATTCGCCGAGCTGCCCGTGACCATAACCCACCACTCCACCCTATTCTCGAGAGGGAGGATATCAAGTCCAGCGGTCTTAAGAGCAGGCTATACGGCGGCTTCTTTGCCATTTCTGATCTTCTAAAAAATCCTCGATATGCTATTCCACTCCTGATCAATTTGACTGGCAGTGTCTGGTTCTTCTTGCTGATCGGGCAAGCTGGTAAGTTCAATCTGCCCTGCTTCGCGAGCGTCGGTTACTTTGAACGTCGATTATTGACTTTCAGTGCAGAGCTGAGTTTGACTGTTCCCATCGTTAACACACTTGCGTTCCTCTTCACCGTCATGGGCGATTGGTGGGTTGAGCAGAAAGTTATCAGTAAAGGTAAGAGCGCGGATGCCCTGCCTGTCTTCCTTCTTAGCCTGATTTCTGATAATATCACAGACACGTGGATTGGCATGGCTTTATCGCTTTGTGGTATAGCCCTTTGCGTACACAGCAAATCCGGTTGATAGCTTTGCTTTCGTAGCGAGCCGAGCGCTCATGTGCGGACCAGCGGCCAGTTCACCACATCAATCTCAACATATTATGTTGGTGTGTAACTTTTTGGATTTGAAGATGAACGCGGTTACTATAATCAAGGATCTTCTCCTTGCAGTCGCAACACTTGGGTCAAGGTGGAGGGAGGTTCGACACTATTACCACCAGCGAGCGCATCAAGGCTAGGTTGGAAACAAGGGAGCCGGTGACGATGACATGGGCACACGAATGACTGTTACAAGTATCGTTCGGAATATCCTATTTTAAGCCAGGTCAATTGAGGCCTGTGTTTCCATTTCTGCAACTCTCTATGCGATCTTAGGGTTTCAATATGATAGCTATGCGTGAGTCTGTTTTGTTTCACGATGTGGGTGTATTGACCGAAGCCGTAGACTTGTTGTTATGAGGCCCATCACAAATCACAAACAATTCGCCATGTCGTATCTCCCCTTGAATTCAGTGCTGTATCTGAATTGGGCTTACTCAGAAACCCCCTGAGACTTCGGTCGGCTATCACCCGCATAACAGCCGGCCCGAAAGACTGTCGCCTGACAGCCCCATCCTCTTAGCAACCCTCGTCGTAAACCTTGTCAGCATCCCAAGGTCTCTAAATACTCCTTTCTGGTTGATGATCAAATTCAAAGAACATGATATGATGCGCCAGTTACGTCGGAGGCTGCGAAAACCGTGTTTGATATACTGGTGATGGGAACCAGATGAGATAAATGCGATTATGGAGAGCGATCCCTGTCCCTCACCCAGGTCTCATAAGTCTAGCTTTACAGGAGTTTGTGCAGAAAGGTCTGCTAATTCTTGTCTTTCCTCTGATGTTGTCCGTCCAATGAAGGGAAGCTAAGAGCAGCAGAGAAGAGCCTTGAGACATAGACTTTAAGGTTACGAGCTTGTACGGACGACTGTCAAGAGGAAGCCTCGCAAACACCTAAGGAACACTTGTAAGAGTGCAAGGCATTTATACGCACATATATGTATATATACGCGCGCGTGCGCGTGTGGGTGTATGTGAGTGTCCCCGACTCCCTTGCCACGAGGTTGCCGCAGAGACCAGTCCCGTGGATTACCAGACAGCCCTAGCAGTTACTTACCATTTTCTGCGGATATAACATCAGTTCTGTTCAATATATTTGCCGCGACTTGGCGACTAACTCGAAGCCAATATGCTTTCAACAACACTTCTTATCGCATCGATAGTGTTCACCGCGAGCTGTGCCATGCCTGTAGAAGAAGAGGCATTGACACCCAACAAAGCAAGGTATGTAGTACGACCCTGCCGAGCTCCCCTGGTTGCCCAACCGCCCTCCAGAAGAAAGCCCACTGCGATCTACTAAGAATAATTGCTGACAGCAATGGCGCTTGGCACAGAAACCACAAGGAGCAGGTCCTATGTAGCAGCGATCGCTGCAGACGACAGTCGGATTCGGACGGAGACGGTGGTGACCTTGAGGGTGAGCTGCTGGAGCTCGTCGACATCGTCCTAGAGATCACCGAGGAAGCGCTGGGCGCCAACTATTCTGGTTCAGGTTCTGGTACCTTTGTGGGTGGTAACTTCCTGTCGCCTACTATCGTTATCGACCCCAATTACCAGAATGGCCCTTAGCCCCTTTCCCAAGCACACGGCAAAGTCACCGCTGCGTATCTGATGGGGCGAGAGTGCTTGGCTTAATCATAAGGAATCATTCCTGTGACAGACGGGACTAGGGGCTGGAGAAGTTAGATGGTGGATACAGAAAGAAGAACTAACGTAGACGAGAAAGTCTACCGCTCTGCATGCTTAGAACGATATGAGACGGACAACGGCCAAAACAAGAACGGAAACGACAGCATACGGGGGTTAGAGGGATATGGGGAGAGCGAGGGAACAAAGATAGGCTAGAGAGCAAATGACACCGCTCGATTTACATGATGTATTTGCATATTCTTTCTATCTGCCGGTGACTATGTGCATCATTCAGCCATCGCAGTCCGCTCAACCAGCAATCAAATACGGCTTGACAGACAAGACTCTTCATTTACGCCAACCGCCTAGAATTTAAATCGATGGGAAAGCGTGTCGCAGGCTCGGTCGATACCGCCACTGTGAGTGTATTCTGACAGTCGTTTCACCTTTGCCTAGATATACTTACGAACCTGACGGGGGCAATCTTGGGGTATTGTCCTTTTCTAAATGTTCATTCTACAAGGGGCTTCGGAGAGTTTGTGATAATCAGTGCGATACTATTCTATAGGACGGATTTCCACAAGGGCGGTTATATGAAGTCAGACAGTTGAACAATCATCAGGAGAGCTTCGGAACTTAAGTTCGCGTCAAGAGCGCGTACCGGCGGTTGCATGCAATAATGGTTCGTCTTATTCAACTGGGACCAACAATAAACAAGCCATGACTCAAGAATGGGCGGATACCCGATGCTTGCCCGAGAACATCCCTGAAGTCGAGGCTGTTGGCCTCAAACCTGGTATGGGATTTACAGACAAATATATGTGTGCCGGTTCTATAGGCGGTGATGAGAGTGCGGCACTGCCGGTCGGACTAGAGTAGGTAAGTAATTAGGCAAGTAAGTATCCATGGCATGATTTGGGCTGAGGTTCTAGATGAAATGGGCGAAATCTCCTGATACCCTACAGTTGCCTCGAAATATACGAAAATCGACGATTTGATAGATGACTTCAAGGATGTTAATGGAAGCGCTGCGGCGCAGCGCTATAGCTGTCAGCCAGCATAGTTCTTCTATCAACTCGAAACAGTAGACTAATCTTGCAAAGCCGTGCCGCTTTGGTCTAATCACGTACCGTGCCTCTAGAACAAGCGTGGTGCGTAGCGGGAAGTGCATATTACTACATGGCATTCAATATGCGGACTAGCTTGCCATGGTGGTGGTGGTGGTGGTGGTGGTGTTGGCCAGGTGGGCTGGCTTAGTTTGCTGCACGTAATTATGAGAAGAAGCAGAAGAGGGACCTGAGACACGCGCTAGAAATAGAAGTTTGCGAAATGTTTGTGTGTTAGCCAGAACTAACGCGAAGGAAAGATCGCCTTGAAGATCTGCAGCGCATATTTCGGTTGTGATCCTCCATGATCCTCCATGCTCCTGATCTTTACTCTACTCGTCTCTGGCGGGAGCGAAGAGCAAAACTGGGAGCAGGTAGGTAGGTAGGTAGTATTAGGTGGGCCGTTGCTTTAATACCTGTCCAAGTAACCAAACCAGGACACTGCCCGGTTATAGTCACCTCTCGCCTCATGTCTTCTACCGACTGAAGAGTTCAAACGATGAGCTGAGGCTCGGTCATAGCGAGGTTGCATGATTCGTCCCAACATGAGATGATGCACGTACATTGCAAGCACGCATGTAAGCTGATGTTTGGTGGCATGTTAGTAGTGGTAGTAATAATAGTACTTACCCTAAGGCACCGTACTCCGAGCCGCCATCGAAGAAGCCACACCGTTGACGTGAGATGCAGGGCCTGGGGCCGCCCCCTTAATTCCCGCCTCCCCCTGGCAAGTTTCCCGCTGAGTGCAGAGATCGGCACTTACCATGTCGGTTGAGGCATGGTGGCCCTTGGCAGCCCTGCCAGTGTGTGCGCCACGGCCATTGCTGGGGGAGAAACAACCAGAGTCAGCTGGCCAGTCAGAGCCTCGATTAGACGCGTGTTTCCATTATCCAGATTAATGCGACTCTATTATACCGACTTTGCGTTCCAGGGGTCTCTGAATTCTATGGGGCTTGTTGGTTAAGTTCCGGAATGCTAATCCACTGAATAGTGGCCGCCTTTGGTTTACACAGGAGAGCAGGTAGATCCTATTTAAAAGACCTGGCTCATCTCGCTCCTCTGATAAGTCTGTAATCTGCAGGTCTTGCTGCGTCCCCTAACCAACCATCTCACAACCTCACAGTCGTTTACATCACCGAAAACAAGATGCAATTCTCTGCCGTACTCGCCACTTTGGTCATGGCCGTCTCGGCCCGGCCGCCCACCATGATGCGACTGAAGGCGACTAAGGACTACAGCTGGGACGTCACCGAATGGACCGCCTCCTGTCCGAACACGACTTGCAAATACGGTAAGCGTCGCCCCGATCATCATCGTCCGCCTGTCGTACGCTGATCATTCTGTATCGTAGACTTCAAGATTCACGGCACAGAGAACCTTGCCGGCAATCCCAAGAAGCCGGGTTTCACCGCGCGTTGTGGTGGTGACATCGAAGGTTCCCCTTATCGGCTCTGCACGCTTGATGACGAGACCAACACTCGCCGGGTTGCGGCCAAGCTTCTTCCTCCGGACAGCAAATCGGCCAACTCGACGGCAGCCCGCATCCAGGTGTCTCTGCAATATGTCGACCTGGACGTAGAGTGAGTCTGCTCCTCATTGGGACCGGGCGTTCCAACCCGACACAACACGTAATGCTAACAAATATCTGTTTAGCTCGTCATGGTGGAACTATACTGGCCACGCCACCACCAGATATACTCAGACCCCTTTGGACTTCACCATCACGCCTGATGAGATCTTCGGGGTCGCTTAGACGGTTACGCTGCTTGCGATAGACCGGCCTGTCGGACTTAATTTCTAATGCGGGAAGACGGTTACCTGCATAAACAAGCGCGATCTCGTACAACCGACCATGCTGCGATGGCAACAAGCACCCTTGCATCCTCCATTCCAATACCCGGCACGGCGACACATGTTTGCGATGTTTGTCATCAAGGGGCAGCTCGAATGGAGACAGTGCGTGGCCATTGGCGATGCATGCGGCGCCTTGGTCGCTTGCAGAAAGCAAGCGGAGGGAATGTAACATGGGTTGTGGTACATTCAGGCAGCAGTCATGCTGGTCAAACAGAGAAGCTCGAGAGAGATGCGTGCCTCACCGGCAAGGTGAGGTCAATCAGACTCAACAGCCTTGCGCATTTATTTCCATCAATAATAGATCCTATCATTTTGGACGGCCATGCCGTGACATCCGAAAATGATTAGCAAAAGATAATGAATAACGAGTAGTTCATCATTGCATCGAAGGAGATATAACCAAGAGGAATTTCACGGCTTAGTAAAAATAAAAATAAAAATGCGTGCATGCTACCTTTTAAGTGCGGTGTTGCTACTCGTACCTAAAATAATGGTCGCGACACAAAGATGCATCGTCAGTTCGTTCGGTGCTCATTGGACCTTGGCTATGACCCCCGCAGCCTGCAAAGGCAAAGGACCTAACTAATTAGTTGAGTCAGGCGGCGCAATTTGGGCATTGGGTTGCTTGGCTGCGTCAGCAAAGTGGCTCATCCCCTGTAGCGGTGATGTAATGAGGCCTCTAGAGCTCTCTGTCCCAGCTCCCAGCTCCCAGCTCTCTCCTGTGCTTGGTTGCTTGGTTGCTTGGTTCTTAGCTGATCTCCTCCCTCCTGCTGGCCCCGAATCCCCCGCCCCCGCTGCCAGCTTGCTTACATTGAACTCTCCCGTCGCTGCCTGTCAACTTTGAATTTATCCCATCCGAACGAATCCAAGGGGCTGGTGAGCTCAGCAAACCATTCAACACCATCGTAGACTTACAGTGTGTCACATTTGCTTGCCCTTCTACATTTACTGCTACCTGGACTGCCTAGAACCCGACTTAGGTTTCGGCTCACATCCTTAACCTGCTGGCTGCTTGCGCTGATCAGGCACCAATTTAGCATCATTCGTACTGCTTTGCGCGAAAAGTCGCAACCCATATATTGTGCCGGGCCATACGGTCCACTCAATCCACATCAATTCACCTCTCACCGCTGAGAGGCCATCATCCTGTTACGTCTTTCATCTTTCTACCTCAGAAACAACCAAACGACCGGCACCATGAACGTGATACGGCTCCAGAAGTAAGCCTCCTCGACCCTTCCCCCACACACATAGCACGCACACAGCAAGCAGGACCTAATCCTCCGACCAGGAAGTACCCTCAGTTTGAGCAGGGCGACATCTTCGGCCTCACTGACGCCTTTCGAAAGCTCGACGTCGACGACAAGGGATACATCGACGAAGCCACCGCAATCAAAGCAACTCAACAAAGTGAGCGCCAGCCATACGACGTCGTCCGACAGGCCCTGAAAGAGGTCGAACTGGATTCGTCCCGCCGGGTCGAACTTGAGGACTATGTAGGAGTACGTTAAGAGCGACAACCCTTTCTTAGCCTTCGCTTTCGCGTCATCCGCATTGCTAACTCTCATGCCATTGATCAGCTCATCGCCAAGCTGCGTGACTCTTCTCCTGCGCAGAAGCGCATGAACACAGGCGGTGCCGCCCCTGCCGCGCCCGGCGTCGTGTCGCAAAGAACGGGAGGACATGCGTCCAAGGCAAGCATCGGCAAAATCCAAGTGCAAGGCTCGAGTGCCAACGTCACCCATACCATCAACGAGGATGAGCGAACCGAATTTACGCGCCATATCAACGCAGTCCTAGCTGGCGACCCGGACATTGGAAGCCGCCTGCCTTTCCCGACCGACACTTTCGAGATGTTCGACGAGTGCAAGGATGGTCTGGTATTGGCCAAGCTGATCAACGACAGCGTCCCAGACACCATTGACGAACGTGTCATGAACGTCCCGGGGAGGAAGATCAAGAAGCTGAACGCCTTCCACATGACAGAGAACAACAATATCGTCATCGAGTCAGCCAAGGGCATTGGCTGCTCCGTCGTCAACATTGGTAGCGGGGATATCATTGAGGTCAGGGAGCATCTGATTCTCGGTCTTATCTGGCAGGTTATCCGAAGAGGTCTTTTGGGTAAAATCGATATCAAGTTGCATCCCGAGCTGTACAGGCTCCTCGACGAGGACGAGACCCTGGAGCAGTTCCTGCGCTTGCCTCCGGAGCAAATCCTGCTCCGGTGGTTCAACTACCACCTTAAGGCTGCGAAGTGGCACCGCCAAGTCCACAACTTCTCGAGCGATGTGAAGGATGGAGAGAACTATGCTGTCTTACTGTCGCAGATTGGCCACGAGTACGGCTGCAGTCGCGCTCCTCTGCAAACGCAAGATCTGCTTCAGAGGGCAGAGGAAGTATTAGTAGACGCTGACAAGCTTAGCTGCCGCAAGTTCTTGACTCCCACATCCCTGGTTGCCGGTAACCCCAAACTCAACCTTGCCTTCGTTGCCAACCTGTTCAACACACACCCATGCCTTGAGCCTATCACCGAGGAGGAGAAGCTGGAGGTGGAGGACTTTGATGCCGAAGGCGAGAGAGAAGCCAGAGTATTCACGCTGTGGCTGAACAGTCTCGATGTGCAACCCGCTGTAGTGTCATTCTTCGATGATCTCCATGACGGCACTATCCTTCTGCAGGCTTACGACAAGGTCATCAAGGGCTCGGTGAACTGGCGACATGTGAACAAGCGACCTGCACATGGTGGCGAGCTCATGCGATTCAAGGCTGTCGAGAACACCAACTATGCCATCGAGCTTGGCAAGCAGAACGGCTTCTCTCTGGTCGGAATTCAGGGCGCGGATATCACGGATGGGCAGAAGACGCTCACGCTGGGACTCGTCTGGCAGCTGATGAGAAAGGACATCACGCTGACCTTGGGCGCTCTTGCTCAACGGCTCGGGAAGCGGGAGATGACGGATGCCGAGATGGTCAAGTGGGCCAACGAGATGAGCAAGAGGGGCGGCCGCAACTCTTCGATCCGGTCCTTCAAGGATTCGTCCATCGGCAATGGCATATTCTTACTGGACGTGTTGAACGGCATGAAGAGCAGCTACGTCGATTATGACCTGGTCACTCCAGGTGGCACGGACGAAGACGCGTACCTGAACGCCAAGCTGAGCATCAGCATCGCAAGAAAGATGGGAGCTACCATCTGGCTGGTGCCCGAGGATATCTGCCAAGTCCGCAGCCGACTTGTGACTACTTTTATCGGTATGTTGTTTACCCTGCCTCTTCCGCATGACTTACATGATGTACTAATCACATTGACCTACAGGCTCTTTGATGGCAACCTACGAAAAGATGCAATAGACAATTGTACCGCTCATTTTTTTTTTCTCGGCTTGTCCAGAAGAGATAGTCTTTTGAAGAAGGGGTGGGGAAAAGGAAAGGGAGAGAAAAAGAGAGGTTGTGTTTGGTGTGCTACGCTGCCTTTCCTGAAAAGATAGATCAGTCTTCTCTCTTAGCATTCTTGTAGCCTTGAGAGTATTCGTAGAAAGAAGCCTGCAATTAGTTGAAGCCCCCCAAAAATCGAACGCTTCATATCCATACGAGAAGGTATATTGTAAACGAAACGAGCCTTGACTCGCGATGGAGAGTCGACAAGACAGCTAGATGATAGATGGCAGAAGTCGGCAATTGTGCCCAGGGAAGACGGGAATCCGGCTGCCTTATGCCCCCACCAACGCTACAGTTATAGCGCGAGCGATCCGATGGTGGGGGGTCCCCCTTAAGGACGGCTAAAGAGAGGGTATACTGTCTTATATGCCCAAAATCCTGAAATTTTTGATTATAACTATATTATTAAACCTACCTTGTATACTATATATTTCTTATACCTCTCGGTTATTTATAACTTCCTATTTATTCCTAAATTAATTAATTATTTATATATTAATTAAATATAATATAACTTATTATCCCTCCCCTGTATACTTTCCTAATTATACGCGCGCTTTTAATATTATTATCTTTTTATTTATATCCTATAATTATTAATTAAGCCCGATTAATACCGATTATAATTAATTCCATTTAATCGATATCTTTTTTACCTACCTATTATTTTCTCTTTATATATATAGACGTTACCTAAAATTTAAAGATACCTATTATTTATTTCTTAATATATATAAATACTATTTTAAATTTAAAGATATTTATTATTTATTTTTTAATATATATAGACGCTACCTTAAGTTTAAAGATACCTATTATCTATTTTTTAATATATATAAACGCCGCCTTAAGTTTAAAGATATTTATAATTTATTTTTTAATATATATAGATATTGCCTAATATTTAAAGATACCTATAATTTGTCTCGGTATCCGTAGCTTTATTAATTATTATATCTAGTAGTATAGGAGCTAATATAATATAAGGTTAAGGTTCCGACCCGAACCTGTTTAATTTTATATAATAGGAATAATTTATAATTATACCTATAAATAAGTTCTATTATAATAGCGAGGAATTATCTAATATTATTATCCCGCGTAGTCTTATAAATATAATTACGTAGAGCCCGAAAAAGGTAATAGTTTAGGTAATTAATAAATTTCGCAATACCTAGAATAGCGATATTTAAAATTTCCTAAATAAATATAAGGTACCTATTTCTTATTTATTCTTCTATTTAATATACCCGGTTAATATCTATATTTAATATATTACCTGGTTTATAGAGATCCGAGCTAGATGCGTAGGTAGTATTATATATAAATTTAATAAATAAGATTTGGAAATTATACGTAAATTATAAATAATAATATTCTAAATTTTTTATTATAAAACGAATGAGTAATTATATATAATTTATATATAATAAAATAATAAAGGGCCTTTCTATAAATATATTATTATTATTATTTCTAATAGTAAGATATCGGCGAAAGGTACCTATTTCTATTATTATTATAAATAGATTAATAATTAATATAATCTTTATATAGGTATATTATTTCGCCCTTAGATATTAAGATTATATAATATTAATATAAGAATAGAGAAGGAGGTTTTAAAGTTAGTTATTCCCCGCGGCGAAGATAAGAGCTTGTATAAAGGCCTCGATTATAAGGAAATTAATAATTTTAGAAATAAGGAGTTAAAGTAATTAAAAAATATAATAAAGGTAGAATTTAGGCGTTAATAATTAATAAATAAAGCGATATTATTAAAGCGTAAAGGTCGGAAATAAAATTATTATAATATAGCTTAGCTATAAAGAATAGGTTTATAAGATTGGGATTTATATTAAATAACTTATAGGAAGAATAATTATAAAGATATAATAATAATTATAAAAATATAATAATAATTATAAAGATATAATTAGAGAGATAATAAAAATAATAAATATAATTAATATTTATATTAAATATAAGTTTAATAATTATAATTAATAGATATCCTATAGGATAATAATAATCGGAAATAATAGGATTATAACCTCGGAGAATATAAATATCGTTTATTAAATAATATTATTTAAGGCGGTACCCGCTAATTTAAATCGGGTACCCGTTAATTTAGGTCGCGCGTCCGTTAATTTGGGTTAGGCGCCTATTTTAAATAATCTCGCTAGGTAGATATTATTAATTAGGCCCGATTAATAATAATTAGATTAGATCGGTATTAATTTATCCTAATCGGCCTTATTCCTATTTTCGTCGGATTTATTCCTATCTTTATCGGATTTAATTTTATATTAATTAATTTTATCCTTATTTTATTTAGATTTGGATTTATCTTAATTAAACCCGTTAAGATCGATTAATACCGAGTTACCCCGGTATTATTTTAATAGCTTTATTATTAAATTATTATCGTTATAATTATTATCGTTAAATACCGCCGATAGTTATATATCTAATTTATCTATTTCTTAATTAAGGAAGATACCTTATTTCTAATATTTTATTAAAAATAATTTCTACCCTTTTATATAAACCTTTAGCTTTAAAATAAATAATTTAGTTTTAACCTCGGTATAACTCTATAATATATTTTATAAATAGATATATTTAAAGTAAAAAGGTAATTAGAGGTTAAACTCCTTATAATACGGATTATTAATATTAAACCCTTATATAATCCTTTTATATATATATAGCGTATTCTTTAATAGATATATATAATTATCGATTCTTTCTATAATTAGAATATAGCGTAGGATTGATAATCGTTATTTATTAATTTATATACGGTAATTAATACTATTATATAACCTAAAGTAATTATATAGTAGGTATAGCTTTTTAGGTATAATATATAGGCGGTTCTTCTATTTCTATATATAATATATATTCTATCGGTTTATAAAGCTTTTTATATTATATCGGATAAATAGTATAAATATAAATAAAAGCGCTATTTTATTATATATAATACCCTTTTTCTAATCCCCTTTATATTTTAATTAAATAAAATATTACTAAAATCTATTAATATATAAATTATTAATAATATAAGGGTTTATTATTATACCTCCTATTTTTTAATATAGCTTTATAATAATTAATTCTATTATAATTTAATATATTAATTAGCTTTATTTATATTATATAATTAATAATTTTAAAAATTAAATTTATAGTTATATATATATACCGGGTATTCCTCGGTATCGTTAATAAATAATATCTTTTAAGTATATAAATTTCCGTTTTATTATAATATAAAGAGTTTGAGGATATTATCTAATCGGCGGTAAGGTTGTGGTCGGTTTTAATGGATTAAAATATAAGCTAGTTAATAATATATATTTATTATTATAAGAATCTTGGATTTATAGTTTAAATGTATAATTATAGGTATATACCCTGTATTTAAAAGGTATATAAGGTATTGCTATATAACGGATCTCTATATATAAGTTATAATATTATAATATATTTATTAGATATAATATGAATATATATTAATAATCCTATATATTTAAAATTTAAATTTCTTTAGTTTATAGTATATATTAATAGATATCTAATAGCTATTACCGAGTAATTTTTATATATATTAACGTAATTATAGTATTCTATTATGGGTAATAATATAGTCTAGATAGAAGTCGTAAAATAGGGAGTATAGGGGGTTTATAGGTATATTAATATTTAGTTTTTATTAAATATATTAATATAGATTTGACTGGGATAAGTATAATAAGCGTAATTAATAAGGGCCGTTTATTTCGAAATACCGAAGGATTTTAAATAGTTTAGGCTTAAGCCGTATTATATTAAGTTGAGAATATAAATTTAAATATTAATATATATATTAAAGGCTCCTTTAAATAACCTAATATCGTTTATTTATTAATATATAATATAAGGTTAGGTTATTAACGGTCGATTTATAATTAAAGTGCCGTTTAATTGACGTTTATAAATTAGGGGTATTAATAATCTTTATTTATTATATATTTATATTTTAATGCCGAAGGTATCGATATAAAGTTGGTCGGGAAGGTCGAGGGTTAAAGCTATATTCCGTAATTAGTATATTAAATATATTATTAATAATTATACCCTATATTTATTATAATTCGATAATTTTATCCCTATATTAGACGATATTAGATATTAGTTAGGGTATTATATAAGGTATAAAGGGGGGTATATAGAGAGGAGAGTTAATATATTATAATTATCGATTTCTATTTAAATCTTATTTAATTTTATTATTATATATTATATTAAATTAGGTAGAATATATATTAATCGGATTTAATTAATAGTAATTTAATCTAATTAATATTAATAGGATATAATATATATAATTTAACCGGAAGGAGTATATATTAATTTTATATAAAATATATAAGGATAAAGAGGAGATATAATAAATGAAATATTATAATATATTAAATATTATATTATACTTTAACCCTTTATTATAATAGATTAGCTAATATTATTTTTAGTATCTCATTTAACCTTTATCTATTCTATTCTAACGTAAAGTAATTATATTTACAGCTCTATACCTTTATTATTAAGGGCGGTAATAATTCGAGCCCCCTTTTCGCCCGTGTAGGTTACCGTCGCCTAATAATAGGAATATCCTATTTTACCGGCTAATCGGCGGGAATATCCTATTTTATTAGTTAATTAACGGGAATATCCTACTTTATTAGCTAATTGGTAGGAATATTTTATTTTATTAATTAATTAATGGGAATATCCTATTTTGCCGATTAATTAACGGGAATAGGTAGAGGAAAAGGTTTATTAGCCGGAATCGATAATAATAGGATAGGAATATTAATTTAGTATACTTTATAGAGAGGCGGTATTTAGGAAATAATATAATTAGAATTATTAATATCGATAATATTTATTATATTACTTTAATTTATACCGTTATTAATTAAGGTTAACCCTTTATACAGCCCTTTAATTTTATTTATTACTATATTGCTTATTATTAGATATAATTTAGAACCTTCCCTATTATTATTATTATATTTATTACCCCCTCTTTTTAGTATAAATTTGAATTATAGGGACTTAATAAATAGAGGTAATTTATTAAATAATTTATTATCTTTATTTATTTATTCCTCCTTATCTTTTATATTATTTTATTTCTCCTATTTAATATTTACAGTAATCTTTATATTGATCTCCCTATATAATCGTTATAAATTTTTAATCTATTAATATAATCTAGTAAATTATACCTTTAACCTACCGTTATATCCGCTCGTTCTATTCTATTCGACCTTAATTAAGGCCCCGTTATATATAGATTTAATATTCTTTATTAAACTTAATAGTATAGAAAAGCTTTAAATAAAAGATTCCTTATTATACCCGGTATAATTGGATATAGTATTACTTAAAGGGTATAGTATTAATTATAACTTTTTCTGGACCGGCTTTACCGTCTTTATTAGGGCCGGTAATTATTAATTATTAGAGGTTAGCGCTTTTCTTTTAGGTATTAATATAACCTTAGCCCGAGGTTTATATAGGGCTCTCGGGGCTCGGGTTAAGGGTTTAATTATATAATTATAAATTAATATAAGGGTAAACGATCCTTCCTTATTTATTATTAGATTCCTATATACCTCGTATAAATTATTTAGGATAAAAGGGGTATCTATATTAAATAGAAGGTCGGTAATTTATATCTATTTTAATAATATAATAGCGGTAATAACCCGGAAATCCTTTTTTAAGAACTCGTTATATCGCTCTATACCGAATATATATTTCTTCTTAATATAATCGATTAAGTTATTTATATTATTATATTAGAAGTTTATATTATTATAATTAAGAAATTGTCTATTCCGAATTATTATATTTTTATAATATATTATAATATAAAAAAAGGGCCTATTTTCGGGGGGTAATAACCGTTTTATTAGTTATAAATTAAATTGTACCTTTCCTATTATAGTAGTATTACCTATTTAATTAATTATTATTTTTTTTATATTAGTTTTTAATATTCGGTTAGCTGTTTTAAAATTATAATAAAGGGTATTTAGAAGGGATAAGGTTGAATAAACCGTACGGATTAATATATTTCTCGGGTATAAATAGTTAAATAAATTATTAACCGGGCCTTAATATAATCGATTTAAAATAAATATTAATATATAATAGCTATATAATATTAATTAGAATTAAGGAGATATTAGACGAATAGGTTTAAACCTTTATTATTAAGGTAGAGGGTCGTTAATAAGATTATTCTAATCCTTATTAATCCCCTTTATAAGATAGGTTATATAAATATAAGGGGAAAGGGTTAATAATCGCTTAATTAGGAATAATTACCTAAAATCTATATTTTTATTATTATTATTATTATTATCTTAATTAATTAAATTATTTAAGAGCTTAATTACCTTAATTAAAGGGAAACGCTTTTTATAGAAATAATAGGTATACTATTAAGAATATATCCTATAAAGGTTATAAAGTAAGAAATTAAAAACGCTATATATAGGATTGTAGAAGGCTTAAATATTAAATTAAGATATCTTAAGTTTATACCTATTTAAGGAATAAAATAATAATAATAATATAACCCGGTTAAAAAAGTGTATTTAATAATAAGGGGTTAAGGATAGGATATATAATAAATAGAATATATACCGATTATAGTATATTAGGGTTAATTATCCTAATAAATAGGGTAGATTTATTAACTTACCGATTAAAGTATATTAATAAATAGTTAAAATATAAATATTATCGATTTATATATATATCCCCTTATAATAATACCAATCTAATTTAATTATTATTAATCGGGCTTAATTAATAATATCTATTTAATAAGATTATTTAAAGTAGGTACCTAACCTAAATTAGTAAGCGCCCGACCTAAATTAACGGGTACCGCCCTAAATAATATCGCTTAATAAATAATATTTACATTCTCCGAAATTATAACCTTATTATTTCCGATTATTATTACCCTATAGGATATTTATTAATTATAATTATTAAGCTTATATTTAATATAAATACCGGTTATATTTATTAATTTTATTATCTTTTTAATTATATCTTTATAATTATTATTATATTTTATAACCGTTATTTTTATAAGTTATTTAATATAAATCCTAATCCTATAAACCTATTCTTTACGGCTAAGTTATATTGCGATAGCTTTATATCCGGTTATTATACTTTAATAATATCGCTTTATTTATAGGCTACGGTAGCCTATTATTTATTTAATTTTAACGTGGAATAATTTTAGATTTATATATCTTATAATTTTAAACTCCTCGATTATAAGAAGAATTATAATATTATTCTTCTCCTTTATTTTTAATTTCTTCTTATTTTCCTCTCGAGCTTCCTTCTTTATTTTTATATTAATATTATATAATTTTAGTATTTAGGGGCAAAATAATATATTTATACGGAAATTATATAAAGTACCCGCCTTTTTATAATAATAATTATTATAAATACCTTTCGCCCGGTTATTATTATTATTATTATCGGTAATAATATATTTAATAAAGGGCCCTCCGTTATTATTATATAGGTAAGTCGAGTATACTTTATTATTTATTTTAAAATAAAAGATTTATTAGGTAATAGTGTATAGCTTGTATTTCGTATTTTTTAAATTTAGGTTAGGAAATATTGGTTGGTATATATTATTAGTTTAGCGAATATCCTTAATCTTTATAAACCGGGTAATCGGCTAAATATAGATATTAACCGGGTATATTAGGTAAAAGAATAAATAGGAAATAGGTACTTTATATTTATTTATAATTTTATAAATAATATTATCCTTATATTCGCGAAAATATTTAATTAATTAAGCTATAATATACTTTAAATTATATATTCGATTAAAATACGGGATAGTATAATCGGGTAATTCCTCGCCTTTATATATTACCTAGCTTTAAAGTAGGATTTTATCTAGCTTTTCGAGTAATATATTGGAATAAATAGGGCGAGGAATGCTATTATATAATACGGAGGCTTTTATATTATTAGGTATAATAATTAATAGAGTTACGGGTATTAAGATAGATTATAGGTATTTTTAAACTTTAGGTAATGTCTATATATATTAAGAAATAGGTTATAAGTATTTTTAAATTTAGGGTAGCGTTTATATATATTAAAATAAATAGTAAATATCTTTAAATTTAAGGTAGCGTTTATATATATTAAGAAATAGATAGTAGGTATTTTTAAATTTTAAATAATATTTATATATATAAAGAAGAAGATAATAGATAGGTAAAAAAGATATTAATTAGGTAGAATTAATTATAATTGGTATTAATTAGGCCTGATTAATAGTTATAGGATATAAACGAAGTTAGATAGAAGGATAATAATATTAAGGGCGCGCGTATAATTAGGAAGGTATGCGGGGGAGGGATAATAAATTATATTATACTTAATTAATATATAAATAATTAATTAATTTAAGAAAGAATAGGAAATTATAGGTAATCGAGAGGTATAGGAAATATATAGCGTATAAGGTAGGGTGAATTAAATGAAAATTATAGGGGAAAATTAAAAATTTAAGGATTTTGGGCATGTGAGATAGTGTACCCTCTCTTCAGCCGTCTGAAGCCCCTCAAGCCCCCTTGAAGTTGACAGTTAATAGGCAGACTGACTGGGACTCCGATCAAATCTTTCAGTTGCCACTGGCCAGCCCCAGCTCAGCCCACACCATACCCAGACAGACACCCATATATACCTTAGTACCGCAACTATACCATTACGTCGTTTAGAGTTGAGCAGAATCGGACAGAAGACGAAACTCGCAAGGACTTGGAAGCGTGAGAGAGAGAGAGAGCAATCCCAGCGCTCCTTTTCCGTCAACATCTGACACCTGACAGGCTATCATGTATCCAGTCTTATTCGTAATCCCAATTAAACGAAACGAGCGCCCTGGCCAATTCCGTCGTTTCTGGAGTTTCTGAAGCCTGAAGTGCGGCCCCAGCCCACCTGGGCAGTGGCATTTCCCATGCCTTGCACCTTGCTTTCCAAATGGTTTGATTTCGAGGCCGACAAAGTTAAATGCTATTCCGGCCAGTCCGTTCTGCTGAGGTGATATCACGCGAAGCACAGCATTGCCCGTATTAGTACCCGTCGCTCCCGCAATCTCGCTGCATCGTCAAATTACTAGATCATTTTTCTTATTAAAGGTTGGCAAAGTGCTTGGTGGTCTTTCCTTCTTCTCTTAGGCACACGCCTCCAAATAACTGCGGTCTCGCGACGTTCCAACTTTTTGTGCTATTGCCCTCTCGGACTGTCTGTCACCTGTACATCTATACACACAGCTCAGCCAGTCCTATCGGCAAAGACACGTGAGACGGACCGGGTCTCAATCTACATTTCCGGCTCCGATGTACACACACCACATCGTTTGAGTCAAGATCGGTTGGAAGCGACATGGACACTAGCGCAGGTGCAGGTGCAGGTGCAGGCGCAGGTGGCCCCAACAAGCACCACAACGGTGTGAATGGCGATTCCATTCGAGCCGCCAATGGGCCGGAAGGCAGCTTCCCAGGCCAGCTAGCCGAGGCCATGGGGAAGGCCCAGGGGGCTGCGAGGACACCCAACGAGAGCACTAGCGAGGAGGAGGACTACGACCGACAGCAGGAGCAGCAGCAGCCGCAAGAACCACCAGTGTCAGTCTATCTGCGGCGCCGGGCCAAGCCAGACTCGTACGACAATTCCGCCACTGGTACACCCGATGTTGTACATTTAGACGAAAAGACCACCACGTCAACCACAACGACCAAGAGCTGCAGCTATGAGAACCTGCCGCCCCTAGCAACGCAGCCATCGACAGATCGTCGTAGCAAGACGTATGTCGTGGCCGCCGATGACAAAGAGTTGAGAGCTATCTTGAGAAGGGGACTGGAGAGGGTAAGTTTTCCTCCCTATCCAACAGACCGACTCCTCCAGCAAGCACCCCGGACTGAACTGAACTGTGTGTGCGGTGTGAATGAACGTCGATTAATCAAGTGCGTTTTCAGGAAGCAGCGAAAACCCGCCCCGGCGGAAGGGAAAAGCTGCGAGACATGGTCTTTACGCGACAGTTCTCTACCTTTGACAGGCATAACCAGAGCGCAGCCAACAGCGTGTTCCATGGCTTCTACACGCTGTTCTGGATCTCTGTTGGCTTTCTCATTCTGAAGATGGCCGCGGACAACTGGAGGAAGACTGGGAGTCCACTTGGAACCAACGAAATTATGAGAAATATGTTCCGAAGAGATGGTGAGTCACCCGTTCTGTACCGCTTAAAGGATTTCCTCTCCAGCGATGGCAAGTGTACTTATATGAACCCCAGTTGTCGTGCTCCTTGTCTCCGACGGTGTCATGTGTGGTTTGACAGGTTTTGGTTGGATCATGCAAAGTCTTGTGCATGCTCGCTATATCAGATGGGATAAGTCAGGTTGGATTATCCAGAACGTAAGACATCATACTGCCTTGTGATACTACGCGATGACTAACTTGCTATTTATACAGCTTTGGCAAACCCTTTTCGTCGGTGGCGTTATTGGCTTTCCCTTAATTCGAGACTGGCCCTGGACACACACAGTTTTCTTCGTGCTTCAGTAAGTTGACCCTACAAGTTGATCCAGTCTGTGTCTACGTGCTTTTTGGGGCCGCAGTCGAACCTATTCTGACTTGTTCTCGCATAGTGGGCTTGTGATGCTGATGAAGCAGCATTCCTATGCGTTTTACAACGGCCACCTATCAACTCTCTATGAGAAGAGAGACATGTTATCGCGGAAGCTCAAGCAGCTAGAGCTCATTGACCCTGTCAACTCGCCTTCTCACACCAAACCACCGGTATCCGAACTATCCATCGACCATCTTGCCAATCAGCCCTCGGCGAGCGTATACAAGGAGAGACGCCAATCCATCCACCAAGGCAGCATTACCGATGGCATTGAGCAGATATCCGATACAATCGACTCTGGAAAGCCCCTCGACATGGATCAGCTCCAGCTTTTTGAGCGCATGATCAAGTGGGAGACGGACGCGCTCACCGACGAGCTCAAGGGCAAAGCGACAGACCCTGCTCGCTCGTATCCAAACAATCTCACGCTTGCAAACCACTACGAGTGGATCGTTCTGCCCACTCTGGTATATGAGTTGGAGTATCCTCGCTCGGAGAGCATCAACTGGTATTACGTTGCCGAGAAGGCCACGGCCATGTTCGGGCTCATCTTCGTCATGATCATGGTTTCCCAGGCTTACATGTACCCCATCATCATGTTCACTATTAAGATGAAGGATGAGGGGTGGTCCACCTCTCAGCGCCTCCAGGAGTTTCCCTGGATCTTGAGTGATCTGGTGTTCCCCTTCATGATGGAATACATGGTCTGTAACCCCGTACACTCTGGCAATCAAAAGCTGCTAACACGCTTCTAGCTCGCTTGGTATGTGATTTGGGAGACGACTCTCAACCTGCTGGCCGAACTCACGTGCTTCGCCGATAGGAGCTTCTATGACGCCTGGTGGAATAGTGGTAAGTTTTCTCCCTCTTTTTGTCCTTCTTTGGCGGTCGTGGATAAGTCAGGACTAATTCGCGTGGTGATGACTAGTTTCTTGGGACCAGTTCGCCCGTGACTGGAACCGGCCGGTCCACAACTTTCTCCTCCGGCATGTGTACCACTCGTCAATATCGTCGATGCGAGTCAACAAGTACCAGGCCACCCTGATCACCTTCTTCCTGTCCGCGTGCGTGCACGAGCTAGTCATGTGGTGCATTTTCAAGAAGCTTCGGGGCTATCTTCTAATCCTGCAGATGTGCCAACTGCCACTAGTGGCCATGAGCCGCACTCGCTGGCTCAAGAACAAGAAGACGTTAGGCAACATGACGTTCTGGATCGGAATATTCACCGGCCCCAGCTTGTTGTGTAGCTTGTATTTGATCCTTTAAGATGCCTCACTGGGTAGGTGCCCAGGTTCAAGCAATGTCCGAGTATTTTGGGGATTTCCAGGTTAAATACAGGGCTGTCGACCGGACTCGGCACGGAAATAGCCAAAAACACTCTCTCCAATTTATCCATTAATACCCTCTTCTCTATTGATAGTTATACACCCGGGTTTACAATGCCCAACCGCCTATACGTATCAAGCCTCCATATCGCAGGCCTTTCGCCTTTCGCCTTTCACTCAAAAACAGTGCTTTATGGTGAGATCATGGCAAACCTTGGACATCCTCGTGAGCCAAGATGGAGCGCACGGTGTCCACCACGCTCTCCTCCAGCCCCCGATACTCGATGCCGAGTACGTGCCGCGACTTGGCGACGTCGAAGCCGTAGGTTTCGGCGGGTAGGTCGTCATGCTCCTCGTCCATGTCGATGGGCAGCCGGTCCCGCAGCTCCGGGAAGCGGCGGGCGATAATGGCGGCGATGTGCTGGTTGGAAAAGTGGGCGCCCACCATGTAGAAGCGGTGCCCCCCGGCCTCGGGCACCGTCAGCGCCCGTAGGTGCGCCAGCGCCACGTCTCGCACGTCGACGAAGGTGAAGACGGGCGCTGTCGGGGGCAGGCCGGGCGCGGACCCGCGGGGGCCGTTTACGCCGAGGACCAGGTCCCGGACCCGCGCGTTCGAGGCGTTCACTGACGCCAGACGCGGGAGCCCGCGCTGAATGGGCCCGAAGTTGTAGGTTGGGTTCAGCGTGACGAGGTCGAAGTTCGGTTTGGGGTCCATGGCGTTGGCGATGGCCCAGGCGGCTTTCTCGGAAAAGACCTTTCAAAAAGGGGGGTTAGATGTTGGTGCTATTTTCTATTCACTCTGAATTTTGGGGCTTTGCTGGTGGGAACTAGGGGCGAGTATGGTCAGGGAAGGCATTACGTTTGTAATGCATTGTTAAAGAAAGGGGTGTGTTCGTACAGGCTTCAGACCGCACCAGGGCAATAGGTGTTTTGGGGTGGAACAGTCGAACGACTCACCTTGCTGCAACGATAAGTGCTCTTGGGATCCATGGCATCTTCCCATGTAACGGGTGGCCAATATGTCTCATCGTATACCTTCGCATGGTTCTTGGGGTTGATGACGGCAGCCGAAGACGACGTAATGACGACCCGTCTCACGGATGGGGCGTGTGCCAAAATTGAATGAAGTAGACCGGTGGTCCCCTTGATGGCCGGGTCCAAGAAGTCCTTCACGGGGTCCTCTACGTGGAGCTGGTAGGGGGACGCCGTGTGGACCACGAAATTGAACGGGTTCTCCTCGCCACCGCTGTCGGCTGTTGCTTGGAAGAGCTGCATGCCGGGTAGCAAGCGCAATCAGCAATTGATCCTCGTACTGATTTCCAAGTGCTCAGCGGCCACAGCTGTGACGACAAAGGACTCACTTGGTTGTATGCGCCCTCCTTGGCGATGTCCTTCACTACGACAAAGGAGCACCGGTGGGAGGGATCCTTGAGGGTCTTGACTATTGTCCGACCCTTGTCCTCTGTCCTGACGGTAACGACCACGTCGAAACTGTGAATGGGTTCATCAATCAGCGATATTCAAAGCTACACATTCTGTCTCTGGTATTTCATACCCATAATCCAACAGGTAGTCTAGTACGTGAGAGGCGATGAAGCCACTTCCACCTGTAGGCTTTGGTCAATCATGATTCCCGTTGCATATCTGGCATCCGAGGGGCTAACTTGCCGGTTAGCAGAACCTTGCCCCTGCTGATTTGCTTCTTGCTCTGCTGTTCCAAACTTGTCTCTGTTAACGAAGGCATCTTCACGTATCGAAGCTAGTGTGCATCTCAGGAGAGAGTCGAGGTCAAGTTGATGCTGCCGTTATTGTTCAAGATTCGTAGTGATATGGCATTGTCTTGGCATCCAATTCGTACCTAAACCAGCGAGACTCCGGGATGGTGGTCGGACCCTGTCTTAGCACCTCGGGGGTCCGGGTGGACGACCCCACGCAAGACACCGAAAGGTCATCATGCACGCGTTTCTCTTCGACTCTCTTAGCCATCGACCAAGAGATCAACTCGCATTGGTTGTGGTCGATCGAATCTGTCCGGGACGTCAGCTGGTATTCAACCCTGCACCCGACTCTCTAATTGGCCATCGACCCCGCGGCATTCATATACGTTGCCTGCCCCTGTCAAACCCACAACACAATTCATTGAATGCAACTTCAGACAGAATCGGGCTACTATTTGAGTGTGTGTATGACGCCACAGTCCGCCCGCGAAGACGAGCTTCGACATACGACACTGCCCTCTAAGACATCACATATCCATCTTCGAATTTGTATTTTTCTTTTGCTGTAATATCTATATCACCCTAGACACCAACATCATAAAGCCCAAATTAGCCTTCGGGGGTACCCAGACATGCTCTCACCTCCGGACTCTACCCGCAGCTCGCGGCTCCACGTTGCCGTCATCGGCGGCGGCATCACGGGCGTCACGCTTGCGCTAGGCCTTCTGAAGCGCGGCATCGACTTTACCATCTACGAGCGGGCCAGCGGCATCAAGGAGATCGGGGCCGGGGTCGGCTTCAGCCCCAACGCCGAGGAGGCGCTCAAGGGGCTGGACCCGCGTGTGCACCAGGCCTACAAGAAGGTCGCGACGCCCAACGGGGAGGACTACTTCCAGTGGATCGACGGCTACGGGAGCGACGAGGTCATCTACAAGCTGTACGTCGGCGAGCAGGGCTTCCAGGGGTGCCGGAGGTCCGCCTTCATCGAGGAGCTGGCAAAGCTGCTCCCGGCCGAGAACATCAAGTTCAGTAAGGAGATTGAGTCCATCGTCGACGATGGAGAAGGCAAGGTTGAGCTGAAATTCAAAGACGGCACTAGTGAGATGACGGACGTGGGTGAGTCTTCAAGGCGGTCCTCCCCCCGAGATGTGTCACGTTAGACTGACGAGCGATAGCAATTGGCTGCGATGGGATCCGATCGCGTGTTCGAGACATTCTCGTTGGTAAAGAATACGCAGCCTCGTACACGCAGAAGTTCTGCTTCCGGGGCCTGGTGCCCATGGAGAAAGCCTACGAACATATCAGCGAGTACAGGGCGTCGACCAGGTTCATGTATAACGGACCCGACGCCCACTCCATCACCTACCCTGTGGGCGAGTTCCTGAACGTGCTCCTGGTGGTGTCAGACCCAGAACCCTGGCAGGCACCCGACGGCAAGCACACAGCATTCGGGCCCAAGGACGCCGCGATCAAGGCGTTCGAAGGCTGGCAGCCCAGCGCCCGAGGCATCATGGACCTGCTCCCGAACGACCTCGACAAGTGGGCCGTTTTCGACATGCTGGAGCATCCTGCGCCCTACTATGCCCGTGGCAGCGTCGCCATCGCCGGTGATGCGGCCCATGCGACCGGCCCGCATCTGGGCGCGGGCGCAGGTTTCGGCATGGAAGACGCGCTCGCGCTCGCCGGGCTGCTGGAGGCGGTGGATCAACAGCTGTCACGCGCCTTTGTCATTACCGAAGCTCTATTTCCCGAAGCAGGGATCAACGGCGACAACGGCAAGAGTCGCAGCAGCAGCAGCAGCAGTAAGCCTGTCACCAAGTCGGAGCTCGTGCACAAGGCCCTCGCGGCGTACCAGGACGTCCGGTACGAGCGCACGCAGTGGCTGATCAAGGCCACGCGGGAGGCCAGCGAGATGTTCCAGTGGCAGTACGAGCCCGTCGGGAATGACCCAGTCAAGTTTGGCGAGGAGATCTCGCGGCGGTTCTACCAGATCTGGAACTACGACGTGCACGGGATGGTGAAGGAGGCGATAGAGGACTTTCATGGTCGGATTGCTCCGCAAAAACCGGTTACGTCCTAGGAAACGCGGATGAGGAGGCGACAGGGAAGATACGATATTGCAGAATGGCCAACTGACTTCTGTAAGATGGACAGACGTTTCTAATTTGTGGCTACTTATCCATAGTGGCATTGCTTCTCACCCACATAATCAACAAATTTCCCTCAATGCCCTCCTGATATCCGATGTGGCCGCCACCGGGAAATGCCAATCCATCATGGCTTTTAGACCTCAAATAAAAATAATACGTAAAGAGGCACTCCGAGAATATAGAAACAAGAGGGAAAAAGATGATGCGCCTCCAAAAAACGACGCCTGCAGGATTCGAACCTGCGCTCCCGAGGGAAATGCCTAGACTAAGCAGTGTATACATAGCAGGGCATCGCGTTAACCACTCCGCCAAAGCGCCTATTGACGACCCAATTGAATGACTAATCAATTGATGGTAGTTTGCATCCCAATCTGTATTTATATTATAAGATATCGATAGACTTCTAATCCTTGATATGTAGCAACACATGGCAGAGTCTGCAAGTCTTCGACAGTTTCATTTGCCAAGTCCAAGGTTATCAAGCTGTGAAATTATTTGATCATCGAAGTCTTGAAACTAACTCTATGATAATCTTGCATCGTCCACAGATGGCATCGCATGTCCGATCTTGTTTCTGGAGGGACGCTCTCCAAATGATGGCTGGCTTAGCCTACGCATAGATCGAACAGGTAGTAAATCACGTTCTCAGTTTGTAGTTTCATTTGGTCATAAGTATCAGCTAACTCTGGTCGCATCGCATATTGGATCCCAGCCGAGCCTGAGTATGCACAGTTTAGTATATTATAGGAAACACAATATACTTAATTACAGACATAATAATATAGGTTAAAGGTAAGATAACATATAGAAATTCACCAGTAGAAAAACTAGCCATGATGTTGACAAATCATGTCTTTCCAGTCGAAAAAAGCCATCAGGGCATGGGATATGAAAGCCCGGCCTGTCAACCAGCTTTAGTAAACGATGGCATAGAGAGCAGCGACGAGCACCACAGCAGCGCTCGTCACACCGTTGCGAACCCCACTGCTGGCCGTGATCTTGCACGCGCTGCCTGTGCAGCCGGCAGCCGGGGTGCCGACAGGCACCGTGACCGGCTTGGACAGCGTGGCGCTAGCTGTGCCGTTGTTCTTGTTAGGGGTGGCGGGCGCACTGGGGACAACGGGCACCACGGTGGCGGTCACATAGACAGCGGTATCCACCTTGGTGGAGGCGGCTGAGGAAACAATCTGGATGGTCTTCTGCGCGGTCGAGACAACTGTGGTGGTCTTGCCGTTGTTCGAGCCGCCGTTGCCACCGTTGGCGCTGGGGCCGACGACAGAGTAGACGTTGGTCTTAGGGCTGCCGTTACCGCCCGGGGTGATGGCAGGCACGACGGTGGTCTTGGTGATGACCGAGGAAGTCACTGAGCCGACGGGGCCTATCGAGTCTCGGCGTCAGCATTGCTCTTTCAGGCGATGAACAACATGTCTCATGCGGGACTGTAGGCAGCTGTGCATGTTGCCCAACCTCATTCGCTTCTAAGGCAAGCTGGAGTGAAAAGGGGTGAACATTCAGGGCGACGTACAGTTAACAACGTTGGGAGCACATGAAGTAATAGTCCACGTTTTCGTGACAAATAGGGTCTTTGTCGTTGACTGGACAGGCGTGACGACGGGGACGACAGTGGTCTTGGTGCGGACCGAGGAAGTCAATTGACCGACAGGGCCTGTGGATTCTCGGAATTAGTAATTACCCGTCTAGGAAATCCAGATAACTTTGGAAGAAGCCGATCATTCTTATGAGTTACTAGAATGACGGGAAATGTGAATTGGATTGGGAAGGTTTCAACGCACAATCGGTAACTGTGGGAGCACACGATGTAATAGTCCAAACGTTGGTGATCTTGCGAGTTATCGTTGTTGATGCTGGTATCGTGGCCGGGATCGAAGTAGGCTTAGGCGCGTCGGTCATGCCAGAAACGGGACAAACCGTAGTGTACAGGGCAATCTGGGGAAAAGTCAGTGTACAACTCCGAATTGGCTATGCCAAATGTTCCATGCAATGCAGCAAACTTCTGCTCTGAGGATGCTTGGAAATCTGATTAACGCAGACGGTTGTCCCCCATTATGTGCAGTAGCTGGCAAATACGGGGATACCACGATCCGGGGGAAGGGGGGAGATAGACGGGTATCGAGGACAGAATAAGGCAAGAAGAGAATAATCATGGCCATCACTCACAGTTTGAGTAGTGACCGAGCCGACAGGGCCTATATATTTTCAGGGTTAGCAATTACTCGTCCAAAAAGTTGAACTTTGGAATAAATCACTGACAATTCGTTACGGTGGCAGGGCAAGCCGTGATCGTGCTAACTTTAGTCGTGTATACTGTGCCTGGATTCACACAATTAGCATCATATCATTTAAACCGTTCTTGGAAAGAGCCATACTCGTCGTCATTTGGGCAGTTGAGGCAGCGCCTACGCCAGTCGAACCAGCAGCTCCAGACGAACCGGCGGCGCCAGACGAGCCAGCAACTCCGGAGGCGGAAACAGCGGCGGCAGCGGAAGACGAGGATTTCCCCGATGGCGCTACATCAGATGGGACAGCGGTCGCTACTGCAGTTCCGGCCGGGTCCACAGCGGTTCCGGACGCAACGACACCAGAAGACGACGCGGAGGCCGCAGATGACACAGCGGATCCCGATGGCACTACGTCAGATGGGACGGCGGTCGGCACAGCGGTTCCTGACGGGTCCACCTGTGACGAGACTGACACGCTGGCTACTGGACTCATGAACCTGGAAGAGCTGGCGGTGCTGTTGGCATAGGGGGCAGAAAAGGTGGGGAAGGCAGTGGTGCTTGCTGAGAGCATTGAGGCCGAGTCGATGGCGGTCGGCACAGCGGTTCCTGACGGGTCCACCTGCGATGACGCTGACACGCTGACGACTGGGCTCATGAACCTGGAAGAGCTGGCGGTGCTGTTGGCATAGGGGGCAGAAAAGGTGGGGAAGGCAGTGGTGCTAGCTAGGGGCATTGAGGCCGAGTCGGCGGCAGAGGAGGCAGAGGCTGTAGCGCTTGCAGCATCAGGAGCAGAGGCGCTGGCAGAAACAGAATCAGATGAGGAAGCTGTGGCCGAGACGGAAGTAGACGCTGAGGCAGAGGCAGTATCCAGAGCCGAGGCGGAAGCCGAGGCCGAGACAGAAGCCGAGTCGGCGGCCGAGTTTGCAGCGGAGGCAGTAGTAGTGGCCGAAGCAGTGGCAGAGGCAGAACTGCTGACGGGGTCCTCGCTCAACTGGTAGACAGATATACCTCTGACTTTGAAGTAGGAGTTCTCGAAAGAGGCACCGTTGGCGGCGACGTGCTCCATACATGTCTGCTTCCCGGTGCTGGCTGAACAGCCGGCACCCCACTTGTCGGGCTGATTTGCTACAGAGCAGAAATTGATGTTGAGGACGAATTTTAGGTCCGCAAAACTTTTGTCGATTGCACAATCGCTGACTTGGAAATTCGGCTTGCCCCATGTTTCGGGCCGCGGGTTGCCGGCGACAATATCAGCGGGAGCTGTCTTCCAGCTCCAAAGCTTAATGTAGTCCGACGTCCACTCGGTTGCGTCTTCACAAAAGGTCAGCGCCTACTTAACATTCTCAGGGGTGGAACGAGATAGAGTTCGGGTTACTCACAGATACCGCCGGTGGACGAGCCGTAAACGCCGTCCTTAGAGTTGGCCGAGCATGCCTGGTAGTCATATTGTCCGGCGACGAAGTCGGCGCAGTTGGTCGTGACAACATCAGCAGTCATGTCACTTTGCTTAATGGTACATGCGCCACCAGTATTTTTCGGGTCTCCGACATGCGCTGTGATACGGTTAAACTGCTCCGTATTCCAGTTTTCGAGATAGTCGAATTCGCCTCTTGAGCCGAACATCCAAAAGGCTGGCCATGTGCCGCAAGTGGGTGCCGGGAGATGAGAGAAATCACCAATGAACAGGCCGTGGTTGTAGGTTTGCCGACTCTCCAGTCGTACACTCTTACGGCCACGGTAGTTCTCCCAAGCTCCGGGCATAGACGCCTTGTAGTCCACGCCGAGATAGAAGTCGTCGTCGTTGATTCGAACTAGTTCGGCGTCCTTGGCCCCTTGCTGGGTCTGGTAATCGGCATATCCGTTGTTGGGGTCGGCCTGTTCCAGACGAGCACGTAGGTATTAGTCCACATGGAATCTGGGTTTGCAAGACATCTTGACCTACGGTAACAAAATTCCACTTTTCATAGAAGTTGGCCGGGCTGTACTGTTCGGCGACCTTGTAGGACTTGCTTGCATTTGCGCTGGCCACGAAGGCAGCGGCGGCCACACCAACGTAATTAATGAGAGACGGGGCCATTTTGGTATACAGGTATTATATATAACGAAGGACTGCGAAATTAAAGAGAGGATGACGTGCGAAACGTCGTGTGCCGCGAAGGTGCTCGGGCTTGGTGATTGACGAACGGGGTGACCAGGAAGGAAACCTTTGAACCAGATGCCGGGAGGCCAAGAACTCTTATTCGATTCGGACATACACCATGGCATACCTTCAGCTCGCCTCTTGCATCTCTGGCCGCCTGATTTAGGGGGGGGGAGGGGGGCAATCTCACTGCTCAGCACTCCGCCGAGGAGATAAGCACAGCCAGACTTGGGACTGCGGTGGCCAGACCGAGTCGAGAGGGGTCGCTTGGAGCTGAGCGTGCCATGACTGGAGCGGCTCACAAGCGAAATATTTGCCTAGAAAAGGATGGCTAATGTGCAGGTATCGCCAGATTTGGTCGTCACGCCGGCTCTGGCTACGGGGTGGTGCTGCCATGGAGGGAACTAGCGATTAGATGTGGACTGGGGGTCTTGTCAGTCGTTCGTCCTTCATTCGTGTGGGCTCAGAATTGCAAGGATGATGGTAGATTCACCAACGGTACCTGCATCAGCCACGCATCCAGCCTAATGTCACTATGTAGACTCTGATGTAGCCGAGTGTGGGCGCGCCATTGAGGCTCAATACAGGTACACAGACTGCTGTGACTTCTCACATGTTGAGGCATGGCCGGGGCTCTAATGAAAGGAGCACCACAGCAACAGATTGCCAGCACTCTGGTTCTGACCACACCTAGGCAGCAATGTCCGGCTCATGTCATGTCAACGAGACAAGCATGCAGGTATCGCACGTTGCAGCAGGAGGAAGGTGGGCCTTGGTGATGAAGAGGGTTGAAGGGCCAGGTGCAATTGCCTCAGTGTTGTGCCGCAAAGTCGAGCACAAACCCACTCCCACCAGCCCGTTTCAATAGTTACTGCATCTTGTGTAGCTGAAAAAAGAAGGGCGGCGTTCAGCTCTTTGCAAGATGCGCTTGCTTCTGGCTAGGTACTTTATGTCACTAGTTTAGCTGTTAGCTGCTGTATTGCTCGGTTGCTGGGTTGCTGGCCCTACGACTACTCCAGTAGTAGTATGTTAGATCGAAGATAATGGAATAAAGATATGGAAGTCTCCGACTTGTTAGAGCCCGAGCTTTCCATGTGGCAGGCCTTGTCGAGCCCCGTGCTCAATTCAATCGTGATTTATTTTTTGCAATATTTCCGACATCTAGGTAGACATGCAGTCTTCCACCGGATCTCTGGCCCGGATCGCCCATCCAAATGCGGCCTAGGCCCAGCTGGGAAATTACAGGTAGGTTAAGTACTTAACCTAATGTACTTATTCACTTACCTAGGTACTTTACCAGTATGTAGAATTCTTCCGACAGGGGTTGTTCGGCAACACAAGAGTCAATTGTCAACAGGAACAACAACAGCAACAGTCATCACAAACATAAGCGCCAAGATAATAGTCGTCGAATGTCGTCGGGACTTCGTATGGTTACTTCACCCTTGAGAAGCACTGCAGAGGCCATTTTCTTGTCTTCACCGACATGATTTTGCGCCGCCGATGCGGTCCATATCATACCCATTGCTAAAACACACCAAGCAGATGCTCTCCGAAACCTGATTAGATCTGTTGCCCATGCTGAACACTCCCCGGCCAGCTTTGGGGCTTATTCGGGGTCTGTAAGTCGGTTTCGTTTACAACCGATACCATCTGGCTATGAAACAAGGTATCCAGAAATCAAACCCTGCAGAATCATTCACACCGAATACCACTAAGATAAAACCCAAGAGCTTATGGCGAAAACCGCTGCATGTCTTGAGCCTATTGGTCTATCGTCTTCCTTGCCCAGACGGGTTATATTGCGTCCATATCCCTCGTTTAGGAGTATGTGCGTGTTCGGCAGAATGCGGGCGTTGACCCGGAATCTCTCATTCATGACCAATGTCAAACAATATCGGTGAAGTCAACGTAATCCAAATCTTGTCCACCTTGACCGCGTCGGCCTCAGACAACCCAAGCCGGCCGTTCTGCAAGTGCGTGTTGAAATCCGGCATGGGTATCATGGACTGATGGTTTCCCATAGCAGTCATTACAACACTGATGTTCGAAACTATGGCGGATGGCGTTGCCCGTAGAATCGTCTCTATTGTCAATTTAAACGACGTCGTTGCTATCTCGTCCCCATTCCCTACCTCGAGAACTCGATATCGCCCATCTCTTCAACCTGTTCCCCATTCTCGACACCCTAGCACTGCCCGCGGCCTCGTTCACCCACGGTGCCATCGCTGACGTCGTGGCCTTCACGCTTGGGACACCGGTGTCGGTCGTCTTGATTGCAGTGCTGGCGCGCCTTGTGAAGCCGGCACACCGGGGATGGTTCTTCGGCTTGCTCGCCGTAGTGGAGCAGGCCGGGTTCCTTATCCTCGGGATGTTCCTGTGGGGTCTCTTGCATACAGCCCTGCGCAAAGTCGGTGACGGGGGATGAGGACAAGTGCGAGGAGGGAAGTAATGGTTAGGCTTGCCTCTGTACCTTGCGGCTTTCCATTCGCGCTTTTGGCGCTAGGCCTTTGGTCCGCTCGCACGCGAGAGCAGCAGCAGCAGTCGTTGTAGTATGGAACAGAGGGCCTTGGACTAGAACCGGGTGGCCTGGAAGACCGACAAGAAGTAGGGGCCGGTCTCACAGGCCGCGTCGGTCAGAAAGTCACAAGTGACCAGGGGCAATGGATGCCAAGGAGCTGTGCGTGTGAAAGAGAGAGGGGCCGTAAGTGGAGATGACGGCGAATGCTTGGCAGCGCGTCAGTAAGTCAACAAACCCGAGGGTTTTCCAGGGGGAATACCATTCATGGGGTTCATCAAAATCATCTATGGCTATTTTACTATTCTTTCGAAGCTGTTACCGAGACTTGTACAATGTATTAGAACCAACTACATATTCATGGGCGTTTTCTTAAGTTCCCGTATAGTACGGCGCAAAGGGTTCAGCACCAACTTCCAGCTCCAATCTACTGCTGTGTCCTACCCGCGATTATACAAGACCACATATATTTATCAACATCACGAGACCGTGTCTTAGTCCGAGCATTGTCTTGAATCAAATGGTTGTAACGTCCGTCAGACAAACTCGAGACCTCTACCTACCGTTCTTTACCGCACTTATGGAGCCTTAGTCATCAACCACTGTTGATCTAGTGGGGCATCGGTAATCTGTATAAGCAATGAGCTAATCGTCCATAAGCAGAACAGCGGCGCTAATGAACAGAAAAACCTCGTCATGTTGTGCAAAGATCGCCAATGGCATGATAGCCCCCTCCTGCTGGAGATGCGCGAGCCTGTTATTTATTCATGATTTCCAATACGGGTGGGAATCTAAGTCATCTGTTTTCAAGCATCACTCATCCTCAACTTGGCTCTTTTGAATCAGAACCAGCCTGTGGTTTCCGGAACCGCATTTGGACTCGTGTATATATGAAGGGCGCCATCCTGTTCACCTCCTTTCTGGTGGTTTCAATTTCCATACTCCTATACAACTCGTCCATAGTCACATCCTTTTTCAAGGATCTATTTTCGAAGAACAGTTTTCTATCGCCGGTCTCCCAAGAAACAACGATATCTGAGATCACCGCCACCACATCCAATCTTAAGTCTATTCCTACGGATCTGGACACCGCAGACCCACCCAAGTCTATGAACGCAGTCAAGAACGCCATGTCTAAGACTCTTTCTCACGCAAAGCTGACGCCCCACCGCTCGGCCACGCGCGGACACTCGGATCATGGCTGGCTGAACACCTACCACAGCTTCTCCTTTGCCGATTGGTACGATCCTCGCTTCACTCACTTCGGCTCGCTCCGGGTGCTGAATGAGGACCGCGTCAAGCCTGGCACCGGCTTTCCCACTCACCCCCATGCCAACTTTGAGATTTTCTCGTATATCCTGTCTGGCGAGTTGACTCATCGTGACTCTATGCTGCAAAAGGGCAGTGAAGGTGGCCAGTCGGACAAGTTCTACAAGATGAACAGAGGCGATGTTCAGTTCACCACCGGCGGCACTGGCATCGCCCATTCAGAATTCAACGAACACCGCAAGGACACCGTTCACTTCCTGCAGATCTGGGCAATCCCGTGGAAGCGCGGGCTCCCCCCGCGTTATCACACCCGCAACTTTCCCGAGGAGGACAAGAAGAAGGCGTTCGTGACGATCCTGAGTCCCCTCAAGGGTGGGCCCGAGGCGACGGCCGAGGAGGAGAAGAAGGCTGAGCCGCGGATCCCGAATTCTATCCCTATCCACGCCGACTTTGTCATGGGGGCCGGCATCATTGCTCCCCAGAACAAGTTCGAGTGGATTGTAGGTGCCAATGCCACGGACAACCCTAAGCGGAAGGTCTTTGTCCATGTCCCCATGACAAAGGGTGGCAAGGCTAAGGTCAGACTCGATGGTCGGGAGGAAGTTTACAGTGAGGGGGATGGCGCGTTCATCGATAACCTGCGAGCTGGCGACAAACTCTCTGTAGAGAGTGTGGGTGATGCCGATGCTGAGGTTATCGTTCTTGACACCGAGTAAAAGGGGATATACTGCCAACAAGGTGGTTAGTGTGTGCATATAGGGGTGGGTTAGAACATATAGCAAACTGTATATAGGATGAATTGACGACTATCTTAGAGCACTTGTTCTATTTCCTCGTGTATAGAAAGCTATTCGTAGTTACTTACCATAGTTGTATAGCAGATGAAACTCATGACTGGAACACAAGAACATCATAAGGGCTGCAGTCTCACCATGGCCGGCTATTTCCGCACAAGTCCGGCTCCGAACCGCCCATGATTACAGACAGAGCCTTGTCGGTGTCATTTGAACTCGAGGGCCGCTGTAGCCGCTCTCAGTGTATTTGATATCGAATCAAATTCCGGATGCAGGTCAACAGTTGCCCTCATCGACTCCACATCGACTCCATTTGGTGGCTGCTGCCTAGAGACTCATTTCTCATAACTGCCGGCTTGCAATACACAAGTCAATGAGGGGCCCAAGGTGTTACATCATGGAGGCGATGTGACTACTCATTCCTCCTCTCCTCTGCAAGGTCGTATGCCGAATGCGGCATCTGTCCCTTACACTACGCTGGTCTCCGCCCGGAATGAGGGAGGGTAGATGAAAGTTTAGATCCTAGGTCCGAATTGACTTCGCGAATACGTCGTAGATAATGTTTGCATGAAGATGCCAAATCCTCATAACATCTCACGATTCTAGTATCGATATTATTTATTACATTAGTAAAGCCAATAGACCTGATCTAGTTGGATCGCACCCAGAGCCGGCAGGACTACTTGGCACCGTACATGTAGGGCTGGGATAGCAATCCCCATTGTGAATAATAGTTGAAGCGCTCTGACCGAAGGCTTGTCTTGTCCGATTGACTGTAAAATGCGAGCGGACCAAAGGGGAATCCCGTTCGTCTAAAGTCGAATGATTTCTGTTAATTGCCCCCGCAAGAACTAGGCCGAACCTGCTCTTTGAGCCGAAGAAAAAGGACCGTAGGCAGCAAGCTGTGCCGCAAAAAAGGATGTGACTAGGCTTCATCACGTTGGCGAGGGTGGGCAGTCTAGTGTCCACTGTAGCACCCTCTTGATGCATTTTGCTTTTATTGCAGTCTTCGATGCCTGCGACTGCGAGGTCGAAGGTTGCGGCCGCCGTATCCCTGGATCGGTCCGGAGAAGTGTACACAATATACACTTCGTAATTTCTTGATACCTGTGTCGGGGAAGAAGCATGACATGCAAGTAGTACTAAAAGTACCGGAGAGAGAAGAATACATGGTACCTTGTGCATATGGTATCGGTAAACCCTTTATGCTATGGATATAGCTCTGATTTCTAATACGCCACGGTGATAGTGAAGCAATGTGGGCTTCGGCTGCATCTGGCCTCGCGTCTTTGGCGTGAAACGACAGACATGAGCTGTTCAGCTTCACTTGGCGATCCAAAGTAGACATACAAACGAAGAACATGATTGCTATCAGCTAGCCACGAACGCACGCCGTTGAATTGACTCCCAGATCTGATTGTGTACAAGTGGATATGAGCACGGAGTACGGAGTACAGGAGATACCCATCCATCAAAGAGCCCATCAGGTGGACTTGCCATATTGGGTATGAAGCATGAAGCTGGCTTTCCCCTCGCTGGATACTTACGTACCTGGAGAAACTGCCTGGTCATATTCGGCGCTTTGTTGACGGGGGTTCAAATCGCCAACATGCATGTAGAGTATCCATGACGTGACGACTCTTGAAGGGCGCAGCTATACCACCATGTAGTTCGACTGCAGGCCTAGGGTGGTGGCATCATCTGGCGCACAAATCAAGTCAATCAAGTCAACTGTGGCCTGAGGATATCTAAGTACCTACCTATGCAGAGGCCAGACTGCACCAGAGAGAACAAACCCGACCGATCGGAACAACTATGGCGCTATGATATAATAGCATGGATCCACGGGATCGCGGCGATGATCCGTTTAGACGCCTGTCCTAGCCTGTCCCCCCATTGAACAAGCTACTCCAAAAAAACGAAATTGGCAGAGATCAGCTCAAGTAGGCGGTTTACAGGGATGCTTGGGTAGTGGTGGATCTAGACCCAAGGCTAAATTGAAGAACGGCTGAACCGCACTTAAACGGGTGCAGCTCGAAAAAAAAAAAAGAGCTATCGGCGCAGGTACTCGCTTGTATGTGTAGTGGGAGCATCCAACTATTGGGCGTCGCTAGAAGTTGTACCTGACATTAGTTACCTTTCCGATTCCGCTGGGGGACCTGTGCCATCCCCGAAGCAGTCTAGAACACACCTTGAAAACACACCACCAGACCCGCTATCGTGAGGTTGCAGGCAGGCGGCTGCAGGTACAGCGAGCGCCTAGCCCTACCGGTCACTTCTTGAGTCAGATTGTCTGTGGGCGTGTAAGTGACAGAGACGAGAGCCCCTTTGATGCTCATTTGGCCAGGCTCCATATCGACATTGGGAGCGAGATGGCGTCGCTTACCTCTGCCTACTACCATGGCCAGGCGGAGAGAGGGGAAGGGGGCAAGAGGGAACAGGGCCTTGGGACGGGGAGGCAAGACTCTTATTACTTGAAGACTTCGATGACATACGTTCGGTCTTCCTTTCTTTCCTCTTTTCTCTCCATCATCCTTACGGCTCTCGACAAGACACGGCCTGCCTGCCCGCCGTTGCAACCAGTTTGGTTTGCGTCCTTTCGTTGATCATTGATCACTGCACTCCTTCCCCAAGGCCTCCGGCCCTACCACAATCCTTAATAGTATAATCGCTCTTTAATACCTCCACCAGAATGCTCTTCAAGAAGTCGGTCGTTCTGGCCGCGGCCACCGCTGCTCCAGGCCTGGCACATTACACCAAGGACTCCTACAAGGTCAACACATACTTCGGCCAGGCTAACAACTATGCCGGTGACGTCGACACACTGGGCCAGTACTGCAAGTCGGCCAGTATTGATTATGTAACCCTCGCCTTCGTGAACAACTCCCCTGAGCACGGAAATGGCTACCCGGGAACCAACTTCGGCTCTCATTGTGCTGCCACCGTCTACACTGGTTCCAACAACAAGCCGACCAAGCTGCAGACTGCTTGCAGTTTCATCAAAGATGACATCAAGACCTGCCAGTCGCTTGGCAAGAAGGTTTACCTCTCAATTGGTGGGGAGATGACATCCTCGAGCAACTATGAGATCTCCTCCGTTAAGAAGGGCGAGCACTTTGCTCAGCAGATGTTCGACATCTTTGGACCCTACAGTTCAAGCTTCAAGGGCCCGCGTCCTTTCGGTGAGCTGTCCGTCGACGGCTTCGATTTCGATATCGAAAAAAAGTTCACGGACCAGGAGCCCTACGTTGCAATGATCAATAAGCTCAGATGCCTTATTAATGATAACAAAGCCGGCATCGTCATCACCGCTGCTCCCCAGTGCCCTTTGGACGACAAGTACTTCCAGATGAACACCATTCTCGCCAAAGCTCAATTTGATCAGATCGCGATCCAATTCTACGGAAATCCGTCATGCGATGCCACCAATCTTCTTTCATTCAATCTGAACAAGTGGGTCAAATACATCGAGAGCACCCCGAGCAAGGACGCTGAGCTCTACATCGGTAAGTGGCCCTCGTGAGATATGTTTCTAGAGTAATACTGACGCCGAGAGTCGACAGGTCTTCCCGGTAGCCAGAAGGCGGCCAACTCGGGTTACATTAGCCCCGAAGCCGCCAAGTCTTTGATTTGTGATTACAAATCTACCAAGAACTTCGGTAAGCGACTCTCGTGATTGATTTCTTCCTGTTCCACCGCTATCCTAAAGCTACTCTGTAGCACATGTCTTGAAAGTGCATTATTGAAATTTGGAATTGCCCGTGGTAGAGTTGTACCGGCGCTGGTTCCTTCTCTACCGGCCCCGGTGGTTTGAACCGCTGGGCCCGAGTTTGAAATTTATTGCCCCGAAAAGGTGTACTGACGCTGAGAGTCGATAGGTGGTGTAATGCTATGGGATGCCTACTACAGTTATCACAATGAGGACTGCGAGTCAGGCGGCGAGACGTACTACGATATCGTTAAAAAGGCACTGACATGCGGAGGCTGTCTGGGCGATATCTGCGCTCCTAAGGTCATTTCTACCTCAAGCGCCACTCTTTCTACCTCCTCGTCTGCCGCTCTGTCAAGCTCTACCTCGTCCACTGATATCGCTACATCCTCGTCCTCGACCTCGACCTCGTCTGACGCCGTATCGGCCACTTCGTCGGCTTTCGTTACCACATCCTCATCGGCTGCCACCACCGCCAGCGCCTCGTCTCAGAGCGAGGCTATGAGCACTGCTTCGAGTTCCCAGGCTGACAACAGCGCGTCCATCACTGTTTCAGCCTCGCTTCCTGCGTCGGCTTCTGCCACTCAGACTGCCAGCTCCAGCTCGTCTGATGACGAAGAAGACGATTGTACCGAGGAGCCTTCTTTCACCCAGTCCGCGACTGCGAGCGCCTCCGCCACCAACAGTGCATCGGCCACTAACAGCGGCTCAGCTTCCATCACATCCAGCGCTATGAGTGCCACGTCCAGCGCGTCTGTTAGTGCGTCTGAGACTGAGTCGAGCACCGATGTTGTTCCCATCGGCACTGCTGTGCCCACCGAGACCGAGAGTGCGAGTGCTACCGCCTCCGGCTCGGTATCCGCTACTAGTTCTTCTGCTTTTGTTTCGGGTCCTGCCTCGGCCTCGGCCTCCGCATCTGCTTCGTTCTCGGCCTCCGCCAGTGCCTCGTCCACCGACTCCGATGTCCTTCCTGTTGGTACTGCTGTGCCTACCGAGACTGTGAGTGAGAGTGTTACAGCCTCCGGCTCGGTATCTGTTACCAGCTCTTCTGCTTTTGTTTTGGGTACTGCCTCGGCCTCCGCATCTGCTTCGTTCTCGGCATCCGCTAGTGCTTCATCCACCGACTCCGATGTTATTCCCGTTGGAACCCCTGTCCCCACAGAGATCGATACTGCTACCGCATCCAACTCGGCCTCGGCTACTGGATCTACCAGCAGCGCCACCATCAGCAGCACTGTGTCTGGCTCATCGCCAGCTACTGCCTCGGCTTCCGCTACCGCCTCCTCGTCAGATGATGTTCCCGTCCCCGTTGGCACCCCAGTCCCTACTGAGATCGACACTGCCACCGTCTCCAGGTCGGTATCTGCCAGCAGTGCTACTGTCAGTGGTAGCGCTACCATCTCTGCCTCGGCTTCTGTCTCTGCCTCCTCTACCGACTCCGATGTTGTTCCTGTCGGTACTCCTGTTGCGACTGAAATGAGCCCTGACAGCAGCGCCAGCGCGTCCGTCTCCGCTTCTGCCTCGATTAGTAAGTCCACTGCCAGCGCCAGCGCTAGCGCCCCTGGCTCTGGCTCTGGATCTGGATCGACTATTGTCGCCCCTGGTTCCGGCTCTGGATCTGGATCGACTACTGTCGCCCCTGGTTCTGGTTCTGGATCTGGATCGACTATTGTCGCCCCTGGTTCCGGCTCTGGATCTGGATCGACTACTGTCGCCCCTGGCTCTGGCTCTGGATCTGGATCGACTACTGTCGCCCCTACCGGCCCTGTTTCAAGCGGCGGCGTCCCAAGCAACTCGGTAAGTTTTTTCTCTCTTGTTCTAGTTTGTCCGGGTGGGTTCAGTATACAGCTTATCCTATTTCCCCTCACGGGATATGTGCCTACTTCCTAGAAGAGTTGTATTAATATCAAGAATCAGATTGTTTACACGACCAAGTACTTCACGGTCAGCAGCTGTGCTCCCACGGTCACCAACTGCCCCTATGGTAGCACCACCAGTTCCACTATTGTCCCGGTTGCTACTCTGCCGAGCCAGCCTCAAATGACTACTTCTACCGTTTACACTACCAGAATCAGCACTATTACCGCCTGCCCACCGTCAGTCGTCAACTGCCCCGTCGGCTCGGTTACTACTGAGACTATTGCTGCCTTCACTACAGTCTGCCCCGTCTCTGGCCAGCAGCAACCCACTGGCAGCAACAACAACGGCGGCGGTAACCCTGCCAAGCCTACAGGTGGTAGCGGCAGTGGCAACAACGGCGGCAACAACGCCGGCGGTAATCCGGCGGTTCCTACAACCCCTACTGGTGGTAACCCTGCCAAGCCTACAGGTGGTAATGGAAGCTCCAACAACGGCGGTAATGGAAGCTCCAACAACGGCGGTAATACTGGCTCCAACAACGGCGGTAACACTGGCTCCAACAACGGTGGCAACACCGGCAAGCCTGCTACCTCGTACGGCGCTGCCGGCTACGCCGTTGAGTCGCCAACTATCAAGACCGTTGTCGCAGCTGTATACCCCACCAGCTCAGCCAAGAACAATGGCACCGCTGCCGCAACAACCGTCTCTGGAACTGGCAATCTTTCTGCCAAGCCCACGGCCTCTGCCCTGGCCTGCTCCGGTCCCGGCTGCCCCGGCGCCCCCAAGACCACTTCCCCTGCGACTGCTGGCTCCGCCAAGATCGCCGCGTTCTCCCTGGGTAGCGTTCTCGCTGCTGCCGTCTTCCTTTTCTAGAGGGGTAGCTAAATCATTATTATTCATGTAAATATTTCGACATGTATAGCCTCAAATAATATTATATACGTGCCACATTTCGGCACTCAATGTTTCAGTTTCTCCACTTGTATTCAATCTATGCAGTATCGCCGTTTGTAGTAAATCCTTCCATGATTACCGCTAGTAGATATCATCCTCCAGCTGCTTCCGAGTTGGCCCAAGGAATTATTGAACCCGAGATCTCTATCGTCCATTTCCCCGCCTTGGCAACCATGCTATATGCTTCTTGATAGAGTATATATTTAGACTGTCAATACATCCTATACTTAATGTATGTCACCCAGGTTGTATTAATGCAACACCAAAGAGGACTTGCAACTCAGCCCAACAGTGCCGACTGGGCGGTTGTCGAACACTCGTGGCATGACCGGATCATGGCATAGCTTCATCTGATCACCCAGAAACCTAGATCTTCAAACTTCAGTGCATATTTGTATCTATTCAAGTACACGTGGAATATACTGTGCAAGTTTAGTGAAAGTTCTCAAGTATTATGATATTGTAATAACAAAAGTTGGAAGGCACGGTTATGACACTGCCCGCGTCACAATCAATCCAATCTTTTTGGCATTCATCAAGCAACCACGCAGCTAATCCCACCCCATCATACCAACCCGACTCTTTCATCATTGTTTCTCAACCCAGGGCGCTTACCATTTTCCTCGTTTCGAAAACAACTGTTTCCCCAGTAAATATCCCCTTTTGCATTTCCCCTTCCTTCTTGATCTTGGAAGGCCACTCTGCATCCTCCCTTACCTTGCGAAGGCCGAATCATCCACCATGCAAACCCGAGCTGCTGCAAGAAGAGCTGCCGAAGCCGCACAAGTCCAGACCCAACCCGAAGAAGATGGTTCTACAGTAGATAGTCCAAGAGAAGGGGATGACGCTCATGGAAGCCCCATAATCACTGCATCCTCGAGCTCCACTGTGCAGGCGCCAGACATATCGGTTGCAGCAGAACCAGACGTAGTCTCCAACACATCAAGCGACCTTACTCCCGGTACGGCTGGAGCGGCAGCACTTATTCTTCCAAGAACCACCACCAGGAAGCGAGGCCGGAAAACCCCAATTGTGCCAGTCAGAGGTGGCTGGGACGTATTGCCGCATAACCTAGGCCAACTTTGGGCGCCCAGTAATCTTGCCGCCGACGAGCCGAATGGTACAGCCGAGTGGAAACAAGATGAAGATAACACAGATGTTCCTTTGAAAAAAAGATTGCGCAGTGCCAAGGAGCCTCCCCGAAATGGTGTCTTGTCCGATCCCCCGAGCCACCTGCAGCAACTGCAAATCGAGGCGCGCGAGCAGGAGGTCAAGGCAAAACCAGAGCAGCAACCACCTGAGGAAGCTGAGCAGAAGAAGCCCAAGCGGAGAGTAAGAAAGACAAAGGACAACCCATATGGCTTTACTCCCGGTGAGACGCCGTACCCGTATTGGCTAGGTCCCAATTCTGAGCAATGTGAGGAGGTGTATCGTATTCTTGCCGATATGCATGACGATGTCCAGCCCCTACCACCGCAAAAAATACCGGCACCATCGCTGGAAGTCGCAGGATGTGGTGAGGTCCCTTGCGTCCTCGACGGTCTGATTCGAACAGTCTTGAGTGGCTCAACAACGTTCGATACAGCAGACAAGATGCTGCAGGCACTGGTCAACAAATTTGGGGTCTCAGAAGAGGGAACCGGCACTGGCAGCGTTAATTGGAACAATGTTAGAATTTCTGACTACGAGGATGTCTATCAACAGCTAAAAGCGGGTGGTCTGGGTGCTAACAAAGCAAAGAACATCCAGGCTATCTTAGGTATGGTCTACGAAGAGAACATGCGACGGCGTGCTGCTTACATCGAGGAACGAGACACGGGCAAAGAAGCGGATTTTGCCCATGCTTCCTCGAAGACAAAGGGCCAGAAGGACCTCGAGATCCTGAGAGCAGACCAGAAGAAGCTCAACCTCGACTTCATGCATGATATGACCAAGGATGAAGCTTTGCATCACTTTGTGCGATATCCTGGCGTGGGCATCAAGACGGCGGCATGCGTAACCTTGTTTTCCCTGCAGCGGCCTTGCTTTGCCGTAGACACGCATGTCTTTCGCATGTCGAGATGGCTAGGCTGGGTGCCCCAGAAAACCAGTGAAGATGACACATTCAGGCACCTTGAAGTCAGATGCCCTGATCATCTCAAATACGGTCTCCACCAACTTTTCATTCGCCACGGAAAGACATGCTACAGATGCAACGATAAAAGTTTCAAGGGCACAGAGGCATGGGATGAGTCGGTCTGCCCCCTAGAACACCTACTGGATCGATTTTCCAAGCGCCAGGCGAAGCCGAAGGACTCGACGGAGCTCGAGGCGCGGGGCAAAGACCATGATAAGAAGAGCAAGGCTCGTGATAGAGGTATGCTCGAGAGCAAGGGGAAGACCAAGAGTACCGCAAGTAACGGGAATACTGGTGAAAATGGCACTGAGCAAACGATGAAGGACCGAGAGGTTGATGAGATGAACGGAAATATCATCAAGAACGATGACGCAGCACCAAGCAGCGCTGAACATGACACTGAGAATGATGGCAATCAAGTAGAAGACGAATCGGAACTGTCGGGGCTTGATAGTTTGGATGTCGAGACAGAGAGCCTCTATGCCTAAGTGTTGAGTCAGTCAGACGACTGTCCGCAACTTGAAGTGCACAGACAGATCTGGACATGTGCTGGAGAGAAGGAGAAGAGAAGGGGCACCTCAGATTCACTCTTGTTTGCGATTTGCATTGAATTCCTTTTGCAAGCTGTACTAGAATTAAGAAGAATAGCGTCGGTTGCTAGCATATTGCAGCCAGCTGATTGCAAATAACCACGAGCGATAGCCTTGAGCAGTACGCAGTAAAAATAAGTTGAACTCTTGGTAAGAAGACGAACAGACGACATACATTAAGATGTAAGCTTAGGTAAACAAGGGACGTGGAAAGCTATTATGTACATAAATTCCCATGTAGGTACCCTTTAGACTTGCAGGGGCCGCTGGGTCGAGTGCCGGACTTATCGATAAAACAGGCCAATCGCGCTCTGGCTGCATGCTCTTAACGCGCTGATAGGGCAGCCTAGAATCTCCCTGCAGCTAGATAGATAGAGAGGTGTGGGAAAACACCGGCTGTAACCCATCGATTTATCTGCCTACCACCTCTGTATGTATGTTTGGCATTCAGAGCACCACCACCAACTACATCGCACCATCACTTCGTTGTTGTCCTTGTATTGGCTTCGCATACTTCCCGGAAGGGAGATTGCACTTTTCTTTCTAGCTGGTTTCCAAGGCTGTAATTGATGTACTACTGTGATTTGTTTCATTAACTTAGATTCTTTCTTCGCACTCTTTCGAATTGCCTAACAATCTTCAAACCTCGCCGACTATAACGACATCTCCGATCTCCAAGCACCATATACTCTGATCGGCGACACCCCTCGTTATCGACGACACGACCCTCTCTTGCCGACTCCCCCAGTTTACCTATTACCTTAATTCAATACCTGTCACATCGGAAGGCACGATCTGATCACTCAATGGCAACCGCCGCAACTGCCCTTCTAGACAAAACCTCCACTCGATCCAACAGCCGCACCACCCCACGGAAACCTCAAGGTTGCTCTTTCAGAGCCGCTTTACCACCAAGCGGAAGACCAGATCTTTATGTTTCATCTAGGCACCTCTGAGATTTGCGTGGACTCAACCAACCGCAACCGCGCAACCCAATCCGAAGTTTAGGGCAAGACCAATACGCCAAAGCAACTCAATAACCTCGACACCCAAGGCGAATCTTCCCCACAACTCCGTCTTCCTTCTTCAGCTTCCGTCATCCATTGCTGCGGCATGCTGCTTCTCTAGCAACCACCTACTGGTCAAGATGGCACTCGATAGCAGCATGAATGCCTTGGGGCAAGCATGCGAGGAATTCATCGCCATTCCGTCGGAATTGCATTTGATGTGCCCAAAGACCTCCGATGACGACGAAGAGGACTACGAAGATCTGTCGGAGCCCGGCGACATAGGTATCGAGCAGAAGAAGCAGAGGGCCGAGGCAGGTTCGTCTCGTCTTGACATCACCTACCGCTGCTCTCTCATTCTGGGCTTCTCCGACGAAGCTTTCAAGGAAGTGCAGACTGTATTCAAGGTGCGCGTCAACGACCTTCTTACCAGTTGCTCGGCCTGCGTTCGCGGATGGCACAGAAGCCGAAAGCGCTTTTTGAAATATCTTTCAGAGTAAGTAATACCCTCCAGTGGCGCTCAGTCGAATGTCTTCTTGTCCGCGATGATACTAAGCATGCTTCACTATCAGGGCCCATGCCGATGACGTCGTTGCCGCCATGGAAGCTGAGCTAAACAAGTTCGACGCCGAACGTATCACTCAAGGTCTCGAGAATGCCAAAGAGTTCATGAAGACTCGAGAGGGTTCTATTGATCAAAAAACATTCATTGAGGAAGGTCACATCGAATACCTCATTGCGCTGTACGAAGCACTATGCTGCATCACATATTTAAGCGTGCCAGAAAACCGCGTCGCCTTCAATTATGTTTTCAAGAGGGTCCAGGAGCGCCGTGTCCTGAAGCTCGGCGAGGTACTTCCTACAATGACCTTCTTCCTCTTTGACGAGGACGACGTGCGCCACAAGTTTGCTACAACCTCTTGGTCCCGCAACCTCGCTGTTACGGCTGATGATTTTCGATGGGCTGTTAAGGAAAACCTCGAGGATGCCATCAAGAAAATCGCTGCTATGAACACTCCGTCGAAACAGGTCCAACGTTTCTGGGAAGGTCTAGGTCTAATTCTTCACGCGCTCGATCAACACATCGTCGTCCAAGCTTTTGGTGCACTAGATGTTCAGCCCAGTGTTTACCAGACCCTGCTGAACCACATGAGCATCAATTCTGTGCCTAACTTGGCGATTGTTTTGAAAGTATTCTGCATCATCTTGCAGAAAGCATCCAAGGGCCTATGGGGCACATTCGCAAACTTCTCGAAAGCCTCTGTCGCCGAGCAAGTCTTTGCAAGCCCAGCCTACTTGCCTCTGCTGTCTCAGACGAAACAGTTTGCTCTTTCCATGCCCGAGGACGAGAATCAGGTAGGCCCAGTAGCTGCTGCATGGGTGAGGCCTTTCTTGGAGTCAATCCCGGCAAGCCAGCAGGGTGACGCTTGCGACTCTATCTTGCATCATTTCCTCGACAGAATTGCTAGGGATAGTTCGATGCCGGGTGATGGCCGGGAAGTGTGCTATCGCGGGGCCTCCGAGGCCTTGTTGTCTACCATCACCGCCTTTCTCTCTAAAGATTTCAAGATCAACCCATCCTCCTCTACAATACACACTAACCGGATCCTAAAACTTGTCATCAAGTACAAAGATATGCTCACGGGCATGGCCCGAGTTGCACCCAGAAACCAATCCCACGGACACATCTCACAAATTACTTTGTCAGTTATTCGCCATTCGCTGATGCTTGATTCGCGAATTACATTTGAGGAGTTCAGCGCACACCACCATAACGATAACCTCGTCCAACGTGAGATTACAAGGGATTCATCCATTATTTGGGACGCAGCTCTGGGCATTTTGCTCCCTGGAGCGGGCGAGCTGGCTAAATACATGCTGGCTGCCACACTACCACTCATTCAAGTAGAGACCTTCCGCCCTAAGAAGCATGATAAGTTGTCGAAGCCCAAGGAAGAATTCAACAAGGGCCTCAGCAATACAAATGAGGTTATTGGTCGGATGATCGACCGGTTGGCCGAATTCAACTCGGCGGAACTCACCGAGCTTTCTGCAACCCCCCAGACAATCCAAGCTATTGTCGCCTCGTTGATCAACGGTGATCCCGCCGTCCACACGGCCGGCGTAGCCTTCATCAAGACATTGACAGATGAGGATAGCAGAAGTGATGCCATCCTGAAGCTTGTAGAGCGGCAGTTCTCACTTGCTCTTGTCTCTTTCAGCCTGGCAGTTTCTAAGGTGGTTGCTGGTAAGAGTCTTTGGTCACCTCAGATTCAGATACATCGATGCTCGAAAGACTTCCTGGCCGCACTATGTGACCCTGCCACAGGTCTTCTTCGTTCGAGGCGATTGGACCAGGGCGAGCGCGATGCTGTTAGAAGCTGGTGGGTTTCTCAGTGGGCATTCATCGAGACTGCTCTGAATGATCTGGATGCCTGGAGTAGATTGGTCGATACGGAGACGATGAAGAACTTTTGCCGCGATGTCATGGAGCTCGCCGATGCTCTTCTAGCTCAAGATGGTATCCTGTCATCAGCATTGGCAACCCCTTCGAAGTATGAAGATCCAACTGAGGAAGACACCAAAGCGTCTTTAGCAGAGCTACTTGAGGAGCCTCGCGTCAAATGCCTCGGCATGGTGAAGATGCTGCGTTTGAAGGACAAACATCTTGTCGGCACGACCGTCAATGGCTTGGTGAAGCTCTTCAGGCGTTTGGCGGAGAACAAACTCGAAGTTGTTGATGCAGCCTTGCAATATATCCGCGAGACTTGTATACGAAACCATGTGGGCAAGTTTCGCATCAACACCAATCTGGATGACCAACAACGCGCCGAGCTTCTCCGAGCCTTGGGCGAGGATGAGGACGACGTACAGATCGTTGAGGTCAAAAAGGCTGACGCTCGTAAGAAGCAGTCTAGCCTTGACGCATGGTCAAGATCTGGCGATGACTCTTCAGGATCTACCCCAACGTCTACAACGGCTGTTTCTAGACCTGCCAAACAGAACCTGAAAGATCTAACCCCTGGCTTGAACAAAAGCCTTGATGTTTTGGCCCGGGTGAAAGCACGAAACGAAGAAAAGGCGAGAGCCAAGCCTATCGTCATGAAGGCACCTGCTCCGAAATTCGACCCAGCAAACGCCGCTAAGATCCGAGAAAAGCGTCTCAAGGACGCCGAAGAGACCAGAAAGAGGAATGCGGAGGTTGTTGCGAGAGCCCAGGCATTACGAGGACAGAGGCCCATCAATGCCGGAGAAGGATCTGGCCTCCAGGGGCTATCTGGAATTCAAGGCAAAGACCATGCCCCGCAGAAAAGCGAGATTATGGTTGGCTCTTCGTCAGAAGACGAGTCCGAGTCCGACCCCGAGGATGATGCAGCGTTCAAAGCACTAACAGCTGCTGGTAAAGTGCGAGCTGATGAAGCCTCAAAACGAGCTCAGCTGCTGAAGAAGCAGACGGTCGGGCCAGTCAAGAAGACGAAGATCCAGCGCTCTGCCAAGGATATGCGAGCACGACTGATCCCCTCTATGGACGTTCTCCACCAGGCAATTCTCGAATGGGATATTTTCCACGAAGGAAACGACCCTCCGAAAGGAAAGGCCTGCTCCAAGGTGTCGAACGCCTACAGAGATCCAAGTCAATATAAGGACACCTTCCTGCCTTTGCTCATCTACGAGGCCTGGCAATCATTCGCCACAGCCAAGAATGAGACGACGTCCAAGGCGTTCGGAATCAAGATTCAGAATCGCATGTCGGTGGACAAATTTTTTGAAGTGAGCACTGTCATGCCGCTGAACAAGTCAGATAAAGATCGATGGTTAGCTGAAGGCGACATTGTTCTTCTCTCTGCTTCATCGCAGCCTCTTCAATCTCCCAACGATCCGCACTGCCTTGCGCGTATTTGGCGCACCACGATCCGAAATGGGAGCCTTGAGGTCTCGTATCGTCTTAGCGGGAGACCCGGACCCATGATACAGCTGCTCATACCCCAAGCTGAGATCTACGCTGTGAAAATCACCAACATGACCACTATCGAACGAGAGTATGCATCTCTTGAGAGCCTTCAGTTCTACGACTTGATGCCTGAAATCCTGGAAGGAAAACCATCTCCTATGCTTACTTACAGCCAGGAAGCTGTAGAAAAGATCATGAACAACTACCAGCTCAACCAGGGCCAAGCGAAGGCCATCTTGAATGCGAAAGACAATGATGCATTCACCCTTATTCAGGGCCCCCCAGGTACAGGAAAGACCAAAACAATTGTAGCCATGGTTGGTGCTCTGATGACAGGCTCCTTCCAGGCCACCACTGGAACGATGATTAAGAAGCCAGGTGTTCCTGCTCAAAATCAGGGAATATCTAAGAAGCTGCTGGTGTGTGCCCCTAGTAACGCGGCTGTTGACGAACTGGTTATCCGATTGAAGCAAGGTGTCAAGTCGACGAATGGGTCGTTCCACAAGATCAATGTCCTGCGACTTGGACGCAGCGATGCGATCAATGCTGCTGTGAGAGATGTTACATTGGATGAGCTTGTGAAGGCGCGTATAGAAGGAGATAAGGAGAAGAATAGTGGCCCGACCGAGCGACAGAAGCTCCACGACGAGGCAGGCAAAATCAAGGAGCAGATCAATGAGCTTCGACCACAGCTGGAAACTGCACGAGTCATGGACGATCGTCAAACCGCCAACACTCTCCAACGCCGTTGGGACGAGCTGAGGCGTCAGCAAACCTCGATCGGAGCAAAGATCGACGCCAACAAAGACAGTGGAATGACGGCTGCTCGCGAAAGCGACATCCGAAGAAAGATGATCCAGCAGGAAATTCTCGACTCGGCACAGGTCCTGTGCGCAACCCTCAGTGGATCTGGCCATGAGATGTTCAAGGGTCTCAACGTCGAGTTCGAGACGGTCATTATTGATGAGGCGGCTCAGTGTGTTGAGCTCAGTGCGTTGATTCCCTTAAAGTACGGCTGTTCCAAGTGTGTTCTGGTCGGAGATCCCAAACAGCTTCCCCCAACGGTGCTCAATCAGTCGGCCGCTAGATTCGGCTACGACCAGAGTCTCTTCGTTCGGATGCAGAGAAATCACAAAGATTATGTTCACCTCCTCGACACGCAATATCGTATGCACCCCGAGATCAGCAGATTCCCAGCGCAAGAGTTCTACGAAGGTAAACTCCTCAACGGTGGGGATATGGCCAGGCTTCGGCACCAGCCATGGCACCAACGTGGTCTCCTTGGGCCTTATCGTTTCTTCGATGTGAAGGGTACCCAGGAACGGGGTCACAAAGGGCAATCCCTTGTGAACCACGAGGAGCTGAAGGTTGCCATGTCACTCTACGATCGCTTCCGAAAAGATAATCCAAGTATCGACACGAAGGGCAAGTTTGGCATTATTACTCCATATAAGGCGCAGCTCTATGAGTTACGAAACAGGTTCACGGCGCGATTTGGAGAAGGTATCACAGAGGAGATCGAGTTTAACACCACCGACGCTTTCCAAGGAAGGGAGTGTGAGATCATCATCTTCTCCTGTGTTCGTGCCAGCCCTACAGGCGGTATTGGTTTTATGACTGATATCAGACGTATGAACGTCGGCCTAACCCGTGCTAAATCTTCGCTTTGGATTCTCGGCGACTCACGAGCATTGGCCCAAGGCGAATACTGGAACAAGCTTATTGAAGACTCTAAGGCCAGAGACCGATACACGACTGGCAATATTCTCAGCCAACTCGGCACGCCTGGTATCAAACTACCACCTCCTGACTTCGACGAGTATTCGCCTCCTCCCGCTGAGTCTTTGCCTATTCCCAAAAAGGAAGAGGAGGAGGAAAAAGAGGAGGAGGGAAGGCCCAAGGTAGAGGACGTGGAGATGAAAGATGCCCCTCCTGCCATAACCAATCTGCAGTATAAACGGAAGACGCCACAGTTGCCTCAGACCTATACTGTTGTCGGGAGTGGAAGTCATGCACCACCTGGATTTAACAATTACCCACCGGGTTATGCAGGACTTAATGAGAAAGGCGAGGCGGTTTCGAGTGCCATGCAGATCAGCGAGCGCCCGATCATCCATTCCTCGGGTCAGAAGCGGCCTCTTAACAGCCCTGAAGGTCTACCACCTACCAAGAAGGTATATATTGACCCTATCGCAAGTACCTAAGGGCATAATGTATCTAGCTAACCACGTAACTCGCATAGATTCCAACCGGTCCCAGCAATCCCGGCAGTACTGGCGGTTTCCTTCCTGGCAAGTCTAAGCCCCGTGCTCCCCCGAGACCCAAGGATCCCTCAGCCATGTCTGTCTTGGGTATTGAAACTCAGGGCGCTTCGAGTTCGTCTGGCTCGGCGAATGCCCCGCCGAATGCCCCAAAGGTAAGTCGTTTCCTTTAATATGCACGACCAAGTAAGCTTGTTGCTAACAGTACTACGACAGGGACCATCAGCAGCACGTCGGCCGCCGCCTAACCCCATGGTACAGAGGAAGAAGAAGCCAGCCGACCCCTTCATTCAACGCAAGCCTGGCCGACCCAACTAGTGCAGTCTCGTGTTCCTGTCCATGCTGCTACAGCAGCTGGGCGCCGATTACGATTACGATTACTTATCTCCATCAAGACAGCTTAAATGCATGTACAGTTGCGAAGACGTGCCGTAGATGCATTGCGGAGGCGTTTAGGTAGAGGCCAGTTTTCCGGTAGCGATATTTGTGTAGGATATAGGAGTGGCAGCCTCACAACGAGGTTCAGGGCGACGTTTGCATCGAGATCTCTCGAGGACTCGACAATGCCTTTGATACGTTCCCTGCTATTGTCACATTCACATCGCCTTAAGCGACAGATAGACGGTTGATTCCCCCTGGAGTTAGACTTTTGATTGGTGTCTTCACATTTGTTGCTGATATGTGGGAGGACAGGCAGGCATTAGACTGTCGTTGAACCTTCGATCTGAAACCAAGCTCGCCTGCGGTAAGTTGCACACTCCTCAGGGAGTGCACGTTGCTAGTCCGTTGTGTGTCGCGTGTCGTGTATAAACATACACACTATCCCTCTCCGCCGTACTCCGTAATGTCCGGGGACCATATTGAAGTGGGAATTCCATGTCTGAGGCACTCGAGAGACTGGCCAGGTGGTTCTGTTTTCGTCTTGCTCCCCCAAACGTAATGGTATCCGTTCGTAATGGGCATACGCACTAAAATATCTACACCATTGCCTCTGCGCAGCTCTTGAGACACTATCTCGTCTTCTTCAGTCTGTGCATCTTTAGCCGCGCCTGCTTGCTATCTAAGCGACGAGTCATGTTCTCAGGACAATATCTCGCCGTATTGCCCAATTCTTGTCCAAGGTAAAAAGCCCACTGTTCCTTTCCACCTCCCGAGATGCATATCATCGGCATCATAAGAAGTCCAACTAGCCCACGCGATCTACCGTCCTCGTTCACTTTTATGCTCGTAATGCCACATTAAAACTCCAGTCCTGGTTCTCTCTACACATTATTCGATTGGGGTTTTCTAAAGTAAACAGTATAAACGTCTTTTCCATAGTCAACTCCCCACCCAAATACGCCGGGATATAGACATCGTATATCATGTCGGTTGCGCCACGAAAACGATATGACAGGAAAAGAAATTGGTCGCAGTACAGGCTGTTGCTGGATCACCGGATCCTATTGACGCCGCTATACCTCCCTACACCTCCATTAAAACAAAGCGAACCTGGCGTCCTCTTCCTCCTCTTCTCTTCTCCGCGCCCCTTCAGAATGCTGCTGCTCATGCCGAGGCACATGATGACGACTTGAGCTGTGCAATCCACCTATCAGGGCCTCCTCACCGGGCAGAGCTTGACGCTCTAGTTCATCAGCACTGCTGCTGCTGCTGCTGCTGCTGTCGCCTCTGCCGACTACTACTGGCTCCTCTTCCCTGCGTCCTGAAGGATAAACACGACCTTGTCGGCGCTGTTGCCGGTCTCGTTGATACCGACGCTGCTGCTCCTCGAGCTCCGCAATGCGCGCATCGAGTTCCTCGTCCCTTACCTCGCGTGCGCGACGGGCCGCGAGCTCCCTCTCAAATTCCGCCTGAAGTGGCGAAATGCGCCGTGCCGTCAAGGGCGTTCCACCTGGAGACCCCCACGAGTCGCTACCACCAGCTCCCGGAGCACTGGGGGCTGCCGATGGAGGCGCTGGGTTCGGGATCTGGATGCTATGGGGGCGGCGCCTGCTAGTCTGGGCTGTTTGCTGCTCATACTCGGCGATGCTCGCTGGCATGGTGTCCATGACGGCGGACGAGGGCCGCACGCGCTGGAGCGGCACGTCGTGGCTGCGGGTCGTCTGCGTGCGGAACGGCAGGCTCTGGTGAAGCTGCTCCTCCCGGGGACTAAAAGCTCGCTCGGTCGCTTGCCCTTCTGGCCTGGTCGCCGGTGGCGCAGCCCCTTCGGCCTCGGCGAGAGACAATCGGGAATTGACGCTGCGCTGGTAGAGGTACTGCTCTTGTAGCAGGCGGCTGATGCCTTCCATCAGCGGCAAGAGTGTCTGGAGCCAGGCATCGCCGTTTCGCTCGAGCCGGCGGAGCCGTTTTTCCATGTCACGGTGGCGTTGTTCACGGAGGTCGTCGTACCGCCGCAGCAGGTCCCGCTCAAGTGATGGAATCTCGGGGACTTGTGGTGCCTGTCGCTGCTGCTGCGAGAGTTGCTCAGAGGAAGCTTGCGCCACCTCGCGTGCTCTTCTGGCCTGTTCGCGCTGGGTCCGTCGCTCTCTGCGCCGATGTAGCGAAATGCGGTCCGAACCGGTAACAAACGACAGCTGTGAAGACGATGACGAACGATCAGTAGTGGGAGGGGAAGGTCTGTCTCCTGGAGTCTTTTCTAATTTGGCCAAATTGCCAGCCACCGCTGTTGTACCCGCGGGATCCTTGAGAACGGTAGGGACCACTGGTTGTGTGGCAGGGGTGTCACTTGATGTGCGTCCAACAGATGGCGGTTTTTTCGAGTCCCCGGAAGACTCTGCTCTTTGTAGACGGCCCAGGACCGGAGACTCGGGTAAGATGTTGGAGTTACCAGGAGCGAGGGAACTTGTTGGTCCTGTTAAATCCTTTTGTTTCTTCATACGCACTCGGTCCCGGCGAGACTGGACGCTGCCTTCGGCCATAGGCTGCACAGGATCATCGCCATGAACTGGCCTATCGGCGCCGAGAGGGACACCTGACAGCCTGTCAGTCGTACGTTGAGATGGAGGTCTAACGACTATGGGTATTGAGGAGTACGCCTGTGCCGTCTGAGCATCGTAGACCTTCGGCTCAGATCCGAGCGAGCCCAATGATCCTATGCTTTCCGCAACCGACCCCCGAGCGCTGTACACTCTTGACTTGGATGGACTGTGAGTCCCGCCCAGACTAGGTATAAAGGGACTAAGGGGTCCGAGTACGTCATCTATGGGCCTTGTCACGTCCGCTCTCTGCTTCCCTTTCTTGCTGGATCCTCTCGGAGGCGGAGGGGGGAAGTCGAAGCGAGCTTGGGTACCAGCAATAGGACCGGCGACAGGGCCGGAAAACGGGCCACTGACCTGGATGATCTGTTCAGTGGACGGCCCTTCGAATAGACTTTGAGGTGAGGCAGATCTGCTGCCGGCTTTCTTCTCTGTTTGTCCGAATGGCGAAAGCCCGTATGCAGGCTCACCAGTATCCAGTTTCTCCTCTTCCCCCACGCGTATTTTCTCGTCTTTGGAAGAACTAGGCGTGTGCTTAGATCTGCCAAAGTCTTTAACTGAGGAACCATGTTGTGCCGACGGCGCAGGCAGGTTGCCTTGCCGGGGTGGTGGTGGGGCATAAAGGGCGGAGAGCCGATCTTGCGGTATGGATGAGTTGTGCGATTGCGAAGTTGGTTCCGACATGAAGGATTCGCGATCCTCTTCGACTGGCCTCAGAACAGTCACAGTGCCTCGCTCTCCAGTGGATGTCCGTATGGGCCCGAATCTCGCCTCAATCTCCCGCACCAGGTCCAACCCGCTCGTATCGAACACAGGATACTGGGTGGGAGGGTCTGGACCGAAGTGGGTATACTCCAGGGGGATAGAAATGGCGATGTGCCTATGCCCGCCTGTCGTCTGCCCAGCGACTGCTGTATCGGGTAACCTGATGATGGGAGCCTTGCGTCTTTTCCTTCTGGGTTTCCTCTTACTCCGGAAGACGCTGAATTTTGATCTCCATTTTTCATCTTCTGCGGACGAAATGCTGAAGTTGTCTGGGACTGACATGTAATTGTCAGGCGGAGGTGTACGTCGGAGGAACTCGAGCATATCCAATAAGTCATTCTCTCTGCCGGTCTCGCCCAGGAGTTCACGAAACTGGCCTCCGGCGCGGCCGCCGGACCTGCTAAGCCGCACCGGCGGTGTATCCGCACGACGCGGCTCTGGCTTCGTCCCATGTTGTGCTTGGCCAGACATGGACCATATTATGGAGATGAGAGAACGAGGGAAAGCGATCAATCTCCCATCGCGACTCCTGCCTCGGTCGCTTGAGTGAACGACGATCTCCCTATCAACTTTGATTCCCGAGCTGCGACGCGACACCTGTCGCTCCATCACGGATAAAAGTCGTCAGGAAGCCGGTCATAGCCTAGGCTCTGAACCTTATTAGAAAATATGACGTTTTTGGAGGGCGACGTGATGCGATCATGCTTGTTGGAGGTCTCAGAGGATTTGAACCCGACTCCGCATGCACATGGCGGACCGAGACGCAGCTGACGGGTGACGACAGCTCGAATATGAAAGCTGGGACGAATTTTTGAGAGGTGGGTGAGTGGTTAAGGGAACGGATGGGACGACTCAAGACTTCTTGAGGGCGACGGTTGTCCCGTGAAGGGAAAGTTACCGGGCGGCTCGCTGGCAAGCCACATTGCCCTGGCTGGCAGCAGAGAAGCAATACGCGTTGAGCCAAACACAGGGACCAAAAAAGCACGACCAGAATCCTGAGACGATGGAATTAGTCCTCCACGGATTGGGGAGTGACGCAGTAGTGTCGACCACAAGTGCAAGGGACAATGCATTGCACGACCCAAATCAGGCATAGGTGTTGGGCTGGAGAGCCCTGATATCGAGCTACTATCGACAAGATTCACGCCCGGTCGTATTGGCCGAGATGAAGAAGACCATGGCGGTGCAGGGCTAGCGTAACGTGAGTGTCTGTAGTGGTATGTACGAACACTGAACAGAACAGCCGTACTGGCCGTGGTAGCTTAATGGGCGGCAAGCCTCGCATCCTGTGCCGGAATTACACACTTTCCGTATGCGCGGCAACATGAGAGGAGCCTCGAGGCATTATTGAGAATCCCTCGATGTGAGACATGCATTCGTTCAGTGATGTAGCAAATCTGTCATGAGTTCTTCAGCAAACTTTCTTCTTCTTCTTCCTCTTCTTCTTCTTCTTCTTTCCCCTAAGAAAGAGCGACACACACAGGGGGATGCAGAGGGAGAGAGATAGAAAAAAAAAGAAAAAAAAGAAGCAAAGACTTGCCGTTGCCGCGGTCTCGTCGTAAGCTCCGTCAGTAGTTAATGAGCGTGGCGCCACAGCACAAACACAGCATTGTTATTTCAGGCCAGCCAAGAAGTGGCAAAAGAAAAGTAGCAACCGGCGATGATAATGCCTCAAGCTCGGACGGCAGGCCCCGGAATGTGCCCAAGTTGTCTTTTCATATGTAAATCTCACCGACTGGATCGTCATGGGCGGTTTGAGCCTCACAGAAGGCGCCCACTGAGTTTGTGGTAGAAAGGCGGTCTCGGCTGCTACAACCGGGGGCTGGCCGTTAAAGCTTTTCCAAAGCTAGAACATCACGTGGCTGCGGTCCTGTGGCTAAACTGGGGGAATTGCTGGACTGTTGGTATCGGTATAGTTACTGGTTATCTGCCAAATGTGTAAACCTGCCAAACAATGGAGTGGTGATGAGTGATGAAGATAGCACGGCACGGTGATGTGATAGCATAGCATGGCAATGGCAATGTTAGTGTAGGAGCGACGGGGAGGGGATCCTAGATGCCCGGTCAACTACTTATGCAGGTACTCGTTAGTGTCACTGTCATTGACGGGATCCTACCGAACCCTAATATGACCCTGTTCCTACTGGTAAACATCTTACCTGTTGCCTTTTGCCTGTTACTGAGCCAATACGAGGACATTCAGCAATGCAAGTCGGGGTGGCGTCCACTGACTGATTAGCTTGTCAGGTCCACCAGGCCGGCCATTCAGGTCTGTCACAAGCACATCTACTCTCATGTATGTGTAATGTATGGGCGTATGAATGCGGCTTGTTTTCGACCTGATTAGTGTGATACGCCTTCTAGGTGGGAAACCAGTGGTCTCAGTGCTGAGCCCATCAAACATGCATCATGAACTACTCTGCTAGTCTCACATTACCGTGTCCCGACTAAGGCAGCCCTACATTGATGCGTCCACCGCAGTTGAGACAAAAATCTCTGTTCATCCTGTCATTTTTTATCATTGGGCAACCTTAACACTTTGCATGAGCAGAGGAACAGAAAAAACCACCTCGGTGAGCCGTGGCGCAATTGGGATGTTGGTTTAAGGGGCTATATTGGTATACATGTATATATATATTTTATACGTGGGGTTAGGTATTGGTCAACACCACGTATCTCTACCAACGAACCGTGGCCCAGTATTGTTGAAACCCCGACCCTTATAGGGGATGACTCCAAAGAAAAATCGTGAAAGGAGTGAATAAGTAGGTATGTGTTTGGTTGGGTTAACCTTCCTCTGTCTCCTGTTGATCGACATGGCAGTATATAGCCTTTTCATGTCGATATCCTGGAGGTGATGGTGAGAGGTGTTGGCTTTTAGTAAGAGGGTTAGAGCCGGATGCCAGCAGCCCATGGTTTTCTGTTTGGGTTTGTTTACTGTTGGGTATGCCAAGGTCTGGCCGTGGGGTTTCTCTTTTGTCAAGGTATGTTTGCCTCTTCGCTGGGCAATCGTCTTCCGTAGCCCGCGGCATTGTCGGCCATAAGGGTGGGAGATACGGCTGGCAGGGCAAGCAGTGAGCGGCACTGGTGCTTCTGCCATCTAGCTCCCTTTGAGTATCTTGAGGCGAAGACGTTGTTCTGAGCTCCCCGTGAAGAGCAAGTAGCGATAAGCTTCGCCACCGCTGTCGCTAACTGCATCAGGGAACTTTGTCGTATGTCAACGGAAATATTACACGCGCTTGCCTCCCCCTATCTCTCCTGATATGATTCCCATGCTTATACACATCCTCTCTAGAGATAAGATCAGAGTGACATGGCAGCATCCGCAGCCAAACCGTTCAATCGAAGGGCAGCCCCCTGAGGGTCGAACACGAAATCCACGGATTCACAGAAACACAACCGGCCGGTCTGGGTTACGGGACGGTCAACAAGCGCGACTCCTATCCAGGAGATCCATATGTGGATCTAGCAACCGGACCGGAGACGGCTCGGACAACACTCCTGCTGCCTGGACTCGGGCTGGCGCGACGGAAAGTCGTGGCAGTCGACACGCGGCGGGGAACTTTCCTTCGAGAATCAGTCATCGTCGCAGGAGCCATGTCGCTTCGACCAGCTCTTGATCGGCGTGTAGATCTCAGAGTATTCAGTGCGGAAAACAGAGGGACACATCGTGTTCATCTTTCCTCTTCAAGTCTCGCATCCATGCTTGAAGATTGGACGGCTGGTGGCTCCGGAGTGGTCGAAAAAAAAACAAGATACGACTGGTAACCGTGGTCAACGGGTTGCCGTTGCTGTGTGTCTGGAGGGATCGTAGGTGCCGATTCTGTCTGGCTTGGTGGCGTTTACATGACGGGAGAGGGAGGTTCGTCAGATGGACGATTTCTGGTTGCACACAACGAGCATAAGAAGAGAAAGAGGAACACAGGTGTCACGATACGCCAGAGTATGCACTTGGTTATGTATAATGGGATTCAACCCCCTTGCCCTTGCTTGCTATGCGCCAGCCCCAGGCGTGCGTCAGGAGCAGGGGGTCAAAACAAGAAGCCAACGTGCCGATTCTTTACTCTTTGCTTCTTCTCCAGCGCATCATTGACCCGTACACCGCTGCTGAGGTGGCTGTTATTATAATAGATTTCCAGGTTAAACCGGAGAGGCACGTCCATCGAGGTGGCCAGACGCGCACGTGTGGCTGGTTTCGAGCAAGGTCCGATCTATTAGGGTTCCTAAGTTGCAGCAAAAGGGTTGGATAAGAGGCAGGGGAGGCAGGAGGACAACCTACCCAATCCAATCCGACCCCCGTCTTTACAGTGCCAAAGTGCCACACGAACACATCATAATGTCTATGAATAATCCCATCGCCGAAACGGCAATGCGGACTTCGGCGGATGCTCGTTGACTCTGGCGTCGCAAAACGTACATCATCACATCATGCGGCATATCCCACCTCCATCCTGTAGGTAACTTACTTCGTACAGACGGACAAGTCGCGACTTGCGACTTGCACGAAGGAAGCGGTGGTCGTTTTGCGTGCAGGTGGTTGCCCCGCATACGTCATCGTCATCGGAGCCTCAGCCCGTAGCCCCAATCTCACAATAACCGGTTTTTATGGGCAGGGATCTGAACGGGTTCGGAGCTTTTGCACCGCAAAACACACCAAAACTGCAGATGCCACCACACCTTGTCAGAAAATGGAACTGGCAGGGCAGGGATGGCTGGAGGGAAGGAGCGAGAACAGAAATATCTTTCGCTTAAGGTTCTTTGTTGAATTAATTACATGTACATGTAGATGCAGCCATCGATTTGTCTGCCATGGTTAGATCGGGATCCAAATTAGCGCATACTTGCCTAACAGGGCCTACGCCTGCCAGCCGATTGAACGCCACAGCAGCAAGCGTGCTGTGTGTCGCGATACTGTTAGGTGCAGGGCTGGCAGAGCAGCAGGGCAGTAGGCCAGCCTAAACAGCCCACCAGTAGAACCCACGAGGAGCCTCACAGTCGCGGCGCCCCACAGCGGTTAAGGAGGGACAGCAACCTCCGCAGCCAGTCACAACGGCAGGTCACCCTGGTCCAATCCATCTTGGATCCCGTATCACGACAACGAACCTACCTAAGATTCTCTAGACTCTCTAGACTGTCTCGACTCTGTGTTTCTGCCGGCCATCGACCGATTGCATCCTCCATGACGTCAAAATCTATGTCTCTTGTGGCTGCAAATTCCGCCATCCACCCACCAGCTAGCCCACTGTCGCCCACTGTCGATCACATCTGGACTGAGTTCGGCATCTGCGTCACAGTTGCAGCAGAGGGAAGGCCCCTCTCCATGGCCTTTTATCAGAAACCTATGCAATTTCAATATGATACTGCCAAAGCTAGAAACGATGGGTGGGCAAAGGTACTCCATCTCGCATCCTCGACCCTCCCCAATCCCCAGGCGCTCGTCCTATCAGACCTGCCCGGACCCAATGGAAAATTCGAGACAGCGCGAGAGGAGAGTAACTGAATAAAGCCGTTTTCACTGGCAGCCACAACAGAAGCAAGGGTCTCGCTACTTGGGCTCGATGACATCGAAATATGTGGATTGCGGGTAGATCAGCTGCATTCGGTCATTGTTCATTTCATTTTCTTCCACCCTCTTGACATGGCGTCCGGTTCTCCGGCTAGTTTGTTGGCCAGGAAGAGATGTCATAGCATATGTACATGCTTGCATGGGTTTGCCTGGGCCGCCACTGGTAGACAGGTAGGCGAGGCCTCAAAGAATTGGTTACATGGCTAGCTCGCTTCGCGTGTGACCTTCACGAACCAGTATATAAGTCTTGACATCCAAACCTCCTTCGAACCCCTTTCGCTGCTTGACCATTCAGACCGAACAACAAACAAACAAACTCCATCATACTCGACAACCTACTCAGTCGTCGAAAGACACTCCAACCTCGAAACATCCTTACTCCAAACAAAACACGTACTTCAAGCACCAAACCAAACCGTCAAAATGGGTGCCGTCGTCTCCTGTGTAAGTTTTGCCTGCCTCAACATAAACCAAACCTAGTCACATTGTGCCTCAGCCCTACGCAAAGGAACTTTAGACTAATTCTTCTCTCCCCACATTCAGATTAAGAGCATGTTCCAGACCATCGGCAGTGTCCTGATGGCCATTGTGAACGGAATCGGCTCGATCCTGACCGCCATCATCCACGGCATCGTCGCCTTCTTGGACATCCTCATCTCCTTCCTGACCTGCGGCTACTGTGGCGGCAAGCGCAAGCGAGGCGGTCGCACCAAGCACACCACCACCACAAGTCGGATCTGATAAATTACTCGGAGGAGCCAATTGAACGATCAGAGAGACGAAGAGCAGCTTAGTATGAACGAAAGCTGCTTCCTCGCGGAGGATTTTGTTTTTGGAGAGAGAGAGAAAGCTGGCGATAATACCCTTACGATACCCCCATCGAACGTTTCGCTGTAATGGTTACGATAGCATGAAATGAAAGCATGATTTACTTTAATTCCTGCACCTCTAGACCCGCAAGTGAAACTGAGCTGAAAATATGTGTTACGCGATAGTTGGAAGTATACTATTCGTCGTTTCCTCTACTATGTTGTTGATAGGTCTATAGAAACACATGGTATGTTGAATTATACTCCAAAAGGTGAGCATCGGGTTTCACCCTCAATCATCTTGTTCCAAAGCACATTGAACTTATCTACATTAGATTCTAGTCTAAATCTACCAGGTTCCTAGAGAAAAACCTCTCCACCTGCCGACCAGCCTCTCTGCCAATGAGGGGTTCCAAGTCCTTCTCCGACATGTTGGCCACTTCGCGGACATTCTCGCAGCCTAGCACTAGATGCTTGACGTTCTTGGGCGTGATCCCAGGGACCGCCGTCAGCATCTCCTGAGGCTCGAGGTTGAAGGCCTGCTCCTCGGCCGTGGCGTTCTTGTCGAGCCCGGCCTGGACGGCGGCGACGGGATCAGGCTCGTCCTCCTGCGACTTGAGGCCCTCGAAGATCTCAGCCGTCTCGTAGGGGCTGCTGCTCCAGATGATGCGCAGGCGCGGGAACGCGAGCGTTAGCATGACGATCTTGGATTGCAGGTCCGAGGGCCCGTTGGCTGGGTTCACCGACGACAGGTTCCCCGACAGGTCGGCGAAGGGCGCTAGTGTGAATGACTTGTTCTGGTCGAACTCGATGAGCAGCATCGGCTTCTGGTAGTGTTGGAACATAGTCTCGCATTGGTTGAAGAGGCGGCCATCCTTGAAGGAGCTGATCAGATCGCTGATCGATTTGCGCTCCACGCAGATGGTGGGCGACAGGACGTAATCCGCCACCGTCAACATGCAAGGCACGATAACCATGCTGCGCCCGTGCAGCAGAGATGGCAGCGAGGACCGGAACTCGCGTACGTCCACCACCACGCGAGGAGGCTGCGCAGTCGCCGCGAGGCGCCCACCTCCTGCGATGCGGGTGTTGACGGTACGAAGGAAGGCCTCTTGCGGATCCTCGGCCCCATGCGCGTCGGTAGTCATGACGACTGCCATACTGGCCCGTTCTTTGATCAGTTTCGTAAATGCGTCCTTTTCTCGTCGGACGGTGGCCAGATATCGCTGCTCCTCGACCGACCCTCCATAAAACATGAAGTAGACCCGAACGTTTCTGTCGTTGTGCGATGATCGATATACTTCAACACGCCGTATAAAGGAGGCATCTGGCTCGTACATGATGATGTAACGCGGCTTCACCTCCTCCAAAATATGCTCGTCTTGATCTCCTTCATATGCATGAATCACAACCAGGTCCTGCATCTCATAGAGCTCGTAGTAATCTTCCATGTCATCCAGGGGATCAGCAATGACATCGGCTTTCTGTTTGGCTTCTTCTTCGGTAATCTCAACTTCTGCCATCAAATCTGCCACCTCCGATGGCTTCTCGATATATTGTACCAGGCTCCCGTTTGCAGCCCGCCCAGAGGCCACGGATCCTACGCCACCCCCTCCTCGCTGCCTCCTCCGTTTGTTGGCCGGGGGCCTACCTTTGCTTTGGGCTAGACGCGGATCCGAAGCACCCTCCAGGGCCTTCTGGTTCTCGGAAAAGAGCTTGCTGCTCACCTGCGCGAACTCCCTTTTCCACTTCAGATAGTCTCGCAATTTCCTTCTCATCATGAAGGCAGCTGATGGGTTGTTCTCTTCGTCCTTGTCTTTCTTGGCGGTCGGGTCCTCGGATTTCAGCTTGACGTGCATTGTCTGCAAGTATTCGCGGAGCTGCCGGCAAGTTGCCGTGTCTTGGCACATTATCAAAATGGTGCCGTTCGAGTCATCCTTCATCAGGGGTTCGAAGTACAAGTCACGATCTATCTCTTCTAGAATCTCAGCAAGAAGGGCCCATTTGGGCTGTTCTTCTAATACGGGGCGTAATGTATCGATCGGCGTGTTTTCGTTTGCCTTGATATTGCTGGCGTATACTCTCTGTTTGGCTGTGCTGAAGATGGTATGGGCGGCATCTAGAAACATCCAGGGGGATTGGCTTTGGCGGGTTGACCCTGGTTGGGGAGAATGCGCCGCATGTATGGTATCAAGCTGCTGTAACAACGATACCGCGTCGTAGGCTAGTACCGAAGTCAACATGCCCCGGAGCACGGTCAGATCGTTGACGATTTGTTTCGTCTTCCAGCTGACTCTATGCCAGTTGGGATCCAGCTGGCGCCGTACCATAATGTCAAAGTTTTTCAGCAATGCGCTGTCAAGGTTCCAGTCGTCCATCTCGAGGCCAGTGTTGCTCTTCTTGAGTTCATGAATACTGACTTCAACGCATTCCATGATGGCATTCTGGATCTCCTTCATAGCATCCGTCATGGGCACCTCAAGTTCAATAACTTCGGCTTTCTTCTTGCCTTCGAGAGATCCGGCCACGGTCACATGAAACCGGGGCCATAGTGATGCTTTCCGGAGGAATAAGTTCCTCATCATGGTTGCGAGGGGAGAGAAACCGTAGGTGAATGGGTCTGGATTGTCCGAGAAAGCCTTCAGGAAGCCCACCTTGTTCTTCTGTCGATATATTCGCAGAATGAACGCCTCGAGCGAAGTGGCAATCACCCTGTCCGCATGCAAGACTACAAGGCCGGTGATTGTCTCGGGTCTGAGCAAGGTCGTCAACAGATCAACCACGAGGATACGAGACGTGATGCTATAGATGCCACCAGTAGAATACATCTTTTCTCTGGCCCCAACACTCGTGAAGTCAGTGTTCACGATAGTCAGGCCCCTGGCTTTAGGAGACATGCTGATAGCTGCCTGCTCGGCAAGAGCCTCGCCGATCCAGGCATTTTCCCGGTCCTCGGCACCCACAACAATGATTAGGTTGTTTCCTGCTGCATCGTAGCTGTGTAGGAGATTGGTGACCAGGCGCATGAGGCCGAGGCCCTTTGCGAGAACAACTAGTTCATCTTCACCACGCAGCTCCTGGAAGAGATGCTGTTGATACTCCTATTACGCGTTAGAACTAGGAGAAGAGTACCAAACGATGCACGGGAAGTGTCGGCATACAAGTGGTAGCGAGAGCTTCACCGGTTGAGGCTGACTATTGGCAGCCATGCGGGGCGCCTGTCGTGTGCATCTGGGAACGAAGTCACGAAGTCACGCGTAACAGTGGAATACAGCCCAGATATTCCCACTGCTTAGTGAGACGGCTGCGCTGGTTCTGGGTTCGGCGATGGACAGAGTGGGATTCGACAAATCGGAAGACTTGCACACGTGAGGCGTGCATGTAAGGAAACAAGGCCGGCCGCCCTTGCAATAGTCGATCTGGGTTGGTTGTTCTGGTCCAACCTAGATCGCAAGCGGATGCAGAAAATCTGGGGTTGAGTGCGAATCATCGGCCGGACCGCGCGCCACCTAGACACCTAGACGCCTAATCACGGGTTTCGCAGCGGCCAGATACGTCATCAAACAACGTAACGCATACAAGTCTGCCAGTTGAACCAAACAAGGTGCGATATAATAAGGGCACTTTCGACACCCCTTTGCACTCAATATTTCTTTTTGTTTCCTCCATCCAAATCTGCATCCTCGAAAGAAGAAAGAAAGAAGGAGAAGAAAATTTGTCACCCAATACCACAACATCTCATCATCATCATGCCTGGCCAAGACAGCACCCCTCAGGTGAGTACCACCAACCGGGCTACATAGTACAACTACAGGACGGAACAGGGCAACTAACCGATCACTTTATGTTTATGGTAGACTGGCAAGTCGGACTTCAACATTCAGCCAATCGATCCCAAGCCTCAAGGCGCGAAGAACACCAGCGTTGAGACCCAGGCTCATCAGGCCCACCCGGGCCCGGTTATCCCTCAGTCCATGCCGGAGCAGGAGGGGACCAAGGAGGAGAGACTGGCTAAGGCCAAGGAGCTCAACAAATAAGTGCTATTTTATTGTGGTTGCCAGAGAAAGCATGAGCCTCAACCAGTTCTGCGGAGATTTACGACCGTGTACTTTACGATTGCTACGAGAATGATGCCAGCCAGATCGAATGTATTGAACGGGAAATACGACTGGAGATAGCATAATGAGATACCATATTTCCCCATAGCCATGCGTTGACCCGTGCGTTAGGAGAGATTGTGACTTCTGCGCGAGTATAGCTAGCATGACATTGGGCAGCATGTACGTGTAAGCAAGCAGGTCTTTATTTGGCCGCTGGGGATGGACATCACTGCTAGGTTAAGGCGTGCACGTCAGCCCTGACAAGAGCACCGCCTAAGGTGGGCTAGCGGTTAGGTGCTTAGGCACCAGGCATGTTGTTGCACGTTAGGTTAAGCCGTTTGTCATATATGTAGGCAGTGTGTTCGTTATTAGTGAGTGTTCTGTCGATAGCCATTGATCAAGTCGCTCAGTACTTGACATCCCGGCTGCTTCAGAATGCGTCCACGACACCTTACCCTTTGGACATACTTTCCACGTAGGTACTAGCGATGATGGCAGTTTCTTAGAACATACACGCATACATGCTTATATAGCTACCTCGTGTATTTGCTCTATTATGATAATCTTGACTCGGGTTGGCTTCCTATCCCACTGACAGAAACAGGGGCTTCGTAATCCGAATCCGAAATGACCGTATGAACTACGTTGATACAGATTCGGTACTGCCCTCCTTGTAAGAAGGTAACCTCGCAAAAAGGCCCAAGTGCAGGTCAAACATGGAAGCGTCTGGAGTGTCCACTGTACATAATCGGTCAAGGCCCAGGCGGCCAAGCAGCCGTTACTTCCCAGTGGGGGAACCGTTCTATGTATAATGTAGTACATGTAGTCGTATGTAGTAGGAGAGAGTTTGCTGCAAGGTGGCAGGCAGTGACGGCAAAGTAGCATTCCGTGCACTTCTTTTGCCGCACGTACGGCGTCGTACGCAGGCAGTAGGCAATCCCTTCCAATGTTTAAACATCGATAGCGGACGATTAGGTAACGCCTCACGTTATATTGAGCTGAGAGACCACGACGACCACGACGACCACGACGACCACTACCACACAAAGAACATTACAGCACTGAATTGTCCGCCAGCATAAGTACCGACCACTGACCCTCCAAGAAGGGTTCCCTTCAATGTTATCATCATCCACACCTGACCGGCAATGTTGGGCTAATGTTAGGTACTTCTTCTGTCCAACTTAAACAAATACTCTGGAACCTGATGGACGGTGATGTGTGTACCCATAGCTTCGGGACCCATTAAAAGAAAGCCCCCCCACCAAAATAGAGGGGACCTGCTGTACTTACTACTACTGACGGCTCACGGACAGGCAGGACAGACAGGGCCTCCCAAAAGACGCTGCTGGCTGCAAAGCAAGCAGGCACCACTTAACCTACCTCTACCTCCTAGGTTAGTAGTGGTAGTAGCATTGAACTGACCTTGCCTGGGCAGATGGAGAAAGGCACAAGACCAGGCAGGACCAAGACCAACAAGACCAAGACCAAGACCAATAATACCAACCAATCTTTCCAGCTTCTGACGGAATCCCTCTTGATCTCGTTCGGTTTTGATTCATGACCAACCCTACGCAACGCAACGCAACGCAACATAGCCGCCATCGTTACCAGCCCATCCCACTAATCACAAGCGCCACCACCAACCACTCCACGCGTACTCATTGTGCGTAATATCTCGTCAAATCCGAAGCCATTTCTCGACAAGTTGGTTTGGTGCCTCTACAACTTCCAACCGCACCGCACCGCACCTCGATAAATGCCTACCCCATAAGCAACACCGCCGCAACCACCGGCCTGCCGAAATTGCAGAGCGACAGTTTGAACAGTGTTAGTTACGGGTGAGGAGGGCACCTCCAAGGGGCCTTTTTCCTTCTTCACTCCCCGCATAGACCGACACCGCCGCCACCCCGACGATGCCTTCGATTCTAAGTGAAGAGGACAAGGAAACGGTCAAGCGCACCGTTCCCAAACAGACAAACAAAATCCAGGCAGTGGCCGTCGCCAGGCTATATGTCGCATTCCCCAACAGGTCAAAATGGACCTACACCGGTCTCCAAGGAGCTATCGTGCTCGCCAACGACCTGGTCGGAAACACCTACTGGCTCAAGCTGGTAGACATAGCTGTACGTTGTCACGCCCACACACGTGGTGTATAAGAACCGATTTAATTGACATGATGTATCTTAGCCCTCCGCTCGAGGCGTAATATGGGATCAAGAGATATTTGACACTTGGTCGTACAACCAGGACCGTACCTTCTTCCACACCTTCGAGCTTGAAGAGTGCTTAGCCGGCTTATCTTTTGTCGACGAGAAGGAGGCGAAACAATTCAAGAAGAAGATGGACGAGCGAGAAAAGAACGCCAGTAAAGCTACAAGGAACACCCCTTTCGGAGGCTCGAACCAGGCACAACCCGCCAAGCACGGCCTCTTTGGAGGCATCTTTGGAGGACATAGGCACTCCTCCGCCCCTACTCCCCCCGAGTCGCCGAGGAACGGTGGTCTCCCCCCTCCGCCTCCGGCCCCTGCCCCGTCACATTCGAGGACATTATCAGCCAATGCTAATGGCGTCCACAAGCCAACATCAGAGTTTGCTACGCTAGAGGCATATGATCCCCATTGGCGGGATAACTTTGGCAATTTCCTGACCGAGCAGGGTCTAACAGATGAGTTCATCAAAGAAAACCAGGAATTCATCGTGGGTTTTTTACAGGAGCAAGGTGGCGAGGTGCCCAAGTCTGCAGCTGCACCTCCCCCACCTCCGCCACCCGTCAACGGCCATAGCACCGGATCCAGTGCTCATGGCCGGGCGCCGCCTCCTCCACCCCCACCCCCAAGCAGCAGCAGGCCGGCGGCGCCGGAGAGCATGTCCTCCTCAGCCGGATCCCGTCGCGGCGTTCCTCCGCCCCCGCCCGCCCCACGAAGGTCGGCCAAGGCAGATGCTGTCACGCGAGAACCCACACCTCCTCAAGAACCGACACCCCCTCGACCACGGTTCAATGCGCCGCCGCCGTTGCCGGACGCAGGCAAATATGCCCATGAGGCCCCTCAGCGTAGTGCATCAGCGGCGCCCGCTCCAGGACCGCCTCCTCCTCCCAGACCACCCAAGACGCCCGTTGACGGTCATGAGGATTCGAGCCACAAGTTCGGTGTGCCTCCACCTTTCACCGGCCAGCGCCTTAATAATGCGCCCCCGCCGACCCCGGCTAGAGGCCCGGTGCCGCCTCCGCCTCCGCGAGACACACCCTCTGCGCCTGCACTACCACCATCACTGCCGCCAAAAATACCAGGCTCGAACGCCCCAGCGCTGCCGCCCTCATCGTCGAGACCCGTCCCGGCACCACCACCAAGAAATGTGCCGGCTCCTCCGCCAGCTTCCGGCGCGCCTCCGCCGCCGCCGCCTCTGCCGAACACAAGTGCACCGCCACCACCTCCTCTGCCGAGCTCAAGCGCACCACCGCCACCACCTTTGCCGAGCTCAAGCGCGCCGCCGCCACCTCCCCTACCGAGTTCAGGCGCTCCTCCACCGCCCCCGCCGCCAATGCCACCTACATCTGGATCGGGCGCACCACCGCCACCACCCCCTCCTCCACCTCCACCAGGGGGTGCAGGGGGCGCTCCTCCGCCGCCGCCTCCGCCTCCCCCTGCCAACCGCGACAGTGGGTACGGGTCTGGCGTGCCTGCGGCTGCTTTGCCTTCGGCCGATTCTAGTCGCTCTGCCATGCTCGGCGACATCCAGAAGGCTGGCGGTATCGCCGCACTCAAGAAGGTGGACAGAAGCAAAATCCGTGATCGAAGCGCAGCGACTGTCGGAGGAAGCAGTGATACGGGCCCTCATGGCAGTGGTCTTCCACCTGCGGGTATGGCTTCAGGTGGAGGAGGCGGCATGGCGGATGCTCTTGCCGCAGCGCTCCAGAAACGGAAACAGAAGGTCGGCGATAGTGGTAAGTCCAAACCCGGTGCCAACGCTCCCAAAAAGGCCGAATCGGTCCTAACTAATTTGCAGACGACGAGGACAATGATGACGAATGGTAACTGGATAGCGCTTGGTGCATGCATGATAGCTAGGGGGTTCGCAATGAGCCCCGGGCTACTTGAAAGGACTATTTGCCTGAGAGGGTGGGTATCCAGTGTGGTTTGCTCAAAGGGTTGGGTGCAGCGACAACACGCGAGCTAGCTAGGGTTTGGTTTGGGTCTATCGTGCTTCTTGGGCCAGCACACAGTATAGGAGCTTTTGACAAAGCACCAAAAGAACCTCGAGAGGCCTGCTTCCAGCTGTTTATCCAACCCGATATCCTCTCATCCGGCCGCATGGGCACTGCACGCTCCGAGATGATTATGGTCGATTTCGGGAAACAGACGTCTTTTGTAGACAACGCGTCCTGAGAGCTCTGGGTGAAGAGGGTTGCTTATATGAACGGATGGCCCGGGGAGTATGAGCCAATCAGAGAGCTATGGGCCCCCATTCTGCGAATCTCGCGCTGTAACGACAGAAGATAATCGAAAAGGGATGGCAACGTCAGGGGAGCATCGACCAGAAGCAGTCAAGAGCAGCAGGAATTAAGCAGTAGTTGCACTGAGTAGTAGTTTGAATAAAGATGTCGACTATTATGTGTGTGATATTGGGTTGACTACGATAACTGCTGCAGAGGGCGCTCAGGTTTATGACGTCTGAGTCGACTGCCTATTGATAATATAGGAAAAGCCCCCGATGCTACTTATAGACCGTCATTAGATCAAACCGTGCTGTTAGCGATATTCACGGTCTAACTTCTTGTACGTAAGCTGGGTCGTTTTACTATGTAGCATGTGGGCCAAAGCAAGTATATTAGGTCTAATGCAATCATTCATTACTAAAACCCACGACGCCTGCGTGTCCCAAGAATATTTTCAGAAAAGGGGCCCTCCGATGGCGCATCCCGTTTCACGTCTCCCAGTCGACTCCTATCAGCACAGTCAAAAAAGTATGACCATGACGTCTCTCCCGCCATGGCCTTGGCTCCCCAGCAATGAGTGCAATGCCCAACTGTCGCGGGACTCGGTGCCATATGTTTTAATAGTGCCTGCCGAGTTGGAGAGAGAAGACAGCTTTCCCTGATGGCATGTCTATCTGCCGACACCGCGCTCTGAAGGCGGCGCCGCGGCGGAAGACCCAACAGGTGGGCAATACATTTGATCCTTTGCGGCTTTTAAATGTCGTCGATCTCAATTTCCTTGCCACCGGCGTTGCCGCCCTCATCGTCGCTCGAGTCGGCGTTGTCGTCGCCGAATTCAAAGTTGCACTCGCCATCCTCGTTGGGACCGTAGGTATCGGTCTCGTTGATCTTGGCGGACTCGGGCAGCTCGCCGTAGGACTTGAGCGAACGGGCCTCATCGGCGTTGTACTTGAGGATGACGTCGCCCTTGTCGTCTTGGTAATCACGCAGGGACAGGAGGATGATGTCGCCGTTGTTGATCCAGACCTTCTTTCGCAGCTTGCCTCGGATGTGGGCAAGACGCTTGGTACCATCGAAGCACTGGATACGAGGGTTAGCATATTCCATTCGGGAACAAGGGGGAGGGGGGTGGTGGCGTGGCGGCAGAGGGTCAGCTTACGTAGGCCTCGAGGCGACCGTTTCCGAGCATCTTCACAACTTGGGCGTATTCCTGGCCATCTTCCTTGAAGGTGAGTTCACGCTTCTCGTCGTCGTTCTCGTTCTTTCCACGACGTCGGTTCTTTCCTCCCTATTGATTCACTCGAGTCAGTATGTTTGCGTCGTGAAGCGACATGCCTCAGTGGCATCCATGGATAGAGCGGGGTTTAGCGATGCGATGCATGATGATGATGATCATCATCATCATCATCAACTTGGTCACCACGAAGTCGAGTCGCGAAAAGCGCCACCCACAACAACCATCAGCGACCGAAAGGGAAGTGGGCTGAAGAGGGATGGGAGGGGTACGTGGCGGGCAAAGCAAGAAAAAAAAAAAGGACCCCGCCAGAAGCAGCAAAGTTGGATGGGGACGGAATATTTACTAACCTTTCCCTTGTTCTTAGGCATTTTGGCGACTGTTTGTTTATGTCAAAAAGTATGGTCGGGTAAGAAAAGGTCGAGTGAGAAGAAACAAGAGAAAAAAAAAGTTGCAGTGATGTATGTGGTCACCAAAGACTGGAGAGAGAGAGAGAGAGAGAGAGAGGGTGTGTGTGTGCTTGCTTTGCTTAGACTGGGTTTATTTCCCTCTGTGTGTGGAGTGGGAATCAGAAAGGTGGGATGGGATGCTGTGGTGACGGGGGCTTTTTATGCATGTGCTCATTGGTAACGGGAGAAAGGCAGCAGCAGCCACTTGCAACTTTATGTACCGTACCCGTATCGTATTGATCTTTTCTTTGTTACCTGGTCTGTCTTCAAGTTAGGTAACCTTGGGTTACGGAGTAGTTGCCTGACATCTATCCCCGTTGGCCCAATCACCACCCGCCTACCAAAAACCAAAGCAGAGCAAAACGGTTGTATAGGACTGGCTGAACTGGGTGAATTGCGTGAACTGCGTGATTCCATCCATGCACAGGCCGTCCACTATTGACGTTGCCCAACTGCCTATGTAGACTTCGCCCTCGCTCAGCTAGCTAAGCATTTGATCGGATCCATACCTTGTCGTAAGAACATGTACCGTTCAATTCACTAGAGCATAAATCAAATGTGTTCATTATTATGTAACCGAGCTAGAGCTGGCTGTATGAGCTGGAGTCGAGGGGGGCCAAAGGGGGGCCGACGAGTCTGGAGCAAATGCAACCTATGCCTACTGTACATATGCCTATGCCTATGCCTATCGTTATCCATCGGGTGCATGGTCGGGAACAAGGGTGTCAATCGAGCTCCGAAACGGGAGATTCAGGAAGCTTGTCGCAATTGGTCCTGCGACTTGCAATTTGGTTGAGCGGCTTTTCCCTTTTTTCCCCCCTCTACTCTTCCCTTTCCACGACAGCTTCAAGTATACTACTTTCTCATACCTATCAATTATAAAAGCAGAGGCTATAGAAAGATTGGAAACTCTTCCAAGCCCGGTGTCACTTTGTAGAGTTGATCAATTGCGTCTATTGCTGGCAAGCTGTATCCCGCTTTCACCGGCTCTTTCTGTACTTGGTACCGAAATAACCCTTTCCTCAAAAAAGAACATTGGAGGAATCAACCGATAGGTCGACGTCACGTCACGCGCATATCATGCTTCGATCAGTAAGAGCTACTGCTACAGCTGCCGGCCCAGCCAGAGGCATGCTTGGGCCCAAGGCCGCGCCGCGGTTGGCAATGGCTTGCACATGCAAGACCTCCGCATCCTCCAAATCGGCCTTTTCGACTGCTGCCCCCTCCAAATCTTCCTCCAGCAGTCTTGCCATTCCCTCGTACCCCCTACGATTCCAGCGCAACCTGCACGCAACCGCAATCAGGATGTCGCCCAGCACCCGAACCGAGACCGATGCCTTTGGCGAGGTTCAGGTCCCCGCCGACAAGTACTGGGGAGCCCAGACCGAGCGATCTCTCGAGAACTTCAAGATCAACCAGCCCCAGGACCGGATGCCCCCGCCCATTGTCAAGGCCTTTGGCATTTTGAAGGGAGCCGCCGCCACGGTCAACATGCGCTATGGACTCGGTATGGTTTAGTTCCCCGTCTGATGTTACTACATGATCTATACACCTCAGCACTAGCGGCGCAAACTTACCAAGACAATGCTCCCATCCAGACGAGAAGGTCGGAAAGGCCATTCAGCAAGCCGCTGCCGAGGTCGCCGACCTCAAGCTGATCGACCACTTCCCCCTGGTCGTCTGGCAGACCGGTTCCGGCACCCAGTCCAACATGAACGCCAACGAAGTCATTTCCAACCGCGCCATCGAGATCCTCGGCGGAACCATGGGCACCAAGAAGCCGGTCCACCCTAACGACCACGTCAACCGCTCCGCCTCTTCCAACGACACCTTCCCTACCGTCATGCACATTGCTGCCGTGCTCGAGCTCGAGGGCTCGCTCCTGCCCGCCATCAAGTCCCTTCGCGACGCCCTGCAGAAGAAGGTGGACGACTTTGAGGCCAAGAACATCATCAAGATCGGACGGACGCACTTGCAGGATGCCACGCCCCTGACCCTGGCTCAGGAGTTCTCGGGCTATGTTGCGCAGCTGGACATGGGCATCAAGCGGGTCGAGAGCTCTCTTCCTGATTTGAGGCTGCTTGCCCAAGGAGGTACCGCTGTGGGCACTGGTATCAACACGTTCGAGGGTTTCGCCGAGGCCATTGCCGAGGAGGTCACCAAGATGACGGGTACCGAGTTCAAGACTGCCCCCAACAAGTTCGAGGCTCTTGCCGCACACGACGCCATTGTCCAGGCGTCTGGATGCCTCAACACCCTGGCTGGTTCCCTCACCAAGATTGCTCAGGATGTCCGATATCTCGGCAGCGGTCCCCGATGTGGTCTTGGCGAGCTGATTCTCCCCGAGAACGAGCCCGGCTCCTCCATCATGCCTGGCAAGGTCAACCCCACTCAATGCGAGGCCCTGACCATGGTCTGCGCCCAGGTCATGGGCAACCACGTTGCTACCACGATTGGTGGCATGAACGGCCAGTTCGAGCTCAATGTCTACAAGCCCCTGGTTATTCGCAACCTGCTCCACAGCAGCCGTATCCTGGCTGATGGCATGGCCTCGTTCGAGAAGAACCTAGTGGTCGGCCTGCAAGCCAACGAGGAGAAGATTGCCAACATCATGAAAGAATCGTAAGTTACGCCATGACCCGTTGGATGGTTGCAAAGCTAATGAACATGCGAAACAGACTCATGCTGGTCACCTGCCTTAACCCCAAGATTGGATACGATATGGCTAGCAAGGTTGCCAAGAATGCGCACAAGAAGGGCCTGACCCTCAAGCAAAGCGCCATGGAATTGAACGCCTTGAGCGAGGCAGATTTCGATCAGCTTGTCAAGCCTGAGTTGATGGTTGGCCCCTCGCCTTACAAGGGTTAAACAGCCTGAATAAACAGAGCTAGTTACCTAGAGTACAAAAGAACATGATTCCTCACAAACAAAATAGATAGAGTAGACACGACAGCATTGGTATTGCGATACGTTCGTCTATGTATCCAACTGTTGCAGTGCAAGTCTGTGCATACTGGCATGGGAATGTATAAATAAATGTTCAGTATAGAAAGGGCAAAGAGGGGGGGGGGGGGGTAATTATTGGGAAACCCACATGTGGTTATTTTTTTTAACAATATTAAACCACAAATTTAT